>OZ005759.1:9612064-10038064 GCA_963930825.1 Silvanus unidentatus
GGAGAATAATAGATATTTGAAAATGTGATATATAAACATTTTAATCGTTTGTACTATTATCAACTCTTGAGAGTAGACTTATAGGACTTATTGTATGTAAAATGTGGTGCTAAATCCTCTAGTAAAAACCGCGATGTCCTATCTTTAACCGTTTAGGAGATCGAGTAAAATGGAGAATAATAGATATTTGAAAATGTGATATATAAACATTTTATTCGTTTGTACTTTTATCAACTCTTGAGGGTAGACTTATAGGACTTATTTTATGTAAAATGAGGTGCCAAATAAACTGGTGAAAACCGCAATGTCCTATCTTGAACCGTTTAAGAGATCGAGTAAAATGGAGAATAATTGATATTTGAAAATGTGATATATTAACATTTTATTCGTTTGTACCTTTATCAACTCTTGAGAGTAGACTTATAGGACTTATTTTATGTAAAATAAAGTGCTAAATCCACTGGTGAAAACCGCGAGGTCCTATCTTTAACCGTTTAGGAGATCGAATAAAATGGAGATTAATAGATATTTGAATATGTGATATATTAACATTTTATCCGTTAGTACCATTATCAACTCTTGAGAGTAGACTTATAGGACTTATTTTATGTAAAATGAGGTGCTAAATCCACTGGTGAAAATCGTGATGTCCAATATTTAACCGTTTAGGAGATCGAGTAAAATGAAGAATCATAGATATTTGAAAATGTGATATATTAACATTTTATTCGTTTGTACCTTTATCAACTCTTGAGAGTAGACTTATAGCACTTATTTTATAAAAAATGAGGTGCCAAATAAACTGGTGAAAACCGCGATGTAATATCTTTAATCGTATAGGAAATCGAGTAAAATTTAGAATAATAGATATTTGAAAATGTGATATATAAACAATCTAACCGTTTGTACCATTATCAACTCTTGAGAGTAGACTTATAGGACTTATTTTATAAAAAATGAGGTGCTAAATCCACTGGTGAAAACCGCGATATCCTATCTTTAACCGTTTAGGAGATCGAGTAAAATGGAGAATAATAGATATTTGAAAATGTGATATATAAACATTTTAATCGTTTGTACTATTATCAACTCTTGAGAGTAGACTTATAGGACTTATTGTATGTAAAATGTGGTGCTAAATCCTCTAGTAAAAACCGCGATGTCCTATCTTTAACCGTTTAGGAGATCGAGTAAAATGGAGAATAATAGATATTTGAAAATGTGATGTATAAACATTTTATTTGTTTGTACCTTTATCAACTCTTGAGAGTAGACTTAGAGGACTTATTTTATGTAAAATGAGGTGTTAAATCCACTGGTGAAAACCGCAATGTCCTATCCTTAACCGTTTAGGAGATCGAGTTAAATGGAGAATAATAGATATTTGAAAATGTGATATTTAAACAATTTATTCGTTTGTACTTTTATCAACCCTTGAGAGTAGACTTATAGGACTTATTTTATGTAAAATGAGGTGCTAAATAAACTGGTAAAAACCGCGATGTCCTATCTATAACCGTTTAGGAGATCGAGTAAAATGGAAAATAATAGATATTTGAAAATGTGATATTTAAACAATTTATTCGTTTGTACCTTTATCAACCCTTGAGAGTAGGCTTACAGGACTTATTTTATGAAAAATGAGGTGCTAAATCCACTGGAGAAAACCGCGATGTCCTATCTTTAACCGTTTAGGAGATCGAGTAAAATGGAGAATAATAGATATTTGAAAATGTGATATATAAACCTTTTTTCGTTTGTACCTTTATCAACTCTTAAGAGTAGACTTATAGGACTTATATAATGTAAAATGAGGTGCTTAATCCACTGGTGAAAACCGCGATGTCCTATCTTTAACCGTTTAGGAGATCGAGTAAAATGGAGAATAATAGATATTTGAAAATGTGATATATTAACATTTTATTCGTTTGTACCTTTATCAACTCTTGAGAGTAGACTTATAGGACTTATTTTATGTAAAATGAGGGTCGTAATCCACTGGTGAAAACCGCGAGGTCCTTTTTTTAACCGTTTAGGAGATCGAGTAAAATGGAGAATAATAGATATTTGAAAATGTGATATATTAACATTTTATTTGTTTGTACCTTTATCAACTCTTGAGAGTAGACTTATAGAACTTATTTTATGTAAAATGAGTTGTTAAATCCACTGGTGAAAACCGCAATGTCCTATCCTTAACCGTTTAGGAGATCGAGTAAAATGGAGAATAATAGATATTTGAAAATGTGATATATTAACATTTTATTTGTTTGTACCTTTATCAACTCTTGAGAGTAGACTTATAGAACTTATTTTATGTAAAATGAGTTGTTAAATCCACTGGTGAAAACCGCAATGTCCTATCCTTAACCGTTTAGGAGATCGAGTAAAATGGAAAATAATAGATATTTGAAAATGTGATATATAAACATTTTATTCGTTTGTACCTTTATCAACTCTTAGGAGTAGACTTATAGGACTTATTTTATGTAAAATGAGGTGCTAAATCCACTGGTGAAAACCGCAATGTCCTATCTTTAACCGTTTAGGAGATCGAGTAAAATGGAGGACAATAGATATTTGAAAATGTGGTATATAAACATTTTATTCGGTTGTACCTTTATCAACTCTTAAGAGTAGACTTATAGGACTTATTTTATGTAAAATGAGGTGCTAAATCCACTGGTAAAAACCGCGACGTCTTATCTTTAACCGTTTAGGAGATCGAGTAAAATGGAGAATAATAGATATTTGAAAATGTGGTATATAAACATTTTATTCGGTTGTACCTTTATCAACCCTTGAGAGTAGGCTTATAGGACTTATTTAATGTAAAATGAGGGTCGTAATCCACTGGTGAAAACCGCGAGGTCCTTTTTTTAACCGTTTAGGAGATCGAGTAAAATGGAGAATAATAGATATTTGAAAATGTGATATATTAACATTTTATTTGTTTGTACCTTTATCAACTCTTGAGAGTAGACTTATAGAACTTATTTTATGTAAAATGAGTTGTTAAATCCACTGGTGAAAACCGCAATGTCCTATCCTTAACCGTTTAGGAGATCGAGTAAAATGGAGAATAATAGATATTTGAAAATGTGATATATAAACATTTTATTCGTTTGTACCTTTATCAACTCTTAGGAGTAGACTTATAGGACTTATTTTATGTAAAATGAGGTGCTAAATCCACTGGTGAAAACCGCAATGTCCTATCCTTAACCGTTTAGGAGATCGAGTAAAATGGAGAATAGTAGATATTTGAAAATGTGATATATAAACATTTTGTTCGTTTGTACCTTTATCAACTCTTGAGAGAAAACTTATAGGACTTATTTTACGTAAAATGAGGTGCTAAATCCACTGGTGAAAACCGCGATGTCCTATCTTTAACCGTTTAGGAGATCGAGTAAAATGGAGAATAATAGATATTTGAAAATGTGATATATAATTATTTTATTCGTTTGTAAACTTATCAACTCTTGAGAGTAGACTTATAGGAGTTATTGTATGTAAAATGAAGTGCTAAATTTACTGGTGAAATCCGCGATGTCCTATCTTTAACCGTTTAGGAGATCGAGTAAAACAGAGAATAATAGATATTTGAAAATGTGATATATAAACATTTTATTCGTTTGTACTTTTATCAACTCTTGAGAGTAGACTTATAGGACTTATTTTATGTAAAATGAGGTGCCAAATAAACTGGTGAAAACCGCGATGTAATATCTTTAACCGTTTAGGTGATCGAGTAAAATGGAGAATAATAGATATTTGAAAATGTGTTGTATAAACATTTTATTCGTTTGTACCTTTACCAACTTTTGTGAGTAGACTTATATGACTTATTGTATGTAAAATGAGGTGCTTAATCTACTGGTGAAAACCGCGATGTCTTATATTTAACCGTTTAGGAGATCAAGTAAAATGGAGAATAATAGATATTTGAAAATGTGATATATAAACATTTTATTCGTTTGTACCTTTATCAACTCCGGAGAGTAGACTTATAGGACTTATTTTACGTAAAATTAGGTGCTAAATCTACTGGTAAAAACCGCGATGTCTTATCTTTAACCGTTTAGGAGATCGAGTAAAATGGAGAATAATAGATATTTGAAAATGTGGTATATAAACATTTTATTCGGTTGTACCTTTATCAACTCTTAAGAGTAGACTTATAGCACTTATTTTATGTAAAATGAGGTGCTAAATCCACTAGTGAAAACCGCAATGTCCTATCTTTAACCGTTTAGGAGATCGAGTAAAATGGAGAATAGTAGATATTTGAAAATGTGATATATAAACATTTTGTTCGTTTGTACCTTTATCAACTCTTGAGAGAAGACTTATAGGACTTATTTTACGTAAAATGAGGTGCGAAATCCACTGGTGAAAACCGCGAGGTCCTATCTTTAACCGTTTAGGAGATCGAGTAAAATGGAGAATAATAGATATTTGAAAATGTGATATATAATTATTTTATTCGTTTGTAAACTTATCAACTCTTGAGAGTAGACTTATAGGACTTATTGTATGTAAAATGAAGTGCTAAATTTACTGGTGAAATCCGCGATGTCCTATCTTTAACCGTTTAGGAGATCGAGTAAAATAGAGAATAATAGATATTTGAAAATGTGATATATAAACATTTTATTCGTTTGTACCTTTATCAACACCTGAGAGTAGACTTATAGGACTTATTTTAGGTGCTAAAATTAGGTGCTAAATCTACTGGTAAAAACCGCGATGTCTTATCTTTAACCGTTTAGGAGATCGAGTAAAATGGAGAATAATAGATATTTGAAAATGTGGTATATAAACATTTTATTCGGTTGTACCTTTATCAACTCTTAAGAGTAGACTTATAAAACTTATTTTATGTAAAATGAGGTGCTAAATCCACTGGTGAAAACCGCACTGTCCTATCTTTAACCGTTTAGGAGATCGAGTAAAATGAAGAACAATAGATATTTGAAAATGTGACATTTAAACAATTTATTCGTTTGTACCTTTATCAACCCTTGAGAGTAGACTTATAGGACTTATTTTATGTAAAATGAGGTGCTAAATAAACTGGTAAAAACCGCGATGTCCTATCTATAACCGTTTAGGAGATCGAGTAAAATGGAAAATAATAGATATTTGAAAATGTGATATATAAACATTTTAATCGTTTGTACGTTTATCAACTTCTGTGAGTAGACTTATAGGACTTATTTTACGTAAAATGAGGTGCTAAATAAACTGGTAAAAACCGCGATGTCCTATCTATAACCGTTTAGGAGATCGAGTAAAATGGAAAATAATAGATATTTGAAAATGTGATATATAAACATTTTAATCGTTTGTACGTTTATCAACTTCTGTGAGTAGACTTATAGGACTTATTTTACGTAAAATGAGGTGCTAAATAAACTGGTAAAAACCGCAATGTCCTATCCTTAACCGTTTAGGAGATCGAGTAAAATGGAAAATAATAGATATTTGAAAATGTGATATATAAACATTTTATTCGTTTGTACCTTTATCAACTCTTAGGAGTAGACTTATAGGACTTATTTTATGTAAAATGAGGTGCTAAATCCACTGGAGAAAACCGCGATGTCCTATCTTTAACCGTTTAGGAGATCGAGTAAAATGGAGAATAATAGATATTTGAAAATGTGATATATAAACCTTTTTTCGTTTGTACCTTTATCAACTCTTAAGAGTAGACTTATAGGACTTATATAATGTAAAATGAGGTGCTTAATCCACTGGTGAAAACCGCGATGTCCTATCTTTAACCGTTTAGGAGATCGAGTAAAATGGAGAATAATAGATATTTGAAAATGTGATATATTAACATTTTATTCGTTTGTACCTTTATCAACTCTTGAGAGTAGACTTATAGGACTTATTTTATGTAAAATGAGGGTCGTAATCCACTGGTGAAAACCGCGAGGTCCTTTTTTTAACCGTTTAGGAGATCGAGTAAAATGGAGAATAATAGATATTTGAAAATGTGATATATTAACATTTTATTTGTTTGTACCTTTATCAACTCTTGAGAGTAGACTTATAGAACTTATTTTATGTAAAATGAGTTGTTAAATCCACTGGTGAAAACCGCAATGTCCTATCCTTAACCGTTTAGGAGATCGAGTAAAATGGAGAATAATAGATATTTGAAAATGTGATATATTAACATTTTATTTGTTTGTACCTTTATCAACTCTTGAGAGTAGACTTATAGAACTTATTTTATGTAAAATGAGTTGTTAAATCCACTGGTGAAAACCGCAATGTCCTATCCTTAACCGTTTAGGAGATCGAGTAAAATGGAAAATAATAGATATTTGAAAATGTGATATATAAACATTTTATTCGTTTGTACCTTTATCAACTCTTAGGAGTAGACTTATAGGACTTATTTTATGTAAAATGAGGTGCTAAATCCACTGGTGAAAACCGCAATGTCCTATCTTTAACCGTTTAGGAGATCGAGTAAAATGGAGGACAATAGATATTTGAAAATGTGGTATATAAACATTTTATTCGGTTGTACCTTTATCAACTCTTAAGAGTAGACTTATAGGACTTATTTTATGTAAAATGAGGTGCTAAATCCACTGGTAAAAACCGCGACGTCTTATCTTTAACCGTTTAGGAGATCGAGTAAAATGGAGAATAATAGATATTTGAAAATGTGGTATATAAACATTTTATTCGGTTGTACCTTTATCAACCCTTGAGAGTAGGCTTATAGGACTTATTTAATGTAAAATGAGGGTCGTAATCCACTGGTGAAAACCGCGAGGTCCTTTTTTTAACCGTTTAGGAGATCGAGTAAAATGGAGAATAATAGATATTTGAAAATGTGATATATTAACATTTTATTTGTTTGTACCTTTATCAACTCTTGAGAGTAGACTTATAGAACTTATTTTATGTAAAATGAGTTGTTAAATCCACTGGTGAAAACCGCAATGTCCTATCCTTAACCGTTTAGGAGATCGAGTAAAATGGAGAATAATAGATATTTGAAAATGTGATATATAAACATTTTATTCGTTTGTACCTTTATCAACTCTTAGGAGTAGACTTATAGGACTTATTTTATGTAAAATGAGGTGCTAAATCCACTGGTGAAAACCGCAATGTCCTATCCTTAACCGTTTAGGAGATCGAGTAAAATGGAGAATAGTAGATATTTGAAAATGTGATATATAAACATTTTGTTCGTTTGTACCTTTATCAACTCTTGAGAGAAAACTTATAGGACTTATTTTACGTAAAATGAGGTGCTAAATCCACTGGTGAAAACCGCGATGTCCTATCTTTAACCGTTTAGGAGATCGAGTAAAATGGAGAATAATAGATATTTGAAAATGTGATATATAATTATTTTATTCGTTTGTAAACTTATCAACTCTTGAGAGTAGACTTATAGGAGTTATTGTATGTAAAATGAAGTGCTAAATTTACTGGTGAAATCCGCGATGTCCTATCTTTAACCGTTTAGGAGATCGAGTAAAACAGAGAATAATAGATATTTGAAAATGTGATATATAAACATTTTATTCGTTTGTACTTTTATCAACTCTTGAGAGTAGACTTATAGGACTTATTTTATGTAAAATGAGGTGCCAAATAAACTGGTGAAAACCGCGATGTAATATCTTTAACCGTTTAGGTGATCGAGTAAAATGGAGAATAATAGATATTTGAAAATGTGTTGTATAAACATTTTATTCGTTTGTACCTTTACCAACTTTTGTGAGTAGACTTATATGACTTATTGTATGTAAAATGAGGTGCTTAATCTACTGGTGAAAACCGCGATGTCTTATATTTAACCGTTTAGGAGATCAAGTAAAATGGAGAATAATAGATATTTGAAAATGTGATATATAAACATTTTATTCGTTTGTACCTTTATCAACTCCGGAGAGTAGACTTATAGGACTTATTTTACGTAAAATTAGGTGCTAAATCTACTGGTAAAAACCGCGATGTCTTATCTTTAACCGTTTAGGAGATCGAGTAAAATGGAGAATAATAGATATTTGAAAATGTGGTATATAAACATTTTATTCGGTTGTACCTTTATCAACTCTTAAGAGTAGACTTATAGCACTTATTTTATGTAAAATGAGGTGCTAAATCCACTAGTGAAAACCGCAATGTCCTATCTTTAACCGTTTAGGAGATCGAGTAAAATGGAGAATAGTAGATATTTGAAAATGTGATATATAAACATTTTGTTCGTTTGTACCTTTATCAACTCTTGAGAGAAGACTTATAGGACTTATTTTACGTAAAATGAGGTGCGAAATCCACTGGTGAAAACCGCGAGGTCCTATCTTTAACCGTTTAGGAGATCGAGTAAAATGGAGAATAATAGATATTTGAAAATGTGATATATAATTATTTTATTCGTTTGTAAACTTATCAACTCTTGAGAGTAGACTTATAGGACTTATTGTATGTAAAATGAAGTGCTAAATTTACTGGTGAAATCCGCGATGTCCTATCTTTAACCGTTTAGGAGATCGAGTAAAATAGAGAATAATAGATATTTGAAAATGTGATATATAAACATTTTATTCGTTTGTACCTTTATCAACACCTGAGAGTAGACTTATAGGACTTATTTTAGGTGCTAAAATTAGGTGCTAAATCTACTGGTAAAAACCGCGATGTCTTATCTTTAACCGTTTAGGAGATCGAGTAAAATGGAGAATAATAGATATTTGAAAATGTGGTATATAAACATTTTATTCGGTTGTACCTTTATCAACTCTTAAGAGTAGACTTATAAAACTTATTTTATGTAAAATGAGGTGCTAAATCCACTGGTGAAAACCGCACTGTCCTATCTTTAACCGTTTAGGAGATCGAGTAAAATGAAGAACAATAGATATTTGAAAATGTGACATTTAAACAATTTATTCGTTTGTACCTTTATCAACCCTTGAGAGTAGACTTATAGGACTTATTTTATGTAAAATGAGGTGCTAAATAAACTGGTAAAAACCGCGATGTCCTATCTATAACCGTTTAGGAGATCGAGTAAAATGGAAAATAATAGATATTTGAAAATGTGATATATAAACATTTTAATCGTTTGTACGTTTATCAACTTCTGTGAGTAGACTTATAGGACTTATTTTACGTAAAATGAGGTGCTAAATAAACTGGTAAAAACCGCAATGTCCTATCCTTAACCGTTTAGGAGATCGAGTAAAATGGAGAATAATGGATATTTGAAAATGTGATATATAAACATTTTATTCGTTTGTACCTTTATCAACTCTTAAGAGTAGATTTATAGGACTTATTTTACGTAAAATGAGGTGCTAAATCCACTGGTGAAAACCGCGATGTCCTATCTTTAACCGTTTAGGAGATCGAGTAAAATGGAGAATAATAGATATTTGAAAATGTGATATATAATTATTTTATTCGTTTGTAAACTTATCAACTCTTGAGAGTAGACTTATAGGACTTATTGTATGTAAAATGAGGGGCTAAATTTACTGGTGAAAACCGCGATGACCTATCTTTCACCGTTTAGGTGATCGAGTAAAATGGAAAATAATAGATATTTGAAAATGTGATATATAAACATTTTATTCGTTTGTACCTTTATCAACTCTTAAGAGTTGACTTATAGGACTTATTTTATGTAAAATGAGGTGCTTAATCCACTGGTGAAAACCGCGATGTCTTATCTTTAACCGTTTAGGAGATCGAGTAAAATGGAGAATAATAGATATTTGAAAATGTGATATATAAACATTTTTTTCGTTTGTACCTTTATCAACTCTTAAGAGTAGACTTATAGGACTTATTTTACGTAAAATGAGGTGCTAAATCCACTGGTGAAAACCGCGATGTCCTATCTTTAACCGTTTAGGAGATCGAGTAAAATGGAGAATAATAGATATTTGAAAATGTGACATATAATTATTTTATTCGTTTGTAAACTTATCAACTCTTGAGAGTAGACTTATAGGACTTATTGTATGTAAAATGAAGTGCTAAATTTACTGGTGAAATCCGCGATGTCCTATCTTTAACCGTTTAGGAGATCGAGTAAAATAGAGAATAATGGATATTTGAAAATGTGATATATAAACATTTTATTCGTTTGTACCTTTATCAACTCTTAAGAGTAGACTTATAGGACCTATTTTATGTAAAATGAGGTGCTAAATCCACTGGTGAAAACCGCGATGTCCTATCCTTAACCGTTTAGGAGATCGAGTAAAATGGAAAATAATAGATATTTGAAAATGTGATATATAAACATTTTATTCGTTTGTACCTTTATCAACTCTTAAGAGTTGACTTATAGGACTTATTTAATCTAAAATGAGGTGCTTAATCCACTGGTGAAAACCGCGATGTCCTATCTTTAACCGTTTAGGAGATCGAGTAAAATGGAAAATAATAGATATTTGAAAATGTGATATATTAACATTTTATTCGTTTGTACCTTTATCAACTCTTGAGAGTAGACTTATAGGACTTATTTTATGTAAAATGAGGGTCGTAATCCACTGGTGAAAACCGCGAGGTCCTTTTTTTAAGCGTTTAGGACATCGAGTAAAAAGGAGAATAATAGATATTTGAAAATGTGATATATTAACGTTTTATTTGTTTGTACCTTTATCAACTCTTGAGAGTAGACTTATAGAACTTATTTTATGTAAAATGAGTTGTTAAATCCACTGGTGAAATCCGCAATGTCCTATCCTTAACCGTTTAGGAGATCGAGTAAAATGGAGAATAATAGATATTTGAAAATGTGATATATAAACATTTTATTCGTTTGTACCTTTATCAACTCTTAGGAGTAGACTTATAGGACTTATTTTATGTAAAATGAGGTGCTAAATCCACTGGTGAAAACCGCAATGTCCTATCCTTAACCGTTTAGGAGATCGAGTAAAATGGAGAATAGTAGATATTTGAAAATGTGATATATAAACATTTTGTTCGTTTGTACCTTTATCAACTCTTGAGAGAAGACTTATAGGACTTATTTTACGTAAAATGAGGTGCGAATGCCACTGGTGAAAACCGCGATGTCCTATCTTTAACCGTTTAGGAGATCGAGTAAAATGGAGAATAATAGATATTTGAAAATGTGATATATAATTATTTTATTCGTTTGTAAACTTATCAACTCTTGAGAGTAGACTTATAGGACTTATTGTATGTAAAATGAAGTGCTAAATTTACTGGTGAAATCCGCGATGTCCTATCTTTAACCGTTTAGGAGATCGAGTAAAATAGAGAATAATAGATATTTGAAAATGTGATATATAAACATTTTATTCGTTTGTACCTTTATCAACACCTGAGAGTAGACTTATAGGACTTATTTTAGGTGCTAAAATTAGGTGCTAAATCTACTGGTAAAAACCGCGATGTCTTATCTTTAACCGTTTAGGAGATCGAGTAAAATGGAGAATAATAGATATTTGAAAATGTGGTATATAAACATTTTATTCGGTTGTACCTTTATCAACTCTTAAGAGTAGACTTATAAAACTTATTTTATGTAAAATGAGGTGCTAAATCCACTGGTGAAAACCGCACTGTCCTATCTTTAACCGTTTAGGAGATCGAGTAAAATGAAGAACAATAGATATTTGAAAATGTGACATTTAAACAATTTATTCGTTTGTACCTTTATCAACCCTTGAGAGTAGACTTATAGGACTTATTTTATGTAAAATGAGGTGCTAAATAAACTGGTAAAAACCGCGATGTCCTATCTATAACCGTTTAGGAGATCGAGTAAAATGGAAAATAATAGATATTTGAAAATGTGATATATAAACATTTTAATCGTTTGTACGTTTATCAACTTCTGTGAGTAGACTTATAGGACTTATTTTACGTAAAATGAGGTGCTAAATAAACTGGTAAAAACCGCAATGTCCTATCCTTAACCGTTTAGGAGATCGAGTAAAATGGAGAATAATGGATATTTGAAAATGTGATATATAAACATTTTATTCGTTTGTACCTTTATCAACTCTTAAGAGTTGACTTATAGGACTTATTTTATGTAAAATGAGGTGCTTAATCCACTGGTGAAAACCGCGATGTCTTATCTTTAACCGTTTAGGAGATCGAGTAAAATGGAGAATAATAGATATTTGAAAATGTGATATATAAACATTTTTTTCGTTTGTACCTTTATCAACTCTTAGGAGTAGACTTATAGGACTTATTTTATGTAAAATGAGGTGCTAAATCCACTGGTGAAAACCGCAATGTCCTATCCTTAACCGTTTAGGAGATCGAGTAAAATGGAGAATAGTAGATATTTGAAAATGTGATATATAAACATTTTGTTCGTTTGTACCTTTATCAACTCTTGAGAGAAAACTTATAGGACTTATTTTACGTAAAATGAGGTGCTAAATCCACTGGTGAAAACCGCGATGTCCTATCTTTAACCGTTTAGGAGATCGAGTAAAATGGAGAATAATAGATATTTGAAAATGTGATATATAATTATTTTATTCGTTTGTAAACTTATCAACTCTTGAGAGTAGACTTATAGGACTTATTGTATGTAAAATGAAGTGCTAAATTTACTGGTGAAATCCGCGATGTCCTATCTTTAACCGTTTAGGAGATCGAGTAAAACAGAGAATAATAGATATTTGAAAATGTGATATATAAACATTTTATTCGTTTGTACTTTTATCAACTCTTGAGAGTAGACTTATAGGACTTATTTTATGTAAAATGAGGTGCCAAATAAACTGGTGAAAACCGCGATGTAATATCTTTAACCGTTTAGGAGATCGAGTAAAATGGAGAATAATAGATATTTGAAAATGTGTTGTATAAACATTTTATTCGTTTGTACCTTTACCAACTTTTGTGAGTAGACTTATATGACTTATTGTATGTAAAATGAGGTGCTTAATCTACTGGTGAAAACCGCGGTGTCTTATATTTAACCGTTTAGGAGATCAAGTAAAATGGAGAATAATAGATATTTGAAAATGTGATATATAAACATTTTATTCGTTTGTACCTTTATCAACTCCGGAGAGTAGACTTATAGGACTTATTTTACGTAAAATTAGGTGCTAAATCTACTGGTAAAAACCGCGATGTCTTATCTTTAACCGTTTAGGAGATCGAGTAAAATGGAGAATAATAGATATTTGAAAATGTGGTATATAAACATTTTATTCGGTTGTACCTTTATCAACTCTTAAGAGTAGACTTATAGGACTTATTTTATGTAAAATGAGGTGCTAAATCCACTAGTGAAAACCGCAATGTCCTATCTTTAACCGTTTAGGAGATCGAGTAAAACGGAGGACAATAAATATTTGAAAATGTGATATTTAAACAATTTATTCGTTTGTACCTTTATCAACCCTTGAGAGTAGACTTATAGGACTTATTTTGTGTAAAATGAGGTGCTAAATAAACTGGTGAAAACCGCGATGTCCTATCTTTAATCGTTTAGGAGATCGAGTAAAATGGAGAATAATAGATATTTGAAAATGTGATATATAAACATTTTTTCGTTTGTACCTTTATCAACTCTTAAGAGTAGACTTATAGGACTTATTTTACGTAAAATGAGGTGCTAAATAAACTGGTGAAAACCGCGATGTCCTATCTTTAATCGTTTAGGAGATCGAGTAAAATGGAGAATAATAGATATTTGAAAATGTGATATATAAACATTTTGTTCGTTTGTACCTTTATCAACTCTTGAGAGAAGACTTATTGGACTTATTTTACGTAAAATGAGGTGCTAAATAAACTGGTGAAAACCGCAATGTCCTATCTTTAACCGTTTAGGAGATCGAGTAAAATGAAGAACAATAGATATTTGAAAATGTGACATTTAAACAATTTATTCGTTTGTACCTTTATCAACCCTTGAGAGTAGACTTATAGGACTTATTTTATGTAAAATGAGGTGCTAAATAAACTGGTAAAAGCCGCGATGTCCTATCTATAACCGTTTAGGAGATCGAGTAAAATGAAAAATAATAGATATTTGAAAATGTGATATATAAACATTTTATTCGTTTGTACTTTTAACAACTCTTGAGAGTAGACTTATAGGACATATTTTATGTAAAATGAGGTGCCAAATAAACTGGTGAAAACCGCGATGTCCTATCTTTAACTGTTTAGGAGATCGAGTAAAATGGAGAATTATAGATATTTGAAAATGTGATATATAAACATTTTTTCGTTTGTACCTTTATCAACTCTTAAGAGTAGACTTATAGGACTTATATAATGTAAAATTTGGTGCTAAATCCACTGGTGAAAACCGCGATGTCCTATCTTTAACCGTTTAGGAGATCGAGTAAAATGGAGAATAATAGATATTTGAAAATGTGATATATTAACATTTTATTCGTTTGTACCTTTATCAACTCTTGAGAGTAGACTTATAGAATTTATTTTATGTAAAATGAGGTGATAAATCCACTGGTGAAAACCGCGAGGTCCTATCTTTAACCGATTAAGAGATCGAGTAAAATGGAGAATAATAGATATTTGAAAATGTGATATATAAACATTTTATTCGTTTGTACTTTTATCAACTATTGAGAGTAGACTTATAGGACTTATTTTATGTAAAATGAGGTGGTAAATCCACTGGTGAAAACCGCAATATCCTATCTTTAACCGTTTAGGAGATCGAGTCAAATGGAGGACAATAGATATTGAAAATGTGATATTTAAACAATTTATCCGTTTGTACCTTTATCAACCCTTGAGAGTAGACTTACAGGACTTATTTTATGTAAAATGAGGTGCTAAATCCACTAGAGAAAACCGCGATGTCCTGTCTTTAAGCGTTTAGGAGATCGAGTAAAAAGGAGAATAATAGATATTTGAAAATGTGATATATTAACATTTTATTTGTTTGTATCTTTATCAACTCTTGAGAGTAGACTTATAGAACTTATTTTATGTAAAATGAGTTGTTAAATCCACTGGTGAAAACAGCAATGTCCTATCCTTAACCGTTTAGGAGATCGAGTAAAATGGAGAATAATAGATATTTGAAAATGTGATATATAAACATTTTATTCGTTTGTACCTTTATCAACTCTTAGGAGTAGACTTATAGGACTTATTTTATGTAAAATGAGGTGCTAAATCCACTGGTGGAAACCGCAATGTCCTATCCTTAACCGTTTAGGAGATCGAGTAAAATGGAGAATAGTAGATATTTGAAAATGTGATATATAAACATTTTGTTCGTTTGTACCTTTATCAACTCTTGAGAGAAGACTTATAGGACTTATTTTACGTAAAATGAGGTGCGAAATCCACTGGTGAAAACCGCGATGTCCTATCTTTAACCGTTTAGGAGATCGAGTAAAATGGAGAATAATAGATATTTGAAAATGTGATATATAATTATTTTATTCGTTTGTAAATTTATCAACTCTTGAGAGTAGACTTATAGGACTTATTGTATGTAAAATGAAGTGCTAAATTTACTGGTGAAATCCGCGATGTCCTATCTTTAACCGTTTAGGAGATCGAGTAAAATAGAGAATAATAGATATTTGAAAATGTGATATATAAACATTTTATTCGTTTGTACTTTTATCAACTCTTGAGAGTAGACTTATAGGACTTATTTTATGTAAAATGAGGTGCCAAATAAACTGGTGAAAACCGCGATGTAATATCTTTAACCGTTTAGGAGATCGAGTAAAATGGAGAATAATAGATATTTGAAAATGTGATGTATAAACATTTTATTCGTTTGTACCTTTATCAACTTTTGTGAGTAGACTTATATGACTTATTGTATGTAAAATGAGGTGCTAAATCCACTGGTGAAAACCGCGATGTCTTATATTTAACCATTTAGGAGATCAAGTAAAATGGAGAATAATAGATATTTGAAAATGTGATATATAAACATTTTATTCGTTTGTACCTTTATCAACACCTGAGAGTAGACTTATAGGACTTATTTTACGTAAAATTAGGTGCTAAATCTACTGGTAAAAACCGCGATGTCTTATCTTTAACCGTTTAGGAGATCGAGTAAAATGGAGAATAATAGATATTTGAAAATGTGGTATATAAACATTTTATTCGGTTGTACCTTTATCAACTCTTAAGAGTAGACTTATAAAACTTATTTTATGTAAAATGAGGTGCTAAATCCACTGGTGAAAACCGCAATGTCCTATCTTTAACCGTTTAGGAGATCGAGTAAAATGAAGAACAATAGATATTTGAAAATGTGACATTTAAACAATTTATTCGTTTGTACCTTTATCAACCCTTGAGAGTAGACTTATAGGACTTATTTTATGTAAAATGAGGTGCTAAATAAACTGGTAAAAGCCGCGATGTCCTATCTATAACCGTTTAGGAGATCGAGTAAAATGAAAAATAATAGATATTTGAAAATGTGATATATAAACATTTTAATCGTTTGTACGTTTATCAACATCTGTGAGTAGACTTATAGGACTTATTTTACGTAAAATGAGGTGCTAAATAAACTGGTAAAAACCGCAATGTCCTATCCTTAACCGTTTAGGAGATCGAGTAAAATGGAGAATAATGGATATTTGAAAATGTGATATATAAACATTTTATTCGTTTGTACCTTTATCAACTCTTAAGAGTTGACTTATAGGACTTATTTTATGTAAAATGAGGTGCTTAATCCACTGGTGAAAACCGCGATGTCTTATCTTTAACCGTTTAGGAGATCGAGTAAAATGGAGAATAATAGATATTTGAAAATGTGATATATAAACATTTTTTTCGTTTGTACCTTTATCAACTCTTAAGAGTAGACTTATAGGACTTATTTTACGTAAAATGAGGTGCTAAATCCACTGGTGAAAACCGCGATGTCCTATCTTTAACCGTTTAGGAGATCGAGTAAAATGGAGAATAATAGATATTTGAAAATGTGATATATAATTATTTTATTCGTTTGTAAACTTATCAACTCTTGAGAGTAGACTTATAGGACTTATTGTATGTAAAATGAGGGGCTAAATTTACTGGTGAAAACCGCGATGACCTATCTTTCACCGTTTAGGTGATCGAGTAAAATGGAAAATAATAGATATTTGAAAATGTGATATATAAACATTTTATTCGTTTGTACCTTTATCAACTCTTAAGAGTTGACTTATAGGACTTATTTAATGTAAAATGAGGTGCTTAATCCACTGGTGAAAACCGCGATGTCCTATCTTTAACCGTTTAGGAGATCGAGTAAAATGGAAAATAATAGATATTTGAAAATGTGATATATTAACATTTTATTCGTTTGTACCTTTATCAACTCTTGAGAGTAGACTTATAGGACTTATTTTATGTAAAATGAGGGTCGTAATCCACTGGTGAAAACCGCGAGGTCCTTTTTTTAAGCGTTTAGGACATCGAGTAAAAAGGAGAATAATAGATATTTGAAAATGTGATATATTAACGTTTTATTTGTTTGTACCTTTATCAACTCTTGAGAGTAGACTTATAGAACTTATTTTATGTAAAATGAGTTGTTAAATCCACTGGTGAAAACCGCAATGTCCTATCCTTAACCGTTTAGGAGATCGAGTAAAATGGAGAATAATAGATATTTGAAAATGTGATATATAAACATTTTGTTCGTTTGTACCTTTATCAACTCTTGAGAGAAGACTTATTGGACTTATTTTACGTAAAATGAGGTGCTAAATAAACTGGTGAAAACCGCAATGTCCTATCTTTAACCGTTTAGGAGATCGAGTAAAATGAAGAACAATAGATATTTGAAAATGTGACATTTAAACAATTTATTCGTTTGTACCTTTATCAACCCTTGAGAGTAGACTTATAGGACTTATTTTATGTAAAATGAGGTGCTAAATAAACTGGTAAAAGCCGCGATGTCCTATCTATAACCGTTTAGGAGATCGAGTAAAATGAAAAATAATAGATATTTGAAAATGTGATATATAAACATTTTATTCGTTTGTACTTTTAACAACTCTTGAGAGTAGACTTATAGGACATATTTTATGTAAAATGAGGTGCCAAATAAACTGGTGAAAACCGCGATGTCCTATCTTTAACTGTTTAGGAGATCGAGTAAAATGGAGAATTATAGATATTTGAAAATGTGATATATAAACATTTTTTCGTTTGTACCTTTATCAACTCTTAAGAGTAGACTTATAGGACTTATATAATGTAAAATTTGGTGCTAAATCCACTGGTGAAAACCGCGATGTCCTATCTTTAACCGTTTAGGAGATCGAGTAAAATGGAGAATAATAGATATTTGAAAATGTGATATATTAACATTTTATTCGTTTGTACCTTTATCAACTCTTGAGAGTAGACTTATAGAATTTATTTTATGTAAAATGAGGTGCTAAATCCACTGGTGAAAACCGCGAGGTCCTATCTTTAACCGATTAAGAGATCGAGTAAAATGGAGAATAATAGATATTTGAAAATGTGATATATAAACATTTTATTCGTTTGTACTTTTATCAACTATTGAGAGTAGACTTATAGGACTTATTTTATGTAAAATGAGGTGGTAAATCCACTGGTGAAAACCGCAATATCCTATCTTTAACCGTTTAGGAGATCGAGTCAAATGGAGGACAATAGATATTGAAAATGTGATATTTAAACAATTTATCCGTTTGTACCTTTATCAACCCTTGAGAGTAGACTTACAGGACTTATTTTATGTAAAATGAGGTGCTAAATCCACTAGAGAAAACCGCGATGTCCTGTCTTTAAGCGTTTAGGAGATCGAGTAAAAAGGAGAATAATAGATATTTGAAAATGTGATATATTAACATTTTATTTGTTTGTATCTTTATCAACTCTTGAGAGTAGACTTATAGAACTTATTTTATGTAAAATGAGTTGTTAAATCCACTGGTGAAAACAGCAATGTCCTATCCTTAACCGTTTAGGAGATCGAGTAAAATGGAGAATAATAGATATTTGAAAATGTGATATATAAACATTTTATTCGTTTGTACCTTTATCAACTCTTAGGAGTAGACTTATAGGACTTATTTTATGTAAAATGAGGTGCTAAATCCACTGGTGGAAACCGCAATGTCCTATCCTTAACCGTTTAGGAGATCGAGTAAAATGGAGAATAGTAGATATTTGAAAATGTGATATATAAACATTTTGTTCGTTTGTACCTTTATCAACTCTTGAGAGAAGACTTATAGGACTTATTTTACGTAAAATGAGGTGCGAAATCCACTGGTGAAAACCGCGATGTCCTATCTTTAACCGTTTAGGAGATCGAGTAAAATGGAGAATAATAGATATTTGAAAATGTGATATATAATTATTTTATTCGTTTGTAAATTTATCAACTCTTGAGAGTAGACTTATAGGACTTATTGTATGTAAAATGAAGTGCTAAATTTACTGGTGAAATCCGCGATGTCCTATCTTTAACCGTTTAGGAGATCGAGTAAAATAGAGAATAATAGATATTTGAAAATGTGATATATAAACATTTTATTCGTTTGTACTTTTATCAACTCTTGAGAGTAGACTTATAGGACTTATTTTATGTAAAATGAGGTGCCAAATAAACTGGTGAAAACCGCGATGTAATATCTTTAACCGTTTAGGAGATCGAGTAAAATGGAGAATAATAGATATTTGAAAATGTGATGTATAAACATTTTATTCGTTTGTACCTTTATCAACTTTTGTGAGTAGACTTATATGACTTATTGTATGTAAAATGAGGTGCTAAATCCACTGGTGAAAACCGCGATGTCTTATATTTAACCGTTTAGGAGATCAAGTAAAATGGAGAATAATAGATATTTGAAAATGTGATATATAAACATTTTATTCGTTTGTACCTTTATCAACACCTGAGAGTAGACTTATAGGACTTATTTTACGTAAAATTAGGTGCTAAATCTACTGGTAAAAACCGCGATGTCTTATCTTTAACCGTTTAGGAGATCGAGTAAAATGGAGAATAATAGATATTTGAAAATGTGGTATATAAACATTTTATTCGGTTGTACCTTTATCAACTCTTAAGAGTAGACTTATAAAACTTATTTTATGTAAAATGAGGTGCTAAATCCACTGGTGAAAACCGCAATGTCCTATCTTTAACCGTTTAGGAGATCGAGTAAAATGAAGAACAATAGATATTTGAAAATGTGACATTTAAACAATTTATTCGTTTGTACCTTTATCAACCCTTGAGAGTAGACTTATAGGACTCATTTTATGTAAAATGAGGTGCTAAATAAACTGGTAAAAGCCGCGATGTCCTATCTATAACCGTTTAGGAGATCGAGTAAAATGAAAAATAATAGATATTTGAAAATGTGATATATAAACATTTTAATCGTTTGTACGTTTATCAACATCTGTGAGTAGACTTATAGGACTTATTTTACGTAAAATGAGGTGCTAAATAAACTGGTAAAAACCGCAATGTCCTATCCTTAACCGTTTAGGAGATCGAGTAAAATGGAGAATAATGGATATTTGAAAATGTGATATATTAACATTTTATTTGTTTGTATCTTTATCAACTCTTGAGAGTAGACTTATAGAACTTATTTTATGTAAAATGAGTTGTTAAATCCACTGGTGAAAACAGCAATGTCCTATCCTTAACCGTTTAGGAGATCGAGTAAAATGGAGAATAATAGATATTTGAAAATGTGATATATAAACATTTTATTCGTTTGTACCTTTATCAACTCTTAGGAGTAGACTTATAGGACTTATTTTATGTAAAATGAGGTGCTAAATCCACTGGTGGAAACCGCAATGTCCTATCCTTAACCGTTTAGGAGATCGAGTAAAATGGAGAATAGTAGATATTTGAAAATGTGATATATAAACATTTTGTTCGTTTGTACCTTTATCAACTCTTGAGAGAAGACTTATAGGACTTATTTTACGTAAAATGAGGTGCGAAATCCACTGGTGAAAACCGCGATGTCCTATCTTTAACCGTTTAGGAGATCGAGTAAAATGGAGAATAATAGATATTTGAAAATGTGATATATAATTATTTTATTCGTTTGTAAATTTATCAACTCTTGAGAGTAGACTTATAGGACTTATTGTATGTAAAATGAAGTGCTAAATTTACTGGTGAAATCCGCGATGTCCTATCTTTAACCGTTTAGGAGATCGAGTAAAATAGAGAATAATAGATATTTGAAAATGTGATATATAAACATTTTATTCGTTTGTACTTTTATCAACTCTTGAGAGTAGACTTATAGGACTTATTTTATGTAAAATGAGGTGCCAAATAAACTGGTGAAAACCGCGATGTAATATCTTTAACCGTTTAGGAGATCGAGTAAAATGGAGAATAATAGATATTTGAAAATGTGATGTATAAACATTTTATTCGTTTGTACCTTTATCAACTTTTGTGAGTAGACTTATATGACTTATTGTATGTAAAATGAGGTGCTAAATCCACTGGTGAAAACCGCGATGTCTTATATTTAACCGTTTAGGAGATCAAGTAAAATGGAGAATAATAGATATTTGAAAATGTGATATATAAACATTTTATTCGTTTGTACCTTTATCAACTCTTAGGAGTAGACTTATAGGACTTATTTTATGTAAAATGAGGTGCTAAATCCACTGGTGGAAACCGCAATGTCCTATCCTTAACCGTTTAGGAGATCGAGTAAAATGGAGAATAGTAGATATTTGAAAATGTGATATATAAACATTTTGTTCGTTTGTACCTTTATCAACTCTTGAGAGAAGACTTATAGGACTTATTTTACGTAAAATGAGGTGCGAAATCCACTGGTGAAAACCGCGATGTCCTATCTTTAACCGTTTAGGAGATCGAGTAAAATGGAGAATAATAGATATTTGAAAATGTGATATATAATTATTTTATTCGTTTGTAAATTTATCAACTCTTGAGAGTAGACTTCTAGGACTTATTGTATGTAAAATGAAGTGCTAAATTTACTGGTGAAATCCGCGATGTCCTATCTTTAACCGTTTAGGAGATCGAGTAAAATAGAGAATAATAGATATTTGAAAATGTGATATATAAACATTTTATTCGTTTGTACTTTTATCAACTCTTGAGAGTAGACTTATAGGACTTATTTTATGTAAAATGAGGTGCCAAATAAACTGGTGAAAACCGCGATGTAATATCTTTAACCGTTTAGGAGATCGAGTAAAATGGAGAATAATAGATATTTGAAAATGTGATGTATAAACATTTTATTCGTTTGTACCTTTATCAACTTTTGTGAGTAGACTTATATGACTTATTGTATGTAAAATGAGGTGCTAAATCCACTGGTGAAAACCGCGATGTCTTATATTTAACCGTTTAGGAGATCAAGTAAAATGGAGAATAATAGATATTTGAAAATGTGATATATAAACATTTTATTCGTTTGTACCTTTATCAACACCTGAGAGTAGACTTATAGGACTTATTTTACGTAAAATTAGGTGCTAAATCTACTGGTAAAAACCGCGATGTCTTATCTTTAACCGTTTAGGAGATCGAGTAAAATGGAGAATAATAGATATTTGAAAATGTGGTATATAAACATTTTATTCGGTTGTACCTTTATCAACTCTTAAGAGTAGACTTATAAAACTTATTTTATGTAAAATGAGGTGCTAAATCCACTGGTGAAAACCGCAATGTCCTATCTTTAACCGTTTAGGAGATCGAGTAAAATGAAGAACAATAGATATTTGAAAATGTGACATTTAAACAATTTATTCGTTTGTACCTTTATCAACCCTTGAGAGTAGACTTATAGGACTTATTTTATGTAAAATGAGGTGCTAAATAAACTGGTAAAAGCCGCGATGTCCTATCTATAACCGTTTAGGAGATCGAGTAAAATGAAAAATAATAGATATTTGAAAATGTGATATATAAACATTTTAATCGTTTGTACGTTTATCAACATCTGTGAGTAGACTTATAGGACTTATTTTACGTAAAATGAGGTGCTAAATAAACTGGTAAAAACCGCAATGTCCTATCCTTAACCGTTTAGGAGATCGAGTAAAATGGAGAATAATGGATATTTGAAAATGTGATATATAAACATTTTATTCGTTTGTACCTTTATCAACTCTTAAGAGTTGACTTATAGGACTTATTTTATGTAAAATGAGGTGCTTAATCCACTGGTGAAAACCGCGATGTCTTATCTTTAACCGTTTAGGAGATCGAGTAAAATGGAGAATAATAGATATTTGAAAATGTGATATATAAACATTTTTTTCGTTTGTACCTTTATCAACTCTTAAGAGTAGACTTATAGGACTTATTTTACGTAAAATGAGGTGCTAAATCCACTGGTGAAAACCGCGATGTCCTATCTTTAACCGTTTAGGAGATCGAGTAAAATGGAGAATAATAGATATTTGAAAATGTGATATATAATTATTTTATTCGTTTGTAAACTTATCAACTCTTGAGAGTAGACTTATAGGACTTATTGTATGTAAAATGAGGGGCTAAATTTACTGGTGAAAACCGCGATGACCTATCTTTCACCGTTTAGGTGATCGAGTAAAATGGAAAATAATAGATATTTGAAAATGTGATATATAAACATTTTATTCGTTTGTACCTTTATCAACTCTTAAGAGTTGACTTATAGGACTTATTTAATGTAAAATGAGGTGCTTAATCCACTGGTGAAAACCGCGATGTCCTATCTTTAACCGTTTAGGAGATCGAGTAAAATGGAAAATAATAGATATTTGAAAATGTGATATATTAACATTTTATTCGTTTGTACCTTTATCAACTCTTGAGAGTAGACTTATAGGACTTATTTTATGTAAAATGAGGGTCGTAATCCACTGGTGAAAACCGCGAGGTCCTTTTTTTAAGCGTTTAGGACATCGAGTAAAATGGAGAATAATAGATATTTGAAAATGTGATATATTAACGTTTTATTTGTTTGTACCTTTATCAACTCTTGAGAGTAGACTTATAGAACTTATTTTATGTAAAATGAGTTGTTAAATCCACTGGTGAAAACCGCAATGTCCTATCCTTAACCGTTTAGGAGATCGAGTAAAATGGAGAATAATAGATATTTGAAAATGTGATATATAAACATTTTATTCGTTTGTACCTTTATCAACTCTTAGGAGTAGACTTATAGGACTTATTTTATGTAAAATGAGGTGCTCAATCCACTGGTGAAAACCGCAATGTCCTATCCTTAACCGTTTAGGAGATCGAGTAAAATGGAGAATAGTAGATATTTGAAAATGTGATATATAAACATTTTGTTCGTTTGTACCTTTATCAACTCTTGAGAGAAGACTTATAGGACTTATTTTACGTAAAATGAGGTGCGAAATCCACTGGTGAAAACCGCGATGTCCTATCTTTAACCGTTTAGGAGATCGAGTAAAATGGAGAATAATAGATATTTGAAAATGTGATATATAATTATTTTATTCGTTTGTAAACTTATCAACTCTTGAGAGTAGACTTATAGGACTTATTGTATGTAAAATGAAGTGCTAAATTTACTGGTGAAATCCGCGATGTCCTATCTTTAACCGTTTAGGAGATCGAGTAAAATAGAGAATAATAGATATTTGAAAATGTGATATATAAACATTTTATTCGTTTGTACCTTTATCAACACCTGAGAGTAGACTTATAGGACTTATTTTAGGTGCTAAAATTAGGTGCTAAATCTACTGGTAAAAACCGCGATGTCTTATCTTTAACCGTTTAGGAGATCGAGTAAAATGGAGAATAATAGATATTTGAAAATGTGGTATATAAACATTTTATTCGGTTGTACCTTTATCAACTCTTAAGAGTAGACTTATAAAACTTATTTTATGTAAAATGAGGTGCTAAATCCACTGGTGAAAACCGCACTGTCCTATCTTTAACCGTTTAGGAGATCGAGTAAAATGAAGAACAATAGATATTTGAAAATGTGACATTTAAACAATTTATTCGTTTGTACCTTTATCAACCCTTGAGAGTAGACTTATAGGACTTATTTTATGTAAAATGAGGTGCTAAATAAACTGGTAAAAACCGCGATGTCCTATCTATAACCGTTTAGGAGATCGAGTAAAATGGAAAATAATAGATATTTGAAAATGTGATATATAAACATTTTAATCGTTTGTACGTTTATCAACTTCTGTGAGTAGACTTATAGGACTTATTTTACGTAAAATGAGGTGCTAAATAAACTGGTAAAAACCGCAATGTCCTATCCTTAACCGTTTAGGAGATCGAGTAAAATGGAGAATAATGGATATTTGAAAATGTGATATATAAACATTTTATTCGTTTGTACCTTTATCAACTCTTAAGAGTTGACTTATAGGACTTATTTTATGTAAAATGAGGTGCTTAATCCACTGGTGAAAACCGCGATGTCTTATCTTTAACCGTTTAGGAGATCGAGTAAAATGGAGAATAATAGATATTTGAAAATGTGATATATAAACATTTTTTTCGTTTGTACCTTTATCAACTCTTAAGAGTAGATTTATAGGACTTATTTTACGTAAAATGAGGTGCTAAATCCACTGGTGAAAACCGCGATGTCCTATCTTTAACCGTTTAGGAGATCGAGTAAAATGGAGAATAATAGATATTTGAAAATGTGATATATAATTATTTTATTCGTTTGTAAACTTATCAACTCTTGAGAGTAGACTTATAGGACTTATTGTATGTAAAATGAGGGGCTAAATTTACTGGTGAAAACCGCGATGACCTATCTTTCACCGTTTAGGTGATCGAGTAAAATGGAAAATAATAGATATTTGAAAATGTGATATATAAACATTTTATTCGTTTGTACCTTTATCAACTCTTAAGAGTTGACTTATAGGACTTATTTTATGTAAAATGAGGTGCTTAATCCACTGGTGAAAACCGCGATGTCTTATCTTTAACCGTTTAGGAGATCGAGTAAAATGGAGAATAATAGATATTTGAAAATGTGATATATAAACATTTTTTTCGTTTGTACCTTTATCAACTCTTAAGAGTAGACTTATAGGACTTATTTTACGTAAAATGAGGTGCTAAATCCACTGGTGAAAACCGCGATGTCCTATCTTTAACCGTTTAGGAGATCGAGTAAAATGGAGAATAATAGATATTTGAAAATGTGACATATAATTATTTTATTCGTTTGTAAACTTATCAACTCTTGAGAGTAGACTTATAGGACTTATTGTATGTAAAATGAAGTGCTAAATTTACTGGTGAAATCCGCGATGTCCTATCTTTAACCGTTTAGGAGATCGAGTAAAATAGAGAATAATTGATATTTGAAAATGTGATATATAAACATTTTATTCGTTTGTACCTTTATCAACTCTTAAGAGTTGACTTATAGGACTTATTTAATCTAAAATGAGGTGCTTAATCCACTGGTGAAAACCGCGATGTCCTATCTTTAACCGTTTAGGAGATCGAGTAAAATGGAAAATAATAGATATTTGAAAATGTGATATATTAACATTTTATTCGTTTGTACCTTTATCAACTCTTGAGAGTAGACTTATAGGACTTATTTTATGTAAAATGAGGGTCGTAATCCACTGGTGAAAACCGCGAGGTCCTTTTTTTAAGCGTTTAGGACATCGAGTAAAAAGGAGAATAATAGATATTTGAAAATGTGATATATTAACGTTTTATTTGTTTGTACCTTTATCAACTCTTGAGAGTAGACTTATAGAACTTATTTTATGTAAAATGAGTTGTTAAATCCACTGGTAAAATCCGCAATGTCCTATCCTTAACCGTTTAGGAGATCGAGTAAAATGGAGAATAATAGATATTTGAAAATGTGATATATAAACATTTTATTCGTTTGTACCTTTATCAACTCTTAGGAGTAGACTTATAGGACTTATTTTATGTAAAACGAGGTGCTAAATCCACTGGTGAAAACCGCAATGTCCTATCCTTAACCGTTTAGGAGATCGAGTAAAATGGAGAATAGTAGATATTTGAAAATGTGATATATAAACAATTTGTTCGTTTGTACCTTTATCAACTCTTGAGAGAAGACTTATAGGACTTATTTTACGTAAAATGAGGTGCGAATGCCACTGGTGAAAACCGCGATGTCCTATCTTTAACCGTTTAGGAGATCGAGTAAAATGGAGAATAATAGATATTTGAAAATGTGATATATAATTATTTTATTCGTTTGTAAACTTATCAACTCTTGAGAGTAGACTTATAGGACTTATTGTATGTAAAATGAAGTGCTAAATTTACTGGTGAAATCCGCGATGTCCTATCTTTAACCGTTTAGGAGATCGAGTAAAATAGAGAATAATAGATATTTGAAAATGTGATATATAAACATTTTATTCGTTTGTACCTTTATCAACACCTGAGAGTAGACTTATAGGACTTATTTTAGGTGCTAAAATTAGGTGCTAAATCTACTGGTAAAAACCGCGATGTCTTATCTTTAACCGTTTAGGAGATCGAGTAAAATGGAGAATAATTGATATTTGAAAATGTGGTATATAAACATTTTATTCGGTTGTACCTTTATCAACTCTTAAGAGTAGACTTATAAAACTTATTTTATGTAAAATGAGGTGCTAAATCCACTGGTGAAAACCGCACTGTCCTATCTTTAACCGTTTAGGAGATCGAGTAAAATGAAGAACAATAGATATTTGAAAATGTGACATTTAAACAATTTATTCGTTTGTACCTTTATCAACCCTTGAGAGTAGACTTATAGGACTTATTTTATGTAAAATGAGGTGCTAAATAAACTGGTAAAAACCGCGATGTCCTATCTATAACCGTTTAGGAGATCGAGTAAAATGGAAAATAATAGATATTTGAAAATGTGATATATAAACATTTTAATCGTTTGTACGTTTATCAACTTCTGTGAGTAGACTTATAGGACTTATTTTACGTAAAATGAGGTGCTAAATAAACTGGTAAAAACCGCAATGTCCTATCCTTAACCGTTTAGGAGATCGAGTAAAATGGAGAATAATGGATATTTGAAAATGTGATATATAAACATTTTATTCGTTTGTACCTTTATCAACTCTTAAGAGTTGACTTATAGGACTTATTTTATGTAAAATGAGGTGCTTAATCCACTGGTGAAAACCGCGATGTCCTATCTTTAACCGTTTAGGAGATCGAGTAAAATGGAAAATAATAGATATTTGAAAATGTGATATATAATTATTTTATTCGTTTGTAAACTTATCAACTCTTGAGAGTAGACTTATAGGACTTATTGTATGTAAAATGAGGGGCTAAATTTACTGGTGAAAACCGCGATGACCTATCTTTCACCGTTTAGGTGATCGAGTAAAATGGAAAATAATAGATATTTGAAAATGTGATATATAAACATTTTATTCGTTTGTACTTTTATCAACTCTTAAGAGTTGACTTATAGGACTTATTTTATGTAAAATGAGGTGCTTAATCCACTGGTGAAAACCGCGATGTCTTATCTTTAACCGTTTAGGAGATCGAGTAAAATGGAGAATAATAGATATTTGAAAATGTGATATATAAACATTTTTTTCGTTTGTACCTTTATCAACTCTTAAGAGTAGACTTATAGGACTTATTTTACGTAAAATGAGGTGCTAAATCCACTGGTGAAAACCGCGATGTCCTATCTTTAACCGTTTAGGAGATCGAGTAAAATGGAGAATAATAGATATTTGAAAATGTGATATATAATTATTTTATTCGTTTGTAAACTTATCAACTCTTGAGAGTAGACTTATAGGACTTATTGTATGTAAAATGAAGTGCTAAATTTACTGGTGAAATCCGCGATGTCCTATCTTTAACCGTTTAGGAGATCGAGTAAAATAGAGAATAATGGATATTTGAAAATGTGATATATAAACATTTTATTCGTTTGTACCTTTATCAACTCTTAAGAGTAGACTTATAGGACCTATTTTATGTAAAATGAGGTGCTAAATCCACTGGTGAAAACCGCGATGTCCTATCCTTAACCGTTTAGGAGATCGAGTAAAATGGAAAATAATAGATATTTGAAAATGTGATATATAAACATTTTATTCGTTTGTACCTTTATCAACTCTTAAGAGTTGACTTATAGGACTTATTTAATCTAAAATGAGGTGCTTAATCCACTGGTGAAAACCGCGATGTCCTATCTTTAACCGTTTAGGAGATCGAGTAAAATGGAAAATAATAGATATTTGAAAATGTGATATATTAACATTTTATTCGTTTGTACCTTTATCAACTCTTGAGAGTAGACTTATAGGACTTATTTTATGTAAAATGAGGGTCGTAATCCACTGGTGAAAACCGCGAGGTCCTTTTTTTAAGCGTTTAGGACATCGAGTAAAAAGGAGAATAATAGATATTTGAAAATGTGATATATTAACGTTTTATTTGTTTGTACCTTTATCAACTCTTGAGAGTAGACTTATAGAACTTATTTTATGTAAAATGAGTTGTTAAATCCACTGGTGAAAACCGCAATGTCCTATCCTTAACCGTTTAGGAGATCGAGTAAAATGGAGAATAATAGATATTTGAAAATGTGATATATAAACATTTTATTCGTTTGTACCTTTATCAACTCTTAGGAGTAGACTTATAGGACTTATTTTATGTAAAATGAGGTGCTAAATCCACTGGTGAAAACCGCAATGTCCTATCCTTAACCGTTTAGGAGATCGAGTAAAATGGAGAATAGTAGATATTTGAAAATGTGATATATAAACATTTTGTTCGTTTGTACCTTTATCAACTTGAGAGAAGACTTATAGGACTTATTTTACGTAAAATGAGGTGCGAAATCCACTGGTGAAAACCGCGATGTCCTATCTTTAACCGTTTAGGAGATCGAGTAAAATGGAGAATAATAGATATTTGAAAATGTGATATATAATTATTTTATTCGTTTGTAAACTTATCAACTCTTGAGAGTAGACTTATAGGACTTATTGTATGTAAAATGAAGTGCTAAATTTACTGGTGAAATCCGCGATGTCCTATCTTTAACCGTTTAGGAGATCGAGTAAAATAGAGAATAATAGATATTTGAAAATGTGATATATAAACATTTTATTCGTTTGTACCTTTATCAACACCTGAGAGTAGACTTATAGGACTTATTTTAGGTGCTAAAATTAGGTGCTAAATCTACTGGTAAAAACCGCGATGTCTTATCTTTAACCGTTTAGGAGATCGAGTAAAATGGAGAATAATAGATATTTGAAAATGTGGTATATAAACATTTTATTCGGTTGTACCTTTATCAACTCTTAAGAGTAGACTTATAAAACTTATTTTATGTAAAATGAGGTGCTAAATCCACTGGTGAAAACCGCACTGTCCTATCTTTAACCGTTTAGGAGATCGAGTAAAATGAAGAACAATAGATATTTGAAAATGTGACATTTAAACAATTTATTCGTTTGTACCTTTATCAACCCTTGAGAGTAGACTTATAGGACTTATTTTATGTAAAATGAGGTGCTAAATAAACTGGTAAAAACCGCGATGTCCTATCTATAACCGTTTAGGAGATCGAGTAAAATGGAAAATAATAGATATTTGAAAATGTGATATATAAACATTTTAATCGTTTGTACGTTTATCAACTTCTGTGAGTAGACTTATAGGACTTATTTTACGTAAAATGAGGTGCTAAATAAACTGGTAAAAACCGCAATGTCCTATCCTTAACCGTTTAGGAGATCGAGTAAAATGGAGAATAATGGATATTTGAAAATGTGATATATAAACATTTTATTCGTTTGTACCTTTATCAACTCTTAAGAGTTGACTTATAGGACTTATTTTATGTAAAATGAGGTGCTTAATCCACTGGTGAAAACCGCGATGTCTTATCTTTAACCGTTTAGGAGATCGAGTAAAATGGAGAATAATAGATATTTGAAAATGTGATATATAAACATTTTTTTCGTTTGTACCTTTATCAACTCTTAAGAGTAGACTTATAGGACTTATTTTACGTAAAATGAGATGCTAAATCCACTGGTGAAAACCGCGATGTCCTATCTTTAACCGTTTAGGAGATCGAGTAAAATTGAGAATAATAGATATTTGAAAATGTGATATATAATTATTTTATTCGTTTGTAAACTTATCAACTCTTGAGAGTAGACTTATAGGACTTATTGTATGTAAAATGAGGGGCTAAATTTACTGGTGAAAACCGCGATGACCTATCTTTCACCGTTTAGGTGATCGAGTAAAATGGAAAATAATAGATATTTGAAAATGTGATATATAAACATTTTATTCGTTTGTACCTTTATCAACTCTTAAGAGTTGACTTATAGGACTTATTTTATGTAAAATGAGGTGCTTAATCCACTGGTGAAAACCGCGATGTCTTATCTTTAACCGTTTAGGAGATCGAGTAAAATGGAGAATAATAGATATTTGAAAATGTGATATATAAACATTTTTTTCGTTTGTACCTTTATCAACTCTTAAGAGTAGACTTATAGGACTTATTTTACGTAAAATGAGGTGCTAAATCCACTGGTGAAAACCGCGATGTCCTATCTTTAACCGTTTAGGAGATCGAGTAAAATGGAGAATAATAGATATTTGAAAATGTGATATATAATTATTTTATTCGTTTGTAAACTTATCAACTCTTGAGAGTAGACTTATAGGACTTATTGTATGTAAAATGAAGTGCTAAATTTACTGGTGAAATCCGCGATGTCCTATCTTTAACCGTTTAGGAGATCGAGTAAAATAGAGAATAATGGATATTTGAAAATGTGATATATAAACATTTTATTCGTTTGTACCTTTATCAACTCTTAAGAGTAGACTTATAGGACCTATTTTATGTAAAATGAGGTGCTAAATCCACTGGTGAAAACCGCGATGTCCTATCCTTAACCGTTTAGGAGATCGAGTAAAATGGAGAATAATGGATATTTGAAAATGTGATATATAAACATTTTATTCGTTTGTACCTTTATCAACTCTTGAGAGTAGACTTATAGGACTTATTGTATGTAAAATGAGGTGCTAAATAAACTGGTAAAAACCGCGATGTCCTATCCTTAACCGTTTAGGAGTTCGAGTAAAATGGAGAATAATGGATATTTGAAAATGTGATATATAAACATTTTATTCGTTTGTACCTTTATCAACTCTTAAGAGTAGACTTATAGGACCTATTTTATGTAAAATGAGGTGCTAAATCCACTGGTGAAAACCGCGATGACCTATCTTTCACCGTTTAGGTGATCGAGTAAAGTGGAAAATAATTGATATTTGAAAATGTGATATATAAACATTTTATTCGTTTGTACCTTTATCAACTCTTAAGAGTTGACTTATAGGACTTATTTTATGTAAAATGAGGTGCTTAATCCACTGGTTAAAACCGCGATGTCTTATCTTTAACCGTTTAGGAGATCGAGTAAAATGGAGAATAATAGATATTTGAAAATGTGATATATAATTATTTTATTCGTTTGTAAACTTATCAACTCTTGAGAGTAGACTTATAGGACTTATTGTATGTAAAATGAAGTGCTAAATTTACTGGTGAAATCCGCGATGTCTTATCTTTAACCGTTTAGGAGATCGAGTAAAATGGAGAATAATAGATATTTGAAAATGTGGTATATATACATTTTATTCGGTTGTACTTTTATCAACTCTTGAGAGTAGACTTATAGGACTTATTTTATGTAAAATGAGGTGCCAAATAAACTGGTGAAAACCGCGATGTAATATCTTTAACCGTTTAGGAGATCGAGTAAAATGGAGAATAATAGATATTTGAAAATGTGATGTATAAACATTTTATTCGTTTGTACCTTTACCAACTTTTGTGAGTAGACTTATATGACTTATTGTATGTAAAATGAGGTGCTTAATCTACTGGTAAAAACCGCGATGTCTTATCTTTAACCGTTTAGGAGATCGAGTAAAATGGAGAATAATAGATATTTGAAAATGTGGTATATAAACATTTTATTAGGTTGTACCTTTATCAACTCTTAAGAGTAGACTTATAGGACTTATTTTATGTAAAATGAGGTGCTAAATCCACTAGTGAAAACCGCAATGTCCTATCTTTAACCGTTTAGGAGATCGAGTAAAACGGAGGACAATAAATATTTGAAAATGTGATATTTAAACAATTTATTCGTTTGTACCTTTATCAACCCTTGAGAGTAGACTTATAGGACTTATTTTATGTAAAATGAGGTGCTAAATAAACTGGTGAAAACCGCGATGTCCTATCTTTAATCGTTTAGGAGATCGAGTAAAATGGAGAATAATAGATATTTGAAAATGTGATATATAAACATTTTTTCGTTTGTACCTTTATCAACTCTTAAGAGTAGACTTATAGGACTTATATAATGTAAAATGAGGTGCTTAATCCACTGGTGAAAACCGCGATGTCCTATCTTTAACCGTTTAGGAGATCGTGTAAAATGGAGAATATTAGATATTTGAAAATGTGATATATTAACATTTTATTCGTTTGTACCTTTATCAACTCTTGAGAGTAGACTTATAGAATTTATTTTATGTAAAATGAGGTGCTAAATCCACTGGTAAAAACCGCGAGGTCCTTTCTTTAACCGATTAAGAGATCGAGTAAAATGGAGAATAATAGATATTTGAAAATGTGATATATAAACATTTTATTCGTTTGTACTTTTATCAACTCTTGAGAGTAGACTTATAGGACATATTTTATGTAAAATGAGGTGCCAAATAAACTGGTGAAAACCGCGATGTCCTATCTTTAACTGTTTAGGAGATCGAGTAAAATGGAGAATTATAGATATTTGAAAATGTGATATATAAACATTTTTTCGTTTGTACCTTTATCAACTCTTAAGAGTAGACTTATAGGACTTATACAATGTAAAATTTGGTGCTAAATCCACTGGTAAAACCGCGAGGTCCTTTCTTTAACCGATTAAGAGATCGAGTAAAATGGAGAATAATAGATATTTGAAAATGTGATATATAAACATTTTATTCGTTTGTACTTTTATCAACTCTTGAGAGTAGACTTATAGAATTTATTTTATGTAAAATGAGGTGCTAAATCCACTGGTGAAAACCGCGAGGTCCTTTCTTTAACCGATTAAGAGATCGAGTAAAATGGAGAATAATAGATATTTGAAAATGTGATATATAAACATTTTATTCGTTTGTACTTTTATCAACTCTTGAGAGTAGACTTATAGGACATATTTTATGTAAAATGAGGTGCCAAATAAACTGGTGAAAACCGCGATGTCCTATCTTTAACCGTTTAGGAGATCAAGTAAAATGGAGAATAGTAGATATTTGAAAATGTGATATATAAACATTTTATTCGTTTGTACCTTTATCAACACCTGAGAGTAGACTTATAGGACTTATTTTACGTAAAATTAGGTGCTAAATCTACTGGTAAAAACCGCGATGTCTTATCTTTAACCGTTTAGGAGATCGAGTAAAATGAAGAACAATAGATATTTGAAAATGTGACATTTAAACAATTTATTCGTTTGTACCTTTATCAACCCTTGAGAGTAGACTTATAGGACTTATTTTATGTAAAATGAGGTGCTAAATAAACTGGTAAAAGCCGCGATGTCCTATCTATAACCGTTTAGGAGATCGAGTAAAATGAAAAATAATAGATATTTGAAAATGTGATATATAAACATTTTATTCGTTTGTACTTTTAACAACTCTTGAGAGTAGACTTATAGGACATATTTTATGTAAAATGAGGTGCCAAATAAACTGGTGAAAACCGCGATGTCCTATCTTTAACTGTTTAGGAGATCGAGTAAAATGGAGAATTATAGATATTTGAAAATGTGATATATAAACATTTTTTCGTTTGTACCTTTATCAACTCTTAAGAGTAGACTTATAGGACTTATATAATGTAAAATTTGGTGCTAAATCCACTGGTGAAAACCGCGATGTCCTATCTTTAACCGTTTAGGAGATCGAGTAAAATGGAGAATAATAGATATTTGAAAATGTGATATATTAACATTTTATTCGTTTGTACCTTTATCAACTCTTGAGAGTAGACTTATAGAATTTATTTTATGTAAAATGAGGTGCTAAATCCACTGGTGAAAACCGCGAGGTCCTATCTTTAACCGATTAAGAGATCGAGTAAAATGGAGAATAATAGATATTTGAAAATGTGATATATAAACATTTTATTCGTTTGTACTTTTATCAACTCTTGAGAGTAGACTTATAGGACTTATTGTATGTAAAATGAAGTGCTAAATTTACTGGTGAAATCCGCGATGTCCTATCTTTAACCGTTTAGGAGATCGAGTAAAATAGAGAATAATAGATATTTGAAAATGTGATATATAAACATTTTATTCGTTTGTACTTTTATCAACTCTTGAGAGTAGACTTATAGGACTTATTTTATGTAAAATGAGGTGCCAAATAAACTGGTGAAAACCGCGATGTAATATCTTTAACCGTTTAGGAGATCGAGTAAAATGGAGAATAATAGATATTTGAAAATGTGATGTATAAACATTTTATTCGTTTGTACCTTTATCAACTTTTGTGAGTAGACTTATATGACTTATTGTATGTAAAATGAGGTGCTAAATCCACTGGTGAAAACCGCGATGTCCTATCCTTAACCGTTTAGGAGATCGAGTAAAATGGAGAATAATAGACATTTGAAAATGTGATATATAAACATTTTATTCGTTTGTACCTTTATCAACTCTTAGGAGTAGACTTATAGGACTTATTTTATGTAAAATGAGGTGCTAAATCCACTGGTGAAAACCGCGATGTCCTATCTTTAACCGTTTAGGAGATCGAGTAAAATGGAGAATAATAGATATTTGAAAATGTGATATATAATTATTTTATTCGTTTGTAAACTTATCAACTCTTGAGAGTAGACTTATAGGACTTATTGTATGTAAAATGAAGTGCTAAATTTACTGGTGAAATCCGCGATGTCTTATCTTTAACCGTTTAGGAGATCGAGTAAAATGGAGAATAATAGATATTTGAAAATGTGGTATATATACATTTTATTCGGTTGTACTTTTATCAACTCTTGAGAGTAGACTTATAGGACTTATTTTATGTAAAATGAGGTGCCAAATAAACTGGTGAAAACCGCGATGTAATATCTTTAACCGTTTAGGAGATCGAGTAAAATGGAGAATAATAGATATTTGAAAATGTGATGTATAAACATTTTATTCGTTTGTACCTTTACCAACTTTTGTGAGTAGACTTATATGACTTATTGTATGTAAAATGAGGTGCTTAATCTACTGGTGAAAACCGCGATGTCTTATATTTAACCGTTTAGGAGATCAAGTAAAATGGAGAATAATAGATATTTGAAAATGTGATATATAAACATTTTATTCGTTTGTACCTTTATCAACTCCTGACAGTAGACTTATAGGACTTATATTACGTAAAATTAGGTGCTAAATCTACTGGTAAAAACCGCGATGTCTTATCTTTAACCGTTTAGGAGATCGAGTAAAATGGAGAATAATAGATATTTGAAAATGTGGTATATAAACATTTTATTAGGTTGTACCTTTATCAACTCTTAAGAGTAGACTTATAGGACTTATTTTATGTAAAATGAGGTGCTAAATCCACTAGTGAAAACCGCAATGTCCTATCTTTAACCGTTTAGGAGATCGAGTAAAACGGAGGACAATAAATATTTGAAAATGTGATATTTAAACAATTTATTCGTTTGTACCTTTATCAACCCTTGAGAGTAGACTTATAGGACTTATTTTATGTAAAATGAGGTGCTAAATAAACTGGTGAAAACCGCGATGTCCTATCTTTAATCGTTTAGGAGATCGAGTAAAATGGAGAATAATAGATATTTGAAAATGTGATATATAAACATTTTTTCGTTTGTACCTTTATCAACTCTTAAGAGTAGACTTATAGGACTTATATAATGTAAAATGAGGTGCTTAATCCACTGGTGAAAACCGCGATGTCCTATCTTTAACCGTTTAGGAGATCGTGTAAAATGGAGAATATTAGATATTTGAAAATGTGATATATTAACATTTTATTCGTTTGTACCTTTATCAACTCTTGAGAGTAGACTTATAGAATTTATTTTATGTAAAATGAGGTGCTAAATCCACTGGTAAAAACCGCGAGGTCCTTTCTTTAACCGATTAAGAGATCGAGTAAAATGGAGAATAATAGATATTTGAAAATGTGATATATAAACATTTTATTCGTTTGTACTTTTATCAACTCTTGAGAGTAGACTTATAGGACATATTTTATGTAAAATGAGGTGCCAAATAAACTGGTGAAAACCGCGATGTCCTATCTTTAACTGTTTAGGAGATCGAGTAAAATGGAGAATTATAGATATTTGAAAATGTGATATATAAACATTTTTTCGTTTGTACCTTTATCAACTCTTAAGAGTAGACTTATAGGACTTATACAATGTAAAATTTGGTGCTAAATCCACTGGTAAAACCGCGAGGTCCTTTCTTTAACCGATTAAGAGATCGAGTAAAATGGAGAATAATAGATATTTGAAAATGTGATATATAAACATTTTATTCGTTTGTACTTTTATCAACTCTTGAGAGTAGACTTATAGAATTTATTTTATGTAAAATGAGGTGCTAAATCCACTGGTGAAAACCGCGAGGTCCTTTCTTTAACCGATTAAGAGATCGAGTAAAATGGAGAATAATAGATATTTGAAAATGTGATATATAAACATTTTATTCGTTTGTACTTTTATCAACTCTTGAGAGTAGACTTATAGGACATATTTTATGTAAAATGAGGTGCCAAATAAACTGGTGAAAACCGCGATGTCCTATCTTTAACCGTTTAGGAGATCAAGTAAAATGGAGAATAGTAGATATTTGAAAATGTGATATATAAACATTTTATTCGTTTGTACCTTTATCAACACCTGAGAGTAGACTTATAGGACTTATTTTACGTAAAATTAGGTGCTAAATCTACTGGTAAAAACCGCGATGTCTTATCTTTAACCGTTTAGGAGATCGAGTAAAATGAAGAACAATAGATATTTGAAAATGTGACATTTAAACAATTTATTCGTTTGTACCTTTATCAACCCTTGAGAGTAGACTTATAGGACTTATTTTATGTAAAATGAGGTGCTAAATAAACTGGTAAAAGCCGCGATGTCCTATCTATAACCGTTTAGGAGATCGAGTAAAATGAAAAATAATAGATATTTGAAAATGTGATATATAAACATTTTATTCGTTTGTACTTTTAACAACTCTTGAGAGTAGACTTATAGGACATATTTTATGTAAAATGAGGTGCCAAATAAACTGGTGAAAACCGCGATGTCCTATCTTTAACTGTTTAGGAGATCGAGTAAAATGGAGAATTATAGATATTTGAAAATGTGATATATAAACATTTTTTCGTTTGTACCTTTATCAACTCTTAAGAGTAGACTTATAGGACTTATATAATGTAAAATTTGGTGCTAAATCCACTGGTGAAAACCGCGATGTCCTATCTTTAACCGTTTAGGAGATCGAGTAAAATGGAGAATAATAGATATTTGAAAATGTGATATATTAACATTTTATTCGTTTGTACCTTTATCAACTCTTGAGAGTAGACTTATAGAATTTATTTTATGTAAAATGAGGTGCTAAATCCACTGGTGAAAACCGCGAGGTCCTATCTTTAACCGATTAAGAGATCGAGTAAAATGGAGAATAATAGATATTTGAAAATGTGATATATAAACATTTTATTCGTTTGTACTTTTATCAACTCTTGAGAGTAGACTTATAGGACTTATTGTATGTAAAATGAAGTGCTAAATTTACTGGTGAAATCCGCGATGTCCTATCTTTAACCGTTTAGGAGATCGAGTAAAATAGAGAATAATAGATATTTGAAAATGTGATATATAAACATTTTATTCGTTTGTACTTTTATCAACTCTTGAGAGTAGACTTATAGGACTTATTTTATGTAAAATGAGGTGCCAAATAAACTGGTGAAAACCGCGATGTAATATCTTTAACCGTTTAGGAGATCGAGTAAAATGGAGAATAATAGATATTTGAAAATGTGATGTATAAACATTTTATTCGTTTGTACCTTTATCAACTCTTGAGAGTAGACTTATATGACTTATTTTATGTAAAATGAGGTGCTAAATCCACTGGTGTAAACCGCGATGTCCTATCTTTAACCGTTTAGGAGATCGAGTAAAATGAAGAATAATAGATATTTGAAAATGTGATATATAAAAATTTTATTCGTTTGTACCTTTATTAACTCTTGAGAGTAGACTTATAGGACTTATTTTATGTAAAATGAAGTGCTAAATCCACTGGTGAAAATTGCGATATCCTATCTTTAATCGTTTAGGAGATCGAGTAAAATGAAAAATAATAGATATTTGAAAATGTGATATATAAATATTTTATTCGTTTGTACCTTTATCAACTCTTGAGAGTAGACTTATAGGACTTATTTTATGTAAAATGAGGTGCTAAATCCACTGGTGAAAACCGCGATGTCCTATCTTTAACCGTTTAGGAGATAGAGTAAAATGAAAAATAATAGATATTTGAAAATGTGATATATAAACATTTTATTCGTTTGTACCTTTATCAACTCTTGAGAGTAGACTTATAGGACTTGTTTTATGTAAAATGAGGTGCTAAATCCACTAGTAAAAACCGCGATGTCCTATCTTTAACCGTTTAGGAGATCGAGTAAAATGGAGAATAATAGATTTTTGAAAATGTGAAATATAAACATTTTATTCGTTTGTACCTTTATCAACTCTTGAGAGTAGACTTATAGGACTTATTTTATGTAAAATGAGGTGCTAAATCCACTGGTGAAAACCGCGATGTCCTATCTTTAACCGTTTATTAGATCGAGTAAAATAGAAAATAATAGATATTTGAAAATGTGATATATAAACATTTTATTCGTTTGTACCTTTACTAATTCTTGAGAGTAGACTTATAGGACTCTCTTTATGTAAAATGAGGTGCTTAATCCACTGGTGAAAACCGCGATGTCTTATCTTTAACCGTTTAGGAGATCGAGTAAAATGAAGTGTAATAGATATTTGAAAATGTGATATATAAAAATTTTATGCGTTTGTACCTTTATTAACTCTTGAGAATAGACTTATAGGACTTATTTTATGTAAAATGAGGTGCTAAATCCACTGGTGAAAACCGCGATGTCTTATCTTTAACCGTTTAGGAGATCGAGTAAAATGGAAAATAATAGATATTTGAAAATGTGATATATAAACATTTTATTCGTTTGTACCTTTTTCAACTCTTGAGAGTAGACTTATAGGACTTATTTTATGTAAAATGAGGTGCTAAATCCACTGGTGAAAACCGCGATGTCTTATCTTTAACCGTTTAGGAGATCGAGTAAAATGGAGAATAATAGATATTTGAAAATGTGATATATAAACATTTTATTCGTTTGTACCTTTTTCAACTCTTGAGAGTAGACTTATAGGACTTATTTTATGTAAAATGAGGTGCTAAATGTACTGGTGAAAACCGCGATGTCCTATCTTTAACCGTTTAGGAGATCGAGTAAAATGAAAAATAATAGATATTTGAAAATGTGATATTTAAACATTTTATTCGTTTGTACCTTTATCAACTCTTGAGAGTAGACTTATAGGACTTATTTTATGTAAAATGAGGTGCTTAATCCACTGGTGAAACCGCGATGTCCTATCGATAACCGTTTAGGAGATCGAGTAAATGGAGGATAATAGAAAATTGAAAATATGATATATAAACATTTTATTCGTTTGTACCTTTATCAACTCTTGAGGGTAGACTTATTGGACTTATTTGATGTAAAATGAGGTGCTAATTCCACTGGTGAAAACCGCGATGTCCTATCTTTAACCGTTTAGGAGATCGAGTAAAATGAAGAATAATAGATATTTGAAAATGTGATATATAAACATTTTATTCGTTTGTACCTTTATTAACTCTTGAGAGTAGACTTATAGGACTTATTTTATGTAAAATGAGGTGCTAAATCCACTGGTGAAAACCGCGATGTCCTATCTTTAACCGTTTAGGAGATCGAGTAAAATGAAGAATAATAGATATTTGAAAATGTGATATATAAACATTTTATTCGTTTGTACCTTTATTAACTCTTGAGAGTAGACTTATAGGACTTATTTTATGTAAAATGAGGTGTTAAATCCAATGGTGAAAACCGCGATGTCCTATCTTTAACCGTTTAGGAGATCGAGTAAAATGAAAAATAATAGATATTTGAAAATGTGATATTTAAACATTTTATTCGTTTGTACCTTTATCAACTCTTGAGAGTAGACTTATAGGACTTATTTTATGTAAAATGAGGTGCTTAATCCACTGGTGAAAACCGCGATGTCCTATCGATAACCGTTTAGGAGATCGAGTAAATGGAGGATAATAGAAAATTGAAAATGTGATATATAAACATTTTATTCGTTTGTACCTTTATCAACTCTTGAGGGTAGACTTATTGGACTTATTTGATGTAAAATGAGGTGCTAAATCCACTGGTGAAAACCGCGATGTCCTATCTTTAACCGTTTAGGAGATCGAGTAAAATGGAGAATAATAGATATTTGAAAATGTGATATATAAACATTTTATTCGTTTGTACTCTTATCAAATCTTGAGAGTAGACTTATAGGACTTATTTGATGTAAAATGAGGTGCTAAATCCACTGGTGAAAATTGCGATATCCTATCTTTAATCGTTTAGGAGTTCGAGTAAAATGAAAAATAATAGATATTTGAAAATGTGATATATAAACATTTTATTCGTTTGTACCTTTATCAACTCTTGAGAGTAGACTTATTGGACTTATTTTATGTTAAATGAGGTGCTAAATCCACTGGTGATAACCGCGATGTCCTATCTTTAACCGTTTAGGAGATCGAGTAAATTGGAGAATAATAGATGTTTGAAAATGTGAAATATAAACATTTTATTCGTTTGTACCTTTATCAACTCTTGAGAGTAGACTTATATTACTTATTTTATGTAAAATGAGGTGCTAAATCCACTAGTACAAACCGCGATGTCCTATCTTTAACCGTTTAGGAGATCGAGTAAAATGGAGAATAATAGATTTTTGAAAATGTGAAATATAAACATTTTATTCGTTTGTACCTTTATCAACTCTTGAGAGTAGACTTATACGACTTATTTTATGTAAGATGAGGTGCTAAATCCACTGGTGAAAACCGCGATGTCCTATCTTTAACCGTTTAGGAGATCGAATAAAATGAAGAATAATAGATATTTCAAAATGTGATATATAAACATTTTATTCGTTTGTACCTTTATCAACTCTTGAGAGTAGACTTATAGGACTTATTTCATGTAAAATGAGGTGCGAATTCCACTTTTGAAAACCGCGTTGTCCTATCTTTAACCGTTTAGGAGATCGAGTGAAATGGAGAATAATAGATATTTGAAAATGTGATATATAAACAATTTTATTCGTTTGTGCTTTTATCAACTCTTGAGAGTAGACTTATAGGACTTATTTTATGTAAAATGAGGTGCTAAATGTACTGGTGAAAACCGCGATGTCCTATCTTTAACCGTTTAGGAGATCGAGTAAAATGAAAAATAATAGATATTTGAAAATGTGATATTTAAACATTTTATTCGTTTGTACCTTTATCAACTCTTGAGAGTAGACTTATAGGACTTACTTTATATAAAATGAGGTGCTATATCCACTGGTGAAAACCGCGATGTCCTATCTTTAACCGTTTAGGAGATCGAGTAAAATATAGAATAGATTTTTGAAAATGTGAAATAAAAACATTTTATTCGTTTGTACCTTTATCAACTCTTGAGAGTAGACTTATAGAACTTATTTTATGCAAAATGAGGTGCTAAATCCACTGGTGAAAACCGCGATGTCCTATCTTTAACCGTTTAGGAGATCGAGAAAAGTGGAGAATAATAGATATTTGAAAATGTGAAATATAAACAATTTATTCGTTTGTACCTTTATCAACTCTTGAGATTAGACTATAGAACTTATTTTATGCAAAATGAGGTGCTAAATCCACTGGTGAAAACCGCGATGTCCTATCTTAAACCGTTTAGGAGGTCGAGTAAAATGGAGAATAATAGATATTTGAAAATGTGATATATAAACATTTTATTCGTTTGTACTCTTATCAAATCTTGAGAGTAGACTTATAGGACTTATTTGATGTAAAATGAGGTGCTAAATCCACTGGTGAAAATTGCGATATCCTATCTTTAATCGTTTAGGAGTTCGAGTAAAATGAAAAATAATAGATATTTGAAAATGTGATATATAAACATTTTATTCGTTTGTACCTTTATCAACTCTTGAGAGTAGACTTATTGGACTTATTTTATGTAAAATGAGGTGCTAAATCCACTGGTGATAACCGCGATGTCCTATCTTTAACCGTTTAGGAGATCGAGTAAATTGGAGAATAATAGATGTTTGAAAATGTGAAATATAAACATTTTATTCGTTTGTACCTTTATCAACTCTTGAGAGTAGACTTATATTACTTATTTTATGTAAAATGAGGTGCTAAATCCACTAGTACAAACCGCGATGTCCTATCTTTAACCGTTTAGGAGATCGAGTAAAATGGAGAATAATAGATTTTTGAAAATGTGAAATATAAACATTTTATTCGTTTGTACCTTTATCAACTCTTGAGAGTAGACTTATACGACTTATTTTATGTAAGATGAGGTGCTAAATCCACTGGTGAAAACCGCGATGTCCTATCTTTAACCGTTTAGGAGATCGAATAAAATGAAGAATAATAGATATTTCAAAATGTGATATATAAACATTTTATTCGTTTGTACCTTTATCAACTCTTGAGAGTAGACTTATAGGACTTATTTCATGTAAAATGAGGTGCGAATTCCACTTTTGAAAACCGCGTTGTCCTATCTTTAACCGTTTAGGAGATCGAGTGAAATGGAGAATAATAGATATTTGAAAATGTGATATATAAACAATTTTATTCGTTTGTGCTTTTATCAACTCTTGAGAGTAGACTTATAGGACTTATTTTATGTAAAATGAGGTGCTAAATGTACTGGTGAAAACCGCGATGTCCTATCTTTAACCGTTTAGGAGATCGAGTAAAATATAGAATAGATTTTTGAAAATGTGAAATAAAAACATTTTATTCGTTTGTACCTTTATCAACTCTTGAGAGTAGACTTATAGAACTTATTTTATGCAAAATGAGGTGCTAAATCCACTGGTGAAAACCGCGATGTCCTATCTTTAACCGTTTAGGAGATCGAGAAAAGTGGAGAATAATAGATATTTGAAAATGTGAAATATAAACAATTTATTCGTTTGTACCTTTATCAACTCTTGAGATTAGACTATAGAACTTATTTTATGCAAAATGAGGTGCTAAATCCACTGGTGAAAACCGCGATGTCCTATCTTAAACCGTTTAGGAGGTCGAGTAAAATGGAAAATAATAGATATTTGAAAATGTGATATATAAACAATTTTATTCGTTTGTACCTTTATCAACTCTTGAGAGTAGACTTATAGGACTTATTTTATGTAAAATGAGGTGCTTAATCCACTGGTGAAAACCGCGATGTCCTATCGTTAACCGTTTAGGAGATCGAGTAAATAGAGGATAATAGAAAATTGAAAATGTGATATATAAACATTTTATTCGTTTGTACCTTTATCAACTCTTGAGAGTAGACTTATAGGACTCTCTTTATGTAAAATGAGGTGCTAAATCCACTGGTAAAAACCGCGATGTCCTATCTTTAACCGTTTAGGAGATCGAGTAAAATGAAAAATAATAGATATTTGAAAATGTGATATTTTAAAATTTTATTCGTTTGTACCTTTATCAACTCTTGAGAGTAGACTTATAGGACTTTTTTTATGAAAAATGAGGTGCTAAATCCACTGGTAAAAACCGCGATGTCCTATCTTTAACCGTTTAGGAGATCGAATAAAATGAAGAATAATAGATATTTCAAAATGTGATATATAAACATTTTATTCGTTTGTACCTTTATCAACTCTTGAGAGTAGACTTATAGGACTTATTTCATGTAAAATGAGGTGCGAATTCCACTTTTGAAAACCGCGTTGTCCTATCTTTAACCGTTTAGGAGATCGAGTGAAATGGAGAATAATAGATATTTGAAAATGTGATATATAAACAATTTTATTCGTTTGTGCTTTTATCAACTCTTGAGAGTAGACTTATAGGACTTATTTTATGTAAAATGAGGTGCTAAATGTACTGGTGAAAACCGCGATGTCCTATCTTTAACCGTTTAGGAGATCGAGTAAAATATAGAATAGATTTTTGAAAATGTGAAATAAAAACATTTTATTCGTTTGTACCTTTATCAACTCTTGAGAGTAGACTTATAGAACTTATTTTATGCAAAATGAGGTGCTAAATCCACTGGTGAAAACCGCGATGTCCTATCTTTAACCGTTTAGGAGATCGAGAAAAGTGGAGAATAATAGATATTTGAAAATGTGAAATATAAACAATTTATTCGTTTGTACCTTTATCAACTCTTGAGATTAGACTATAGAACTTATTTTATGCAAAATGAGGTGCTAAATCCACTGGTGAAAACCGCGATGTCCTATCTTAAACCGTTTAGGAGGTCGAGTAAAATGGAAAATAATAGATATTTGAAAATGTGATATATAAACAATTTTATTCGTTTGTACCTTTATCAACTCTTGAGAGTAGACTTATAGGACTTATTTTATGTAAAATGAGGTGCTTAATCCACTGGTGAAAACCGCGATGTCCTATCGTTAACCGTTTAGGAGATCGAGTAAATAGAGGATAATAGAAAATTGAAAATGTGATATATAAACATTTTATTCGTTTGTACCTTTATCAACTCTTGAGAGTAGACTTATAGGACTCTCTTTATGTAAAATGAGGTGCTAAATCCACTGGTAAAAACCGCGATGTCCTATCTTTAACCGTTTAGGAGATCGAGTAAAATGAAAAATAATAGATATTTGAAAATGTGATATTTTAAAATTTTATTCGTTTGTACCTTTATCAACTCTTGAGAGTAGACTTATAGGACTTTTTTTATGAAAAATGAGGTGCTAAATCCACTGGTAAAAACCGCGATGTTCTATCTTAAACCGTTTAGGAGATCGAGTGAAATGGAGAATAATAGATATTTGAAATTGTGATATATAAACATTTTATTCGTTTGTACCTTTATCAACTCTTGAGAGTAGACTTATAGGACTTATTTTATGTAAAATAAGGTGCTAAATCCACTGGTGAAAACCGCGATGTCCTATCTTAAACCGTTTAGGAGATCGAGTAAAATGAAGAATAATAGATATTTAAAAATGTGATATATAAACATTTTATTCGTTTGTACCTTTATCAACTCTTGAGAGTAGACTTATATTACTTATTTAATGTAAAATGAGGTGCTAAATCCACTAGTATAAACCGCGATGTCCTATCTTTAACCGTTTAGGAGATCGAGTAAAATGGAGAATAATAGATTTTTGAAAATGTGAAATATAAACATTTTATTAGTTTGTATCTTTATCAACTCTTGAGAGTAGACTTATAGGACTTATTTTATGTAAAATGAGATGCTTAATCCACTGGTGAAAACCGCGATGTCCTATATTTAACCGTTTAGGAGATCGAGTGAAATGGAGAATATTAGATATTTGAAAATGTGATATATAAACAATTTTATTCGTTTGTGCCTTTATCAACTCTTGAGAGTAGACTTATAGGACTTATTTTATGTAAAATGAGGTGCTAAATGTACTGGTGTAAACCGCGATGTCCTATCTTTAACCGTTTAGGAGATCGAGTAAAATGAAAAATAATAGATATTTGAAAATGTGATATTTAAACATTTTATTCGTTTGTACCTTTATCAACTCTTCAGAGTAGACTTATAGGACTCTCTTTATGTAAAATGAGGTGCTAAATCCACTGGTGAAAACCGCGATGTCCTATCTTAAACCGTTTAGGAGATCGAGTGAAATGGAGAATAATAGATATTTGAAAATGTGATATATAAACAATTTTATTCGTTTGTACCTTTATCACCTCTTGAGAGTAGACTTATAGGACTTATTTTATGTAAAATGAGGTGCTTAATCCACTGGTGAAAACCGCGATGTCCTATCGTTAACCGTTTAGGAGATCGAGTAAATGGAGGATAATAGATATTTGAAAATGTGATATATAAACATTTTATTCGTTTGTACCTTTATCAACTCTTCAGAGTAGACTAATAAGACTTATTTTATGTAAAATGAGGTGCTTAATCCACTAGTGAAAACCGTGATGTCCTATCTTTAACCGTATATCAGATCGAGTAAAATAGAAAATAATAGATATTTGAAAATGTGATATTTAAACATTTTATTCGTTTGTACCTTTATCAACTCTTGAGAGTAGACTTATAAGACTTATTTTATGTAAAATAAGGTGCTAGATGCACTGGTGAAAACCGCGATGTCCTATCTTAAACCGTTTAGGAGATCGAGTAAAATGAAGAATAATAGATATTTAAAAATGTGATTTATAAACATTTTATTCGTTTGTACCTTTATCAACTCTTGAGAGTAGACTTATAGAACTTGTTTTATGTAAAATGAGGTGCTAAATCCACTGGTGAAAACCGCGATGTCCTATCTTAAACCGTTTAGGAGATCGAGTGAAATGGAGAATAATAGATATTTGAAATTGTGATATATAAACATTTTATTCGTTTGTACCTTTATCAACTCTTGAGAGTAGACTTATAGAACTTATTTTATGTAAAATGAGGTGCTAAATCCACTGGTGAAAACCGCGATGTCCTATCTTAAACCGTTTAGGAGATCGAGTAAAATGAAGAATAATAGATATTTAAAAATGTGATTTATAAACATTTTATTCGTTTGTACCTTTATCAACTCTTGAGAGTAGACTTATATTACTTATTTTATGTAAAATGAGGTGCTAAATCCACTAGTAAAAACCGCGATGTCCTATCTTTAACCGTTTAGGAGATCGAGTAAAATGGAGAATAATAGATTTTTGAAAATGTGAAATATAAACATTTTATTAGTTTGTATCTTTATCAACTCTTGAGAGTAGACTTATAGGACTTATTTTATGTAAAATGAGATGCTAAATCCACTGTTGAAAACAGCTATGTCCTATCTTTAACTGTTTAGGAGATCGAGTTAAATGAAAAATAATAGATATTTGAAAATGTGATATATAAACATTTTATTCGTTTGTACCTTTATCAACTCTTGAGAGTAGACTTATATTACTTATTTTATGTAAAATGAGGTGCTAAATCCACTAGTAAAAACCGCGTTGTCTTATCTTTAACCGTTTAGGAGATCGAGTAAAATGAAAAATAATAGATATTTGAAAATGTGATATTTAAACATTTTATTCGTTTGTACCTTTATCAACTCTTGAGAGTTGACTTATAGGACTCTCTTTATGTAAAATGCGGTGCTAAATCCACTGGTGAAAACCGCGATGTCCTATCTTAAACCGTTTAGGAGATCGAGTGAAATGGAGAATAATAGATATTTGAAAATGTGATATATAAACAATTTTATTCGTTTGTACCTTTATCAACTCTTGAGAGTAGACTTATAGGACTTATTTTATGTAAAATGAGGTGCTTAATCCACTGGTGAAAACCGCGATGTCCTATCGTTAACCGTTTAGGAGATCGAGTAAATGGAGAATAATAGATATTTGAAAATGTGATATATAAACATTTTATTCGTTTGTACCTTTATCAACTCTTCAGAGTAGACTAATAAGACTTATTTTATGTAAATTGAGGTGCTTAATCAACTGGTGAAAACCGTGATGTCCTATCTTTTACCGTTTATCAGATCGAGTAAAATAGAAAATAATAGATATTTGAAAATGTGATATTTAAACATTTTATTCGTTTGTACCTTTATCAACTCTTGAGAGTAGACTTATAAGACTTATTTTATGTAAAATAAGGTGCTAAATGCACTGGTGAAAACCGCGATGTCCTATCTTTTACCCTTTAGGAGATCGAGTAAAATGAAGAATAATAGATATTTGAAAATGTGAAAAATAAACATTTTATTCGTTTGTACCTTTATTAACTCTTAAAAGTAGACTTATAGGACTTATTTTATGAAAAATGAGGTGCTTAATCCACTGGTGAAAACCGCGATGTCCTATCTTAAACCGTTTAGGAGATCGAGTGAATTGGAAAATAATAGATATTTGAAAATGTGATATATAAACAATTTTATTCGTTTGTACCTTTATCAACTCTTGAGAGTAGATTTATAGGACTGATTTTATGTAAAATAAGGTGCTAAATCCACTGGTGAAAACCGCGATGTCCTATCTTTAACCGTTTAGGAGATCGAGTAAAATAGAAAATAATAGATATTTGAAAATGTGATATATAAACATATTATTCGTTTGTACCTTTATCAACTCTTGAGAGTAGATTTATAGGACTTATTTTATGTAAAATGAGATGCTAAATCCACTGGTGAAAACCGCGATGTCCTATCGTTAACCGATTAGGAGATCGAGTAAAATGAAAAATAATAGATATTTGAAATTGTGAGGTATAAACATTTTATTCGTTTGTACCTTTATCAACTCTTGAATGTAGACTTATAGGACTTATTTTATGTAAAATGAGGTGCTAAATCCACTGGTAAAAACCGCGGTGTCCAATCTTTATCCGTTTAGGAGATCGAGTAAAATGAAAAATAATAGATATTTGAAAATGTGATATATAAACATTTTATTCGTTTGTACCTTTACTAATTCTTGAGAGTAGACTTATAGGACTTATTTTATGTAAAATGAGGTGCTAAATCCACTGGTGAAAACCGCGATGTCTTATCTTTAACCGTTTAGGAGATCGAGTTAAATGGAGAATAATAGATATTTGAAAATGTGATATATAAACATTTTATTCGTTTGTACCTTTATCAACTCTTGAGAGTAGACTTATAGGACTTATTTGATGTAAAATGAGGTGCTAAAGCCACTGGTGAAAACCGCGATGTCCTATCTTCAACCGTTTAGGAGATCGAGTAAAATCGAGAATAATAGATATTTGAAAATGTGATATATAATCATTTTATTCGTTTGTACCTTTATCAACCCTTGAGAGTAGACTTATAGGACTTATTTTATGTAAAATGAAGTGCTAAATCCACTGGTGAAAATTGCGATATCCTATCTTTAATCGTTTAGGAGATCGAGTAAAATGAAAAATAATAGATATTTGAAAATGTGATATTTAAACATTTTATTCGTTTGTACCTTTATCAACTCTTCAGAGTAGACTTATAGGACTCTCTTTATGTAAAATGAGGTGCTAAATCCACTGGTGAAAACCGCGATGTCCTATCTTAAACCGTTTAGGAGATCGAGTGAAATGGAGAATAATAGATATTTGAAAATGTGATATATAAACAATTTTATTCGTTTGTACCTTTATCACCTCTTGAGAGTAGACTTATAGGACTTATTTTATGTAAAATGAGGTGCTTAATCCACTGGTGAAAACCGCGATGTCCTATCGTTAACCGTTTAGGAGATCGAGTAAATGGAGAATAATAGATATTTGAAAATGTGATATATAAACATTTTATTCGTTTGTACCTTTATCAACTCTTCAGAGTAGACTAATAAGACTTATTTTATGTAAAATGAGGTGCTTAATCCACTGGTGAAAACCGTGATGTCCTATCTTTAACCGTTTACCAGATCGAGTAAAATAGAAAATAATAGATATTTGAAAATGTGATATTTAAACATTTTATTCGTTTGTACCTTTATCAACTCTTGAGAGTAGACTTATAAGACTTATTTTATGTAAAATAAGGTGCTAGATGCACTGGTGAAAACCGCGATGTCCTATCTTTTACCCTTTAGGAGATCGAGTAAAATGAAGAATAATAGATATTTGAAAATGTGATATATAAACATTTTATTCGTTTGTACCTTTATTAACTCTTAAAAGTAGACTTATAGGACTTATTTTATGAAAAATGAGGTGCTTAATCCATTGGTGAAAACCGCGATGTCCTATCTTAAACCGTTTAGGAGATCGAGTGAAATGGAGAATAATAGATATTTGAAAATGTGATATATAAACAATTTTATTCGTTTGTACCTTTATCAACTCTTGAGAGTAGACTTATTGGACTTATTTTATGTAAAATAAGGTGCTAAATCCACTGGTGAAAACCGCGATGTCCTATCTTTAACCGTTTAGGAGATCGAGTAAAATGGAGAATAATAGATATTTGAAAATGTGATATATTAACATTTTATTCGTTTGTACCTTTATCAACTCTTGAAGGTAGACTTATAGGACTTATTTTATGTAAAATGAGGTGCTAAATGCACTGGTGAAAACCGCGATGTCTTATCTTTAATCGTTTAGGACATCGAGTAAAATGAAAAATAATAGATATTTGAAAATGTGATATTTAAACATTTTAAACGTTTGTACCTTTATCAACTCTTGAAAGTAGACTTATAGGACTCTCTTTATGTAAAATAAGGTGCTAAATCCACTGGTAAAAACCGCGATGTCCTATCTTAAACCGTTTAGGAGATCGAGTAAAATGGAGAATAATAGATATTTGAAATTGTGATATATAAACATTTTATTCGTTTGTACCTTTATCAACTCTTAAGAGTAGACTTATAGGACTTATTTTATGTAAAATGAGGTGCTAAATCCACTGGTGAAAACCGCGATGTCTTATCTTTAACCGTTTAGAAGATCGAGTAAAATGAAGTATAATAGATATTTGAAAATGTGATATATTAAAATTTTATTCGTTTGTACCTTTATTAACTCTTGAGAGTAGACTTATAGGACTTATTTTATGTAAATTGAGGGGCTAAATCCACTGGTGAAAACCGCGATGTCTTATCTTTAACCGTTTAGGAGATCGAGTAAAATGGAGAATAATAGATATTTGAAAATGTGATATATAAACATTTTATTCGTTTGTACCTTTTTCAACTCTTGAGAGTAGACTTATAGGACTTATTTTATGTAAAATGAGGTGCTAAATCTACTGGTGAAATCCGAGATGTCCTATCTTAAACCGTTTAGGACATCGAGTAAAATGGAGAATAATAGATATTTGAAAATGTGATATATAAACATTTTATTCGTTTGTACCTTTATCAACTCTTGAATGTAGACTTATAGGACTTATTTTATGTAAAATGAGGTGCTAAATCCACTGGTAAAAACCGCGGTGTCCAATCTTTAACCGTTTAGGAGATCGAGTAAAATGAAAAATAATAGATATTTGAAAATGTGATATATAAACATTTTATTCGTTTGTACCTTTACTAATTCTTGAGAGTAGACTTATAGGACTTATTTTATGTAAAATGAGGTGCTAAATCCACTGGTAAAAACCGCGGTGTCCAATCTTTAACCGTTTAGGAGATCGAGTAAAATGAAAAATAATAGATATTTGAAAATGTGATATATAAACATTTTATTCGTTTGTACCTTTACTAATTCTTGAGAGTAGACTTATAGGACTTTTTTTATGAAAAATGAGGTGCTAAATCCACTGGTGAAAACCGCGATGTCCTATCTTAAACCGTTTAGGAGATCGAGTGAAATGGAGAATAATAGATATTTGAAAATGTGATATATAAACAATTTTATTCGTTTGTACCTTTATCAACTCTTGAGAGTAGACTTATAGGACTTATTTTATGTAAAATGAGGTGCTTAATCCACTGGTGAAAACCGCGATGTCCTATCGTTAACCGTTTAGGAGATCGAGTAAATGGAGAATAATAGATATTTGAAAATGTGATATATAAACATTTTATTCGTTTGTACCTTTATCAACTCTTCAGAGTAGACTAATAAGACTTATTTTATGTAAAATGAGGTGCTTAATCAACTGGTGAAAACCGTGATGTCCTATCTTTTACCGTTTATCAGATCGAGTAAAATAGAAAATAATAGATATTTGAAAATGTGATATTTAAACATTTTATTCGTTTGTACCTTTATCAACTCTTGAGAGTAGACTTATAAGACTTATTTTATGTAAAATAAGGTGCTAAATGCACTGGTGAAAACCGCGATGTCCTATCTTTTACCCTTTAGGAGATCGAGTAAAATGAAGAATAATAGATATTTGAAAATGTGATAAATAAACATTTTATTCGTTTGTACCTTTATTAACTCTTAAAAGTAGACTTATAGGACTTATTTTATAAAAAATGAGGTGCTTAATCCACTGGTGAAAACCGCGATGTATTATCTTAAACCGTTTAGGAGATCAAGTGAATTGGAGAATAATAGATATTTGAAAATGTGATATATAAACAATTTTATTCGTTTGTACCTTTATCAACTCTTGAGAGTAGATTTATAGGACTGATTTTATGTAAAATAAGGTGCTAAATCCACTGGTGAAAACCGCGATGTCCTATCTTTAACCGTTTAGGAGATCGAGTAAAATAGAAAATAATAGATATTTGAAAATGTGATATATAAACATATTATTCGTTTGTACCTTTATCAACTCTTGAGAGTAGATTTATAGGACTTATTTTATGTAAAATGAGATGCTAAATCCACTGGTGAAAACCGCGATGTCCTATCGTTAACCGATTAGGAGATCGAGTAAAATGAAAAATAATAGATATTTGAAATTGTGAGGTATAAACATTTTATTCGTTTGTACCTTTATCAACTCTTGAATGTAGACTTATAGGACTTATTTTATGTAAAATGAGGTGCTAAATCCACTGGTAAAAACCGCGGTGTCCAATCTTTATCCGTTTAGGAGATCGAGTAAAATGAAAAATAATAGATATTTGAAAATGTGATATATAAACATTTTATTCGTTTGTACCTTTACTAATTCTTGAGAGTAGACTTATAGGACTTATTTTATGTAAAATGAGGTGCTAAATCCACTGGTGAAAACCGCGATGTCTTATCTTTAACCGTTTAGGAGATCGAGTTAAATGGAGAATAATAGATATTTGAAAATGTGATATATAAACATTTTATTCGTTTGTACCTTTATCAACTCTTGAGAGTAGACTTATAGGACTTATTTGATGTAAAATGAGGTGCTAAAGCCACTGGTGAAAACCGCGATGTCCTATCTTCAACCGTTTAGGAGATCGAGTAAAATCGAGAATAATAGATATTTGAAAATGTGATATATAATCATTTTATTCGTTTGTACCTTTATCAACCCTTGAGAGTAGACTTATAGGACTTATTTTATGTAAAATGAAGTGCTAAATCCACTGGTGAAAATTGCGATATCCTATCTTTAATCGTTTAGGAGATCGAGTAAAATGAAAAATAATAGATATTTGAAAATGTGATATTTAAACATTTTATTCGTTTGTACCTTTATCAACTCTTCAGAGTAGACTTATAGGACTCTCTTTATGTAAAATGAGGTGCTAAATCCACTGGTGAAAACCGCGATGTCCTATCTTAAACCGTTTAGGAGATCGAGTGAAATGGAGAATAATAGATATTTGAAAATGTGATATATAAACAATTTTATTCGTTTGTACCTTTATCACCTCTTGAGAGTAGACTTATAGGACTTATTTTATGTAAAATGAGGTGCTTAATCCACTGGTGAAAACCGCGATGTCCTATCGTTAACCGTTTAGGAGATCGAGTAAATGGAGAATAATAGATATTTGAAAATGTGATATATAAACATTTTATTCGTTTGTACCTTTATCAACTCTTCAGAGTAGACTAATAAGACTTATTTTATGTAAAATGAGGTGCTTAATCCACTGGTGAAAACCGTGATGTCCTATCTTTAACCGTTTACCAGATCGAGTAAAATAGAAAATAATAGATATTTGAAAATGTGATATTTAAACATTTTATTCGTTTGTACCTTTATCAACTCTTGAGAGTAGACTTATAAGACTTATTTTATGTAAAATAAGGTGCTAGATGCACTGGTGAAAACCGCGATGTCCTATCTTTTACCCTTTAGGAGATCGAGTAAAATGAAGAATAATAGATATTTGAAAATGTGATATATAAACATTTTATTCGTTTGTACCTTTATTAACTCTTAAAAGTAGACTTATAGGACTTATTTTATGAAAAATGAGGTGCTTAATCCATTGGTGAAAACCGCGATGTCCTATCTTAAACCGTTTAGGAGATCGAGTGAAATGGAGAATAATAGATATTTGAAAATGTGATATATAAACAATTTTATTCGTTTGTACCTTTATCAACTCTTGAGAGTAGACTTATTGGACTTATTTTATGTAAAATAAGGTGCTAAATCCACTGGTGAAAACCGCGATGTCCTATCTTTAACCGTTTAGGAGATCGAGTAAAATGGAGAATAATAGATATTTGAAAATGTGATATATTAACATTTTATTCGTTTGTACCTTTATCAACTCTTGAAGGTAGACTTATAGGACTTATTTTATGTAAAATGAGGTGCTAAATGCACTGGTGAAAACCGCGATGTCTTATCTTTAATCGTTTAGGACATCGAGTAAAATGAAAAATAATAGATATTTGAAAATGTGATATTTAAACATTTTAAACGTTTGTACCTTTATCAACTCTTGAAAGTAGACTTATAGGACTCTCTTTATGTAAAATAAGGTGCTAAATCCACTGGTAAAAACCGCGATGTCCTATCTTAAACCGTTTAGGAGATCGAGTAAAATGGAGAATAATAGATATTTGAAATTGTGATATATAAACATTTTATTCGTTTGTACCTTTATCAACTCTTAAGAGTAGACTTATAGGACTTATTTTATGTAAAATGAGGTGCTAAATCCACTGGTGAAAACCGCGATGTCTTATCTTTAACCGTTTAGAAGATCGAGTAAAATGAAGTATAATAGATATTTGAAAATGTGATATATTAAAATTTTATTCGTTTGTACCTTTATTAACTCTTGAGAGTAGACTTATAGGACTTATTTTATGTAAATTGAGGGGCTAAATCCACTGGTGAAAACCGCGATGTCTTATCTTTAACCGTTTAGGAGATCGAGTAAAATGGAGAATAATAGATATTTGAAAATGTGATATATAAACATTTTATTCGTTTGTACCTTTTTCAACTCTTGAGAGTAGACTTATAGGACTTATTTTATGTAAAATGAGGTGCTAAATCTACTGGTGAAATCCGAGATGTCCTATCTTAAACCGTTTAGGACATCGAGTAAAATGGAGAATAATAGATATTTGAAAATGTGATATATAAACATTTTATTCGTTTGTACCTTTATCAACTCTTGAATGTAGACTTATAGGACTTATTTTATGTAAAATGAGGTGCTAAATCCACTGGTAAAAACCGCGGTGTCCAATCTTTAACCGTTTAGGAGATCGAGTAAAATGAAAAATAATAGATATTTGAAAATGTGATATATAAACATTTTATTCGTTTGTACCTTTACTAATTCTTGAGAGTAGACTTATAGGACTTATTTTATGTAAAATGAGGTGCTAAATCCACTGGTAAAAACCGCGGTGTCCAATCTTTAACCGTTTAGGAGATCGAGTAAAATGAAAAATAATAGATATTTGAAAATGTGATATATAAACATTTTATTCGTTTGTACCTTTACTAATTCTTGAGAGTAGACTTATAGGACTTTTTTTATGAAAAATGAGGTGCTAAATCCACTGGTGAAAACCGCGATGTCCTATCTTAAACCGTTTAGGAGATCGAGTGAAATGGAGAATAATAGATATTTGAAAATGTGATATATAAACAATTTTATTCGTTTGTACCTTTATCAACTCTTGAGAGTAGACTTATAGGACTTATTTTATGTAAAATGAGGTGCTTAATCCACTGGTGAAAACCGCGATGTCCTATCGTTAACCGTTTAGGAGATCGAGTAAATGGAGAATAATAGATATTTGAAAATGTGATATATAAACATTTTATTCGTTTGTACCTTTATCAACTCTTCAGAGTAGACTAATAAGACTTATTTTATGTAAAATGAGGTGCTTAATCAACTGGTGAAAACCGTGATGTCCTATCTTTTACCGTTTATCAGATCGAGTAAAATAGAAAATAATAGATATTTGAAAATGTGATATTTAAACATTTTATTCGTTTGTACCTTTATCAACTCTTGAGAGTAGACTTATAAGACTTATTTTATGTAAAATAAGGTGCTAAATGCACTGGTGAAAACCGCGATGTCCTATCTTTTACCCTTTAGGAGATCGAGTAAAATGAAGAATAATAGATATTTGAAAATGTGATAAATAAACATTTTATTCGTTTGTACCTTTATTAACTCTTAAAAGTAGACTTATAGGACTTATTTTATAAAAAATGAGGTGCTTAATCCACTGGTGAAAACCGCGATGTATTATCTTAAACCGTTTAGGAGATCAAGTGAATTGGAGAATAATAGATATTTGAAAATGTGATATATAAACAATTTTATTCGTTTGTACCTTTATCAACTCTTGAGAGTAGATTTATAGGACTGATTTTATGTAAAATAAGGTGCTAAATCCACTGGTGAAAACCGCGATGTCCTATCTTTAACCGTTTAGGAGATCGAGTAAAATAGAAAATAATAGATATTTGAAAATGTGATATATAAACATATTATTCGTTTGTACCTTTATCAACTCTTGAGAGTAGATTTATAGGACTTATTTTATGTAAAATGAGATGCTAAATCCACTGGTGAAAACCGCGATGTCCTATCGTTAACCGATTAGGAGATCGAGTAAAATGAAAAATAATAGATATTTGAAATTGTGAGGTATAAACATTTTATTCGTTTGTACCTTTATCAACTCTTGAATGTAGACTTATAGGACTTATTTTATGTAAAATGAGGTGCTAAATCCACTGGTAAAAACCGCGGTGTCCAATCTTTATCCGTTTAGGAGATCGAGTAAAATGAAAAATAATAGATATTTGAAAATGTGATATATAAACATTTTATTCGTTTGTACCTTTACTAATTCTTGAGAGTAGACTTATAGGACTTATTTTATGTAAAATGAGGTGCTAAATCCACTGGTGAAAACCGCGATGTCTTATCTTTAACCGTTTAGGAGATCGAGTTAAATGGAGAATAATAGATATTTGAAAATGTGATATATAAACATTTTATTCGTTTGTACCTTTATCAACTCTTGAAGGTAGACTTATAGGACTTATTTTATGTAAAATGAGGTGCTAAATGCACTGGTGAAAACCGCGATGTCCTATCTTTAATCGTTTAGGACATCGAGTAAAATGAAAAATAATAGATATTTAAAAATGTGATATTTAAACATTTTATTCGTTTGTACCTTTATCAACTCTTGAGAGTAGACTTGTAGGACTTATTTTATGTAAAATGAGGTGCTAAATTCACTGGTGAAAACCGCGATGTCCTATCTTTAACCGTTTAGGAGATCGAGTAAAATGAAGAATAATAGATATTTGAAAATGTGATATATAAACATTTTATTCGTTTGTACCTTTATTAACTCTTGAGAGTAGACTTATAGGACTTATTTTATGTAAAATGAGGTGCTAAATCCACTGGTGAAAATCGCGATGTCCTATCTTTAACCGTTTAGGAGATCGAGTAAAATGGAGAATAATAGATATTTGAAAATGTGATATATAAACATTTTATTCGTTTGTACCTTTACTAATTCTTGAGAGTAGACTTATAGGACTTATTTTATGTAAAATGAGGTGCTAAATCCACTGGTGAAAACCGCGATGTCTTATCTTTAACCGTTTAGGAGATCGAGTTAAATGGAGAATAATAGATATTTGAAAATGTGATATATAAACATTTTATTCGTTTGTACCTTTATCAACTCTTGAGAGTAGACTTATAGGACTTATTTGATGTAAAATGAGGTGCTAAATCCACTGGTGAAAACCGCGATGTCCTATCTTCAACCGTTTAGGAGATCGAGTAAAATGGAGAATAATAGATATTTGAAAATGTGATATATAATCATTTTATTCGTTTGTACCTTTATCAACCCTTGAGAGTAGACTTATAGGACTTATTTTATGTAAAATGAAGTGCTAAATCCACTGGTGAAAATTGCGATATCCTATCTTTAATCGTTTAGGAGATCGAGTAAAATGAAAAATAATAGATATTTGAAAATGTGATATATAATCATTTTATTCGTTTGTACCTTTATCAACTCTTGAAAGTAGACTTATAGGACTCTCTTTATGTAAAATGAGGTGCTAAATCCACTGGTAAAAACCGCGATGTCCTATCTTAAACAGTTTAGGAGATCGAGTAAAATGGAGAATAATAGATATTTGAAATTGTGATATATTAACAATTTATTCGTTTGTACCTTTATCAACTCTTGAAAGTAGACTTATAGGACTCTCTTTATGTAAAATGAGGTGCTAAATCCACTGGTAAAAACCGCGATGTCCTATCTTCAACCGTTTAGGAGATCGAGTAAAATGGAGAATAATAGATATTTGAAAATGTGATATATAAACAATTTTATTCGTTTGTACCTTTATCAACTCTTGAGAGTAGACTTATTAAACTTATTTTATGTAAAATAAGGTGCTAAATCCACTGGTGAAAACCGCGATGTCCTATCTTTAACCGTTTAGGAGATCGAGTAAAATGGAGAATAATAGATATTTGAAAATGTGATATATTAACATTTTATTCGTTTGTACCTTTATCAACTCTTGAAGGTAGACTTATAGGACTTATTTTATGTAAAATGAGGTGCTAAATGCACTGGTGAAAACCGCGATGTCCTATCTTTAATCGTTTAGGACATCGAGTAAAATGAAAAATAATAGATATTTAAAAATGTGATATTTAAACATTTTATTCGTTTGTACCTTTATCAACACTTGAGAGTAGACTTGTAGGACTTATTTTATGTAAATTGAGTTGCAAAATCCACTGGTGAAAACCGCGATGTCCTATCTTAAACCGTTTAGGAGATCGAGTGAAATGGAGAATAATAGATATTTGAAAATGTGATATATAAACAATTTTATTCGTTTGTACCTTTATCAACTCTTGAGAGTAGACTTATAGGACTTATTTTATGTAAAATGAGGTGCTTAATCCACTGGTGAAAACCGCGATGTCCTATCGTTAACCGTTTAGGAGATCGAGTAAATGGAGAATAATAGATATTTGAAAATGTGATATATAAACATTTTATTCGTTTGTACCTTTATCAACTCTTCAGAGTAGACTAATAAGACTTATTTTATGTAAAATGAGGTGCTTAATCAACTGGTGAAAACCGTGATGTCCTATCTTTTACCGTTTATCAGATCGAGTAAAATAGAAAATAATAGATATTTGAAAATGTGATATTTAAACATTTTATTCGTTTGTACCTTTATCAACTCTTGAGAGTAGACTTATAAGACTTATTTTATGTAAAATAAGGTGCTAAATGCACTGGTGAAAACCGCGATGTCCTATCTTTTACCCTTTAGGAGATCGAGTAAAATGAAGAATAATAGATATTTGAAAATGTGATAAATAAACATTTTATTCGTTTGTACCTTTATTAACTCTTAAAAGTAGACTTATAGGACTTATTTTATAAAAAATGAGGTGCTTAATCCACTGGTGAAAACCGCGATGTATTATCTTAAACCGTTTAGGAGATCAAGTGAATTGGAGAATAATAGATATTTGAAAATGTGATATATAAACAATTTTATTCGTTTGTACCTTTATCAACTCTTGAGAGTAGATTTATAGGACTGATTTTATGTAAAATAAGGTGCTAAATCCACTGGTGAAAACCGCGATGTCCTATCTTTAACCGTTTAGGAGATCGAGTAAAATAGAAAATAATAGATATTTGAAAATGTGATATATAAACATATTATTCGTTTGTACCTTTATCAACTCTTGAGAGTAGATTTATAGGACTTATTTTATGTAAAATGAGATGCTAAATCCACTGGTGAAAACCGCGATGTCCTATCGTTAACCGATTAGGAGATCGAGTAAAATGAAAAATAATAGATATTTGAAATTGTGAGGTATAAACATTTTATTCGTTTGTACCTTTATCAACTCTTGAATGTAGACTTATAGGACTTATTTTATGTAAAATGAGGTGCTAAATCCACTGGTAAAAACCGCGGTGTCCAATCTTTATCCGTTTAGGAGATCGAGTAAAATGAAAAATAATAGATATTTGAAAATGTGATATATAAACATTTTATTCGTTTGAACCTTTATTAACTCTTGAGAGTAGACTTATAGGACTTATTTTATGTAAAATGAGGTGCTTAATCCACTGGTAAAAACCGCGATGTCCTATCTTTAATCGTTTAGGACATCGAGTAAAATGAAAAATAATAGATATTTAAAAATGTGATATTTAAACATTTTATTCGTTTGTACCTTTATCAACACTTGAGAGTAGACTTGTAGGACTTATTTTATGTAAATTGAGTTGCAAAATCCACTGGTAAAAACAGCGATGTCCTATCTTTAACCGTTTATGAGATCGAGTAAAATAGAAAATAATAGATATTTGAAAATGTGATATATAAACATTTTATTCGTTTGTACCTTTATTAACTCTTGAGAGTAGACTTATAGGACTTATTTTATGTAAAATGAGGTGCTAAATTCACTGGTGAAAACCGCGATGTCCTATCTTTAACCGTTTAGGAGATCGAGTAAAATGAAGAATAATAGATATTTGAAAATGTGATATATAAACATTTTATTCGTTTGTACCTTTATTAACTCTTGAGAGTAGACTTATAGGACTTATTTTATGTAAAATGAGGTGCTAAATCCACTGGTGAAAACCGCGATGTCCTATCTTTAACCGTTTAGGAGATCGAGTAAAAGGGAGAATAATAGATATTTGAAAATGTGATATATAAACATTTTATTCGTTTGTACTCTTATCAAATCTTGAGAGTAGACTTATAGGACTTATTTGATGTAAAATGAGGTGCTAAATCCACTGGTGAAAATTGCGATATCCTATCTTTAATCGTTTAGGAGTTCGAGTAAAATGAAAAATAATAGATATTTGAAAATGTGATATATAAACATTTTATTCGTTTGTACCTTTATCAACTCTTGAGAGTAGACTTATAGGACTTATTTTATGTAAAATGAGGTGCTTAATGCACTGGTGAAAACCGCGATGCCCTATCTTTAACCGTTTAGGAGATCGAGTAAAATGGAGAATAATAGATATTTGAAAATGTGATATATAAACATTTTATTCGTTTGTACCTATATCAACTCTTGAGAGTAGACTTATATTACTTATTTTATGTAAAATGAGGTGCTAAATCTACTAGTACAAACCGCGATGTCCTATCTTTAACCGTTTAGGAGATCGAGTAAAATGGAGAATAATAGATTTTTGAAAATGTGAAATATAAACATTTTATTCGTTTGTACCTTTATCAACTCTTGAGAGTAGACTTATACGACTTATTTTATGTAAGATGAGGTGCTTAATCCACTGGTGAAAACCGCGATGTCCTATCTTTAACCGTTTAGGAGATCGAATAAAATGAAGAATAATAGATTTTTGAAAATGTGATATTTAAACATTTTATTCGTTTGTACCTTTAACAACTCTTGAGAGTAGACTTATAGGACTTATTTCACGTAAAATGAGGTGCGAAATCCACTTTTGAAAACCGCGTTGTCCTATCTTTAACCGTTTAGGAGATCGAGTAAAATGGAGAATAATAGATTTTTGAAAATGTGAAATATAAACATTTTATTAGTTTGTATCTTTATCAACTCTTGAGAGTAGACTTATAGGACTTATTTTATGTAAAATGAGATGCTAAATCCACTGTTGAAAACAGCTATGTCCTATCTTTAACTGTTTAGGAGATCGAGTTAAATGAAAAATAATAGATATTTGAAAATGTGATATATAAACATTTTATTCGTTTGTACCTTTATCAACTCTTGAGAGTAGACTTATATTACTTATTTTATGTAAAATGAGGTGCTAAATCCACTAGTAAAAACCGCGTTGTCTTATCTTTAACCGTTTAGGAGATCGAGTAAAATGAAAAATAATAGATATTTGAAAATGTGATATTTAAACATTTTATTCGTTTGTACCTTTATCAACTCTTGAGAGTAGACTTATAGGACTCTCTTTATGTAAAATGAGGTGCTAAATCCACTGGTGAAAACCGCGATGTCCTATCTTAAACCGTTTAGGAGATCGAGTGAAATGGAGAATAATAGATATTTGAAAATGTGATATATAAACAATTTTATTCGTTTGTACCTTTATCAACTCTTGAGAGTAGACTTATAGGACTTATTTTATGTAAAATGAGGTGCTTAATCCACTGGTGAAAACCGCGATGTCCTATCGTTAACCGTTTAGGAGATCGAGTAAATGGAGAATAATAGATATTTGAAAATGTGATATATAAACATTTTATTCGTTTGTACCTTTATCAACTCTTCAGAGTGGACTAATAAGACTTATTTTATGTAAAATGAGGTGCTTAATCAACTGGTGAAAACCGTGATGTCCTATCTTTTACCGTTTATCAGATCGAGTAAAATAGAAAATAATAGATATTTGAAAATGTGATATTTAAACATTTTATTCGTTTGTACCTTTATCAACTCTTGAGAGTAGACTTATAAGACTTATTTTATGTAAAATAAGGTGCTAAATGCACTGGTGAAAACCGCGATGTCCTATCTTTAACCGTTTAGGAGATCGAGTAAAATAGAAAATAATAGATATTTGAAAATGTGATATATAAACATATTATTCGTTTGTACCTTTATCAACTCTTGAGAGTAGATTTATAGGACTTATTTTATGTAAAATGAGATGCCAAATCCACTGGTGAAAACCGCGATGTCCTATCGTTAACCGATTAGGAGATCGAGTAAAATGAAAAATAATAGATATTTGAAATTGTGAGGTATAAACATTTTATTCGTTTGTACCTTTATCAACTCTTGAATGTAGACTTATACTACTTATTTTATGTAAAATGAGGTGCTAAATCCACTGGTAAAAACCGCGGTGTCCAATCTTTATCCGTTTAGGAGATCGAGTAAAATGAAAAATAATAGATATTTGAAAATGTGATATATAAACATTTTATTCGTTTGTACCTTTACTAATTCTTGAGAGTAGACTTATAGGACTTATTTTATGTAAAATGAGGTGCTAAATCCACTGGTGAAAACCGCGATGTCTTATCTTTAACCGTTTAGGAGATCGAGTTAAATGGAGAATAATAGATATTTGAAAATGTGATATATAAACATTTTATTCGTTTGTACCTTTATCAACTCTTGAGAGTAGACTTATAGGACTTATTTGATGTAAAATGAGGTGCTAAATCCACTGGTGAAAACCGCGATGTCCTATCTTCAACCGTTTAGGAGATCGAGTAAAATGGAGAATAATAGATATTTGAAAATGTGATATATAATCATTTTATTCGTTTGTACCTTTATCAACTCTTGAAAGTAGACTTATAGGACTCTCTTTATGTAAAATGAGGTGCTAAATCCACTGGTAAAAACCGCGATGTCCTATCTTTAACCGTTTAGGAGATCGAGTAAAATGGAGAATAATAGATATTTGAAAATGTGATATATAAACAATTTTATTCGTTTGTACCTTTATCAACTCTTGAGAGTAGACTTATTAAACTTATTTTATGTAAAATAAGGTGCTAAATCCACTGGTGAAAACCGCGATGTCCTATCTTTAACCGTTTAGGAGATCGAGTAAAATGGAGAATAATAGATATTGGAAAATGTGATATATTAACATTTTATTCGTTTGTACCTTTATCAACTCTTGAAGGTAGACTTATAGGACTTATTTTATGTAAAATGAGGTGCTAAATGCACTGGTGAAAACCGCGATGTCCTATCTTTAATCGTTTAGGACATCGAGTAAAATGAAAAATAATAGATATTTAAAAATGTGATATTTAAACATTTTATTCGTTTGTACCTTTATCAACTCTTGAGAGTAGACTTGTAGGACTTATTTTATGTAAATTGAGTTGCAAAATCCACTGGTGAAAACAGAGATGTCCTATCTTTAACCGTTTATGAGATCGAGTAAAATAGAAAATAATAGATATTTGAAAATGTGATATATAAACATTTTATTCGTTTGTACCTTTATTAACTCTTGAGAGTAGACTTATAGGACTTATTTTATGTAAAATGAGGTGCTAAATTCACTGGTGAAAACCGCGATGTCCTATCTTTAACCGTTTAGGAGATCGAGTAAAATGAAGAATAATAGATATTTGAAAATGTGATATATAAACATTTGATTCGTTTGTACCTTTATTAACTCTTGAGAGTAGACTTATAGGACTTATTTTATGTAAAATGAAGTGCTAAATCCACTGGTGAAAACCGCGATGTCCTATCTTTAACCGTTTAGGAGATCGAGTAAAATGGAGAATAATAGATATTTGAAAATGTGATATATAAACATTTTATTCGTTTGTACCTTTACTAATTCTTGAGAGTAGACTTATAGGACTTATTTTATGTAAAATGAGGTGCTAAATCCACTGGTGAAAACCGCGATGTCTTATCTTTAACCGTTTAGGAGATCGAGTTAAATGGAGAATAATAGATATTTGAAAATGTGATATATAAACATTTTATTCGTTTGTACCTTTATCAACTCTTGAGAGTAGACTTATAGGACTTATTTGATGTAAAATGAGGTGCTAAATCCACTGGTGAAAACCGCGATGTCCTATCTTCAACCGTTTAGGAGATCGAGTAAAATGGAGAATAATAGATATTTGAAAATGTGATATATAATCATTTTATTCGTTTGTACCTTTATCAACCCTTGAGAGTAGACTTATAGGACTTATTTTATGTAAAATGAAGTGCTAAATCCACTGGTAAAAATTGCGATATCCTATCTTTAATCGTTTAGGAGATCGAGTAAAATGAAAAATAATAGATATTTGAAAATGTGATATATAATCATTTTATTCGTTTGTACCTTTATCAACTCTTGAAAGTAGACTTATAGGACTCTCTTTATGTAAAATGAGGTGCTAAATCCACTGGTAAAAACCGCGATGTCCTATCTTAAACAGTTTAGGAGATCGAGTAAAATGGAGAATAATAGATATTTGAAATTGTGATATATTAACATTTTATTCGTTTGTACCTTTATCAACTCTTGAAAGTAGACTTATAGGACTCTCTTTATGTAAAATGAGGTGCTAAATCCACTGGTAAAAACCGCGATGTCCTATCTTCAACCGTTTAGGAGATCGAGTAAAATGGAGAATAATAGATATTTGAAAATGTGATATATAAACATTTTATTCGTTTGTACCTTTACTAATTCTTGAGAGTAGACTTATAGGACTTATTTTATGTAAAATGAGGTGCTAAATCCACTGGTGAAAACCGCGATGTCTTATCTTTAACCGTTTAGGAGATCGAGTTAAATGGAGAATAATAGATATTTGAAAATGTGATATATAAACATTTTATTCGTTTGTACCTTTATCAACTCTTGAGAGTAGACTTATAGGACTTATTTGATGTAAAATGAGGTGCTAAATCCACTGGTGAAAACCGCGATGTCCTATCTTCAACCGTTTAGGAGATCGAGTAAAATGGAGAATAATAGATATTTGAAAATGTGATATATAATCATTTTATTCGTTTGTACCTTTATCAACTCTTGAAAGTAGACTTATAGGACTCTCTTTATGTAAAATGAGGTGCTAAATCCACTGGTAAAAACCGCGATGTCCTATCTTTAACCGTTTAGGAGATCGAGTAAAATGGAGAATAATAGATATTTGAAAATGTGATATATAAACAATTTTATTCGTTTGTACCTTTATCAACTCTTGAGAGTAGACTTATTAAACTTATTTTATGTAAAATAAGGTGCTAAATCCACTGGTGAAAACCGCGATGTCCTATCTTTAACCGTTTAGGAGATCGAGTAAAATGGAGAATAATAGATATTGGAAAATGTGATATATTAACATTTTATTCGTTTGTACCTTTATCAACTCTTGAAGGTAGACTTATAGGACTTATTTTATGTAAAATGAGGTGCTAAATGCACTGGTGAAAACCGCGATGTCCTATCTTTAATCGTTTAGGACATCGAGTAAAATGAAAAATAATAGATATTTAAAAATGTGATATTTAAACATTTTATTCGTTTGTACCTTTATCAACTCTTGAGAGTAGACTTGTAGGACTTATTTTATGTAAATTGAGTTGCAAAATCCACTGGTGAAAACAGAGATGTCCTATCTTTAACCGTTTATGAGATCGAGTAAAATAGAAAATAATAGATATTTGAAAATGTGATATATAAACATTTTATTCGTTTGTACCTTTATTAACTCTTGAGAGTAGACTTATAGGACTTATTTTATGTAAAATGAGGTGCTAAATTCACTGGTGAAAACCGCGATGTCCTATCTTTAACCGTTTAGGAGATCGAGTAAAATGAAGAATAATAGATATTTGAAAATGTGATATATAAACATTTGATTCGTTTGTACCTTTATTAACTCTTGAGAGTAGACTTATAGGACTTATTTTATGTAAAATGAAGTGCTAAATCCACTGGTGAAAACCGCGATGTCCTATCTTTAACCGTTTAGGAGATCGAGTAAAATGGAGAATAATAGATATTTGAAAATGTGATATATAAACATTTTATTCGTTTGTACCTTTACTAATTCTTGAGAGTAGACTTATAGGACTTATTTTATGTAAAATGAGGTGCTAAATCCACTGGTGAAAACCGCGATGTCTTATCTTTAACCGTTTAGGAGATCGAGTTAAATGGAGAATAATAGATATTTGAAAATGTGATATATAAACATTTTATTCGTTTGTACCTTTATCAACTCTTGAGAGTAGACTTATAGGACTTATTTGATGTAAAATGAGGTGCTAAATCCACTGGTGAAAACCGCGATGTCCTATCTTCAACCGTTTAGGAGATCGAGTAAAATGGAGAATAATAGATATTTGAAAATGTGATATATAATCATTTTATTCGTTTGTACCTTTATCAACCCTTGAGAGTAGACTTATAGGACTTATTTTATGTAAAATGAAGTGCTAAATGCACTGGTAAAAATTGCGATATCCTATCTTTAATCGTTTAGGAGATCGAGTAAAATGAAAAATAATAGATATTTGAAAATGTGATATATAATCATTTTATTCGTTTGTACCTTTATCAACTCTTGAAAGTAGACTTATAGGACTCTCTTTATGTAAAATGAGGTGCTAAATCCACTGGTAAAAACCGCGATGTCCTATCTTAAACAGTTTAGGAGATCGAGTAAAATGGAGAATAATAGATATTTGAAATTGTGATATATTAACATTTTATTCGTTTGTACCTTTATCAACTCTTGAAAGTAGACTTATAGGACTCTCTTTATGTAAAATGAGGTGCTAAATCCACTGGTAAAAACCGCGATGTCCTATCTTCAACCGTTTAGGAGATCGAGTAAAATGGAGAATAATAGATATTTGAAAATGTGATATATAAACAATTTTATTCGTTTGTACCTTTATCAACTCTTGAGAGTAGACTTATTAAACTTATTTTATGTAAAATAAGGTGCTAAATCCACTGGTGAAAACCGCGATGTCCTATCTTTAACCGTTTAGGAGATCGAGTAAAATGGAGAATAATAGATATTTGAAAATGTGATATATTAACATTTTATTCGTTTGTACCTTTATCAACTCTTGAAGGTAGACTTATAGGACTTATTTTATGTAAAATGAGGTGCTAAATGCACTGGTGAAAACCGCGATGTCCTATCTTTAATCGTTTAGGACATCGAGTAAAATGAAAAATAATAGATATTTAAAAATGTGATATTTAAACATTTTATTCGTTTGTACCTTTATCAACTCTTGAGAGTAGACTTGTAGGACTTATTTTATGTAAATTGAGTTGCAAAATCCACTGGTGAAAACAGCGATGTCCTATCTTTAACCGTTTATGAGATCGAGTAAAATAGAAAATAATAGATATTTGAAAATGTGATATATAAACATTTTATTCGTTTGTACCTTTATTAACTCTTGAGAGTAGACTTATAGGACTTATTTTATGTAAAATGAGGTGCTAAATTCACTGGTGAAAACCGCGATGTCCTATCTTTAACCGTTTAGGAGATCGAGTAAAATGAAGAATAATAGATATTTGAAAATGTGATATATAAACATTTTATTCGTTTGTACCTTTATTAACTCTTGAGAGTAGACTTATAGGACTTATTTTATGTAAAATGAGGTGCTAAATCCACTGGTGAAAACCGCGATGTCCTATCTTTAACCGTTTAGGAGATCGAGTAAAATGGAGAATAATAGATATTTGAAAATGTGATATATAAACATTTTATTCGTTTGTACTCTTATCAAATCTTGAGAGTAGACTTATAGGACTTATTTGAAGTAAAATGAGGTGCTAAATCCACTGGTGAAAATTGCGATATCCTATCTTTAATCGTTTAGGAGTTCGAGTAAAATGAAAAATAATAGATATTTGAAAATGTGATATATAAACATTTTATTCGTTTGTACCTTTATCAACTCTTGAGTGTAGACTTATAGGACTTATTTTATGTAAAATGAGGTGCTTAATGCACTGGTGAAAACCGCGATGCCCTATCTTTAACCGTTTAGGAGATCGAGTAAAATGGAGAATAATAGATATTTGAAAATGTGATATATAAACATTTTATTCGTTTGTACCTATATCAACTCTTGAGAGTAGACTTATATTACTTATTTTATGTAAAATGAGGTGCTAAATCTACTAGTACAAACCGCGATGTCCTATCTTTAACCGTTTAGGAGATCGAGTAAAATGGAGAATAATAGATTTTTGAAAATGTGAAATATAAACATTTTATTCGTTTGTACCTTTATCAACTCTTGAGAGTAGACTTATACGACTTATTTTATGTAAGATGAGGTGCTTAATCCACTGGTGAAAACCGCGATGTCCTATCTTTAACCGTTTAGGAGATCGAATAAAATGAAGAATAATAGATATTTCAAAATGTGATATATAAACATTTTATTCGTTTGTACCTTTAACAACTCTTGAGAGTAGACTTATAGGACTTATATTATGTAAAATGAGGTGCTTAATCCACTGGTGAAAACCGCGATATCCTATCTTTAACTGTTTAGGAGATCGAGTGAAATGGAGAATTATAGATATTTGAAAATGTGATATATAAACAATTTTATTCGTTTGTGCCTTTATCAACTCTTGAGAGTAGACTTATAGGACTTATATTATGTAAAATGAGGTGCTTAATCCACTGGTGAAAACCGCGATATCCTATCTTTAACTGTTTAGGAGATCGAGTGAAATGGAGAATAATAGATATTTGAAAATGTGATATATAAACAATTTTATTCGTTTGTGCCTTTATCAACTCTTGAGAGTAGACTTATAGGACTTATTTTATGAAAAATGAGGTGCTTAATCCACTGGTGAAAACCGCGATGTCCTATCTTTTACCCTTTAGGAGATCGAGTAAATTGAAGAATAATAGATATTTGAAAAGGTGATATATAAACATTTTATTCGTTTGTACCTTTATCAACTCTTGAGAGTAGACTTATAGGACTTATATTATGTAAAATGAGGTGCTTAATCCACTGGTGAAAACCGCGATATCCTATCTTTAACTGTTTAGGAGATCGAGTGAAATGGAGAATAATAGATATTTGAAAATGTGATATATAAACAATTTTATTCGTTTGTGCCTTTATCAACTCTTGAGAGTAGACTTATAAGACTTATTTTATGTAAAATAAGGTGCTAAATGCTCTGGTGAAAACCGCGATGCCCTATCTTTTACCCTTTAGGAGATCGAGTAAATTGAAGAATAATAGATATTTGAAAAGGTGATATATAAACATTTTATTCGTTTGTACCTTTATTAACTCTTAAAAGTAGACTTATAGGACTTATTTTATGAAAAATGAGGTGCTTAATCCACTGGTGAAAACCGCGATGTCCTATCTTAAACCGTTTAGGAGATCGAGTGAAATGGAGAATAATAGATATTTGAAAATGTGATATATAAACATTTTATTCGTTTGTACCTTTATCAACTCTTGAATGTAGACTTATAGGACTTATTTTATGTAAAATGAGGTGCTAAATCCACTGGTAAAAACCGCGGTGTCAAATCTTTAACCGTTTAGGAGATCGAGTAAAATGAAAAATAATAGATATTTGAAAATGTGATATATAAACATTTTATTCGTTTGTACCTTTTTCAACTCTTGAGAGTAGACTTATAGGACTTATTTTATGTAAAATGAGGTGCTAAATCTACTGGTGAAAACCGAGATGTCCTATCTTAAACCGTTTAGGACATCGAGTAAAATGGAAAATAATAGATATTTGAAAATGTGATATATAAACATTTTATTCGTTTGTACCTTTATCAACTCTTGAATGTAGACTTATAGGACTTATTTTATGTAAAATGAGGTGCTAAATCCACTGGTAAAAACCGCGGTGTCCAATCTTTAACCGTTTAGGAGATCGAGTAAAATGAAAAATAATAGATATTTGAAAATGTGATATATAAACATTTTATTCGTTTGTACCTTTATCAACTCTTGAGAGTAGACTTATACGACTTATTTTATGTAAGATGAGGTGCTAAATCCACTGGTGAAAACCGCGATGTCCTATCTTTAACCGTTTAGGAGATCGAATAATATGAAAAATAATAGATATTTCAAAATGTGATATATAAACATTTTGTTCGTTTGTACCTTTATCAAATCTTGAGAGTAGACTTATAGGACTTATTTTATGTAAAATGAGGTGCTAAATCCACTGGTGAAAACCGCGATGTCTTATCTTTAACCGTTTAGGAGATCGAGTAAAATAGAAAATAATAGATATTTGAAAATGTGATATATAAACATTTTATTCGTTTGTACCTTTATCAACTCTTGAGAGTAGACTTGTAGGACTTATTTTATGTAAAATGAGGTGCTTAATGCACTGGTGAAAACCGCGATGCCCTATCTTTAACCGTTTAGGAGATCGAGTAAAATGGAGAATAATAGATATTTGAAAATGTGATATATAAACATTTTATTCGTTTGTACCTATATCAACTCTTGAGAGTAGACTTATATTACTTATTTTATGTAAAATGAGGTGCTAAATCTACTAGTACAAACCGCGATGTCCTATCTTTAACCGTTTAGGAGATCGAGTAAAATGGAGAATAATAGATTTTTGAAAATGTGAAATATAAACATTTTATTCGTTTGTACCTTTATCAACTCTTGAGAGTAGACTTATACGACTTATTTTATGTAAGATGAGGTGCTTAATCCACTGGTGAAAACCGCGATGTCCTATCTTTAACCGTTTAGGAGATCGAATAAAATGAAGAATAATAGATATTTCAAAATGTGATATATAAACATTTTATTCGTTTGTACCTTTAACAACTCTTGAGAGTAGACTTATAGGACTTATATTATGTAAAATGAGGTGCTTAATCCACTGGTGAAAACCGCGATATCCTATCTTTAACTGTTTAGGAGATCGAGTGAAATGGAGAATTATAGATATTTGAAAATGTGATATATAAACAATTTTATTCGTTTGTGCCTTTATCAACTCTTGAGAGTAGACTTATAGGACTTATATTATGTAAAATGAGGTGCTTAATCCACTGGTGAAAACCGCGATATCCTATCTTTAACTGTTTAGGAGATCGAGTGAAATGGAGAATAATAGATATTTGAAAATGTGATATATAAACAATTTTATTCGTTTGTGCCTTTATCAACTCTTGAGAGTAGACTTATAAGACTTATTTTATGTAAAATAAGGTGCTAAATGCTCTGGTGAAAACCGCGATGTCCTATCTTTTACCCTTTAGGAGATCGAGTAAATTGAAGAATAATAGATATTTGAAAAGGTGATATATAAACATTTTATTCGTTTGTACCTTTATCAACTCTTGAGAGTAGACTTATAGGACTTATATTATGTAAAATGAGGTGCTTAATCCACTGGTGAAAACCGCGATATCCTATCTTTAACTGTTTAGGAGATCGAGTGAAATGGAGAATAATAGATATTTGAAAATGTGATATATAAACAATTTTATTCGTTTGTGCCTTTATCAACTCTTGAGAGTAGACTTATAAGACTTATTTTATGTAAAATAAGGTGCTAAATGCTCTGGTGAAAACCGCGATGTCCTATCTTTTACCCTTTAGGAGATCGAGTAAATTGAAGAATAATAGATATTTGAAAAGGTGATATATAAACATTTTATTCGTTTGTACCTTTATTAACTCTTAAAAGTAGACTTATAGGACTTATTTTATGAAAAATGAGGTGCTTAATCCACTGGTGAAAACCGCGATGTCCTATCTTAAACCGTTTAGGAGATCGAGTGAAATGGAGAATAATAGATATTTGAAAATGTGATATATAAACATTTTATTCGTTTGTACCTTTATCAACTCTTGAATGTAGACTTATAGGACTTATTTTATGTAAAATGAGGTGCTAAATCCACTGGTAAAAACCGCGGTGTCAAATCTTTAACCGTTTAGGAGATCGAGTAAAATGAAAAATAATAGATATTTGAAAATGTGATATATAAACATTTTATTCGTTTGTACCTTTTTCAACTCTTGAGAGTAGACTTATAGGACTTATTTTATGTAAAATGAGGTGCTAAATCTACTGGTGAAAACCGAGATGTCCTATCTTAAACCGTTTAGGACATCGAGTAAAATGGAAAATAATAGATATTTGAAAATGTGATATATAAACATTTTATTCGTTTGTACCTTTATCAACTCTTGAATGTAGACTTATAGGACTTATTTTATGTAAAATGAGGTGCTAAATCCACTGGTAAAAACCGCGGTGTCCAATCTTTAACCGTTTAGGAGATCGAGTAAAATGAAAAATAATAGATATTTGAAAATGTGATATATAAACATTTTATTCGTTTGTACCTTTATCAACTCTTGAGAGTAGACTTATACGACTTATTTTATGTAAGATGAGGTGCTAAATCCACTGGTGAAAACCGCGATGTCCTATCTTTAACCGTTTAGGAGATCGAATAATATGAAAAATAATAGATATTTCAAAATGTGATATATAAACATTTTGTTCGTTTGTACCTTTATCAAATCTTGAGAGTAGACTTATAGGACTTATTTTATGTAAAATGAGGTGCTAAATCTACTGGTGAAAACCGAGATGTCCTATCTTAAACCGTTTAGGACATCGAGTAAAATGGAGAATAATAGATATTTGAAAATGTGATATATAAACAATTTTATTCGTTTGTACCTTTATCAACTCTTGAGAGTAGACTTATTAAACTTATTTTATGTAAAATAAGGTGCTAAATCCACTGGTGAAAACCGCGATGTCCTATCTTTAACCGTTTAGGAGATCGAGTAAAATGGAGAATAATAGATATTGGAAAATGTGATATATTAACATTTTATTCGTTTGTACCTTTATCAACTCTTGAAGGTAGACTTATAGGACTTATTTTATGTAAAATGAGGTGCTAAATGCACTGGTGAAAACCGCGATGTCCTATCTTTAATCGTTTAGGACATCGAGTAAAATGAAAAATAATAGATATTTAAAAATGTGATATTTAAACATTTTATTCGTTTGTACCTTTATCAACTCTTGAGAGTAGACTTGTAGGACTTATTTTATGTAAATTGAGTTGCAAAATCCACTGGTGAAAACAGAGATGTCCTATCTTTAACCGTTTATGAGATCGAGTAAAATAGAAAATAATAGATATTTGAAAATGTGATATATAAACATTTTATTCGTTTGTACCTTTATTAACTCTTGAGAGTAGACTTATAGGACTTATTTTATGTAAAATGAGGTGCTAAATTCACTGGTGAAAACCGCGATGTCCTATCTTTAACCGTTTAGGAGATCGAGTAAAATGAAGAATAATAGATATTTGAAAATGTGATATATAAACATTTGATTCGTTTGTACCTTTATTAACTCTTGAGAGTAGACTTATAGGACTTATTTTATGTAAAATGAAGTGCTAAATCCACTGGTGAAAACCGCGATGTCCTATCTTTAACCGTTTAGGAGATCGAGTAAAATGGAGAATAATAGATATTTGAAAATGTGATATATAAACATTTTATTCGTTTGTACCTTTACTAATTCTTGAGAGTAGACTTATAGGACTTATTTTATGTAAAATGAGGTGCTAAATCCACTGGTGAAAACCGCGATGTCTTATCTTTAACCGTTTAGGAGATCGAGTTAAATGGAGAATAATAGATATTTGAAAATGTGATATATAAACATTTTATTCGTTTGTACCTTTATCAACTCTTGAGAGTAGACTTATAGGACTTATTTGATGTAAAATGAGGTGCTAAATCCACTGGTGAAAACCGCGATGTCCTATCTTCAACCGTTTAGGAGATCGAGTAAAATGGAGAATAATAGATATTTGAAAATGTGATATATAATCATTTTATTCGTTTGTACCTTTATCAACCCTTGAGAGTAGACTTATAGGACTTATTTTATGTAAAATGAAGTGCTAAATCCACTGGTAAAAATTGCGATATCCTATCTTTAATCGTTTAGGAGATCGAGTAAAATGAAAAATAATAGATATTTGAAAATGTGATATATAATCATTTTATTCGTTTGTACCTTTATCAACTCTTGAAAGTAGACTTATAGGACTCTCTTTATGTAAAATGAGGTGCTAAATCCACTGGTAAAAACCGCGATGTCCTATCTTAAACAGTTTAGGAGATCGAGTAAAATGGAGAATAATAGATATTTGAAATTGTGATATATTAACATTTTATTCGTTTGTACCTTTATCAACTCTTGAAAGTAGACTTATAGGACTTTTTTTATGTAAAATGAGGTGCTAAATCCACTGGTAAAAACCGCGATGTCCTATCTTCAACCGTTTAGGAGATCGAGTAAAATGGAGAATAATAGATATTTGAAAATGTGATATATAAGCAATTTTATTCGTTTGTACCTTTATCAACTCTTGAGAGTAGACTTATTAAACTTATTTTATGTAAAATAAGGTGCTAAATCCACTGGTGAAAACCGCGATGTCCTATCTTTAACCGTTTAGGAGATCGAGTAAAATGGAGAATAATAGATATTTGAAAATGTGATATATTAACATTTTATTCGTTTGTACCTTTATCAACTCTTGAAGGTAGACTTATAGGACTTATTTTATGTAAAATGAGGTGCTAAATGCACTGGTGAAAACCGCGATGTCCTATCTTTAATCGTTTAGGACATCGAGTAAAATGAAAAATAATAGATATTTAAAAATGTGATATTTAAACATTTTATTCGTTTGTACCTTTATCAACTCTTGAGAGTAGACTTGTAGGACTTATTTTATGTAAATTGAGTTGCAAAATCCACTGGTGAAAACAGCGATGTCCTATCTTTAACCGTTTATGAGATCGAGTAAAATAGAAAATAATAGATATTTGAAAATGTGATATATAAACATTTTATTCGTTTGTACCTTTATTAACTCTTGAGAGTAGACTTATAGGACTTATTTTATGTAAAATGAGGTGCTAAATTCACTGGTGAAAACCGCGATGTCCTATCTTTAACCGTTTAGGAGATCGAGTAAAATGAAGAATAATAGATATTTGAAAATGTGATATATAAACATTTTATTCGTTTGTACCTTTATTAACTCTTGAGAGTAGACTTATAGGACTTATTTTATGTAAAATGAGGTGCTAAATCCACTGGTGAAAACCGCGATGTCCTATCTTTAACCGTTTAGGAGATCGAGTAAAATGGAGAATAATAGATATTTGAAAATGTGATATATAAACATTTTATTCGTTTGTACTCTTATCAAATCTTGAGAGTAGACTTATAGGACTTATTTGATGTAAAATGAGGTGCTAAATCCACTGGTGAAAATTGCGATATCCTATCTTTAATCGTTTAGGAGTTCGAGTAAAATGAAAAATAATAGATATTTGAAAATGTGATATATAAACATTTTATTCGTTTGTACCTTTATCAACTCTTGAGAGTAGACTTATAGGACTTATTTTATGTAAAATGAGGTGCTTAATGCACTGGTGAAAACCGCGATGCCCTATCTTTAACCGTTTAGGAGATCGAGTAAAATGGAGAATAATAGATATTTGAAAATGTGATATATAAACATTTTATTCGTTTGTACCTATATCAACTCTTGAGAGTAGACTTATATTACTTATTTTATGTAAAATGAGGTGCTAAATCTACTAGTACAAACCGCGATGTCCTATCTTTAACCGTTTAGGAGATCGAGTAAAATGGAGAATAATAGATTTTTGAAAATGTGAAATATAAACATTTTATTCGTTTGTACCTTTATCAACTCTTGAGAGTAGACTTATACGACTTATTTTATGTAAGATGAGGTGCTTAATCCACTGGTGAAAACCGCGATGTCCTATCTTTAACCGTTTAGGAGATCGAATAAAATGAAGAATAATAGATATTTCAAAATGTGATATATAAACATTTTATTCGTTTGTACCTTTAACAACTCTTGAGAGTAGACTTATAGGACTTATATTATGTAAAATGAGGTGCTTAATCCACTGGTGAAAACCGCGATATCCTATCTTTAACTGTTTAGGAGATCGAGTGAAATGGAGAATTATAGATATTTGAAAATGTGATATATAAACAATTTTATTCGTTTGTGCCTTTATCAACTCTTGAGAGTAGACTTATAGGACTTATATTATGTAAAATGAGGTGCTTAATCCACTGGTGAAAACCGCGATATCCTATCTTTAACTGTTTAGGAGATCGAGTGAAATGGAGAATAATAGATATTTGAAAATGTGATATATAAACAATTTTATTCGTTTGTGCCTTTATCAACCCTTGAGAGTAGACTTATAGGACTTATTTTATGTAAAATGAAGTGCTAAATCCACTGGTAAAAATTGCGATATCCTATCTTTAATCGTTTAGGAGATCGAGTAAAATGAAAAATAATAGATATTTGAAAATGTGATATATAATCATTTTATTCGTTTGTACCTTTATCAACTCTTGAAAGTAGACTTATAGGACTCTCTTTATGTAAAATGAGGTGCTAAATCCACTGGTAAAAACCGCGATGTCCTATCTTAAACAGTTTAGGAGATCGAGTAAAATGGAGAATAATAGATATTTGAAATTGTGATATATTAACATTTTATTCGTTTGTACCTTTATCAACTCTTGAAAGTAGACTTATAGGACTTTTTTTATGTAAAATGAGGTGCTAAATCCACTGGTAAAAACCGCGATGTCCTATCTTCAACCGTTTAGGAGATCGAGTAAAATGGAGAATAATAGATATTTGAAAATGTGATATATAAGCAATTTTATTCGTTTGTACCTTTATCAACTCTTGAGAGTAGACTTATTAAACTTATTTTATGTAAAATAAGGTGCTAAATCCACTGGTGAAAACCGCGATGTCCTATCTTTAACCGTTTAGGAGATCGAGTAAAATGGAGAATAATAGATATTTGAAAATGTGATATATTAACATTTTATTCGTTTGTACCTTTATCAACTCTTGAAGGTAGACTTATAGGACTTATTTTATGTAAAATGAGGTGCTAAATGCACTGGTGAAAACCGCGATGTCCTATCTTTAATCGTTTAGGACATCGAGTAAAATGAAAAATAATAGATATTTAAAAATGTGATATTTAAACATTTTATTCGTTTGTACCTTTATCAACTCTTGAGAGTAGACTTGTAGGACTTATTTTATGTAAATTGAGTTGCAAAATCCACTGGTGAAAACAGCGATGTCCTATCTTTAACCGTTTATGAGATCGAGTAAAATAGAAAATAATAGATATTTGAAAATGTGATATATAAACATTTTATTCGTTTGTACCTTTATTAACTCTTGAGAGTAGACTTATAGGACTTATTTTATGTAAAATGAGGTGCTAAATTCACTGGTGAAAACCGCGATGTCCTATCTTTAACCGTTTAGGAGATCGAGTAAAATGAAGAATAATAGATATTTGAAAATGTGATATATAAACATTTTATTCGTTTGTACCTTTATTAACTCTTGAGAGTAGACTTATAGGACTTATTTTATGTAAAATGAGGTGCTAAATCCACTGGTGAAAACCGCGATGTCCTATCTTTAACCGTTTAGGAGATCGAGTAAAATGGAGAATAATAGATATTTGAAAATGTGATATATAAACATTTTATTCGTTTGTACTCTTATCAAATCTTGAGAGTAGACTTATAGGACTTATTTGATGTAAAATGAGGTGCTAAATCCACTGGTGAAAATTGCGATATCCTATCTTTAATCGTTTAGGAGTTCGAGTAAAATGAAAAATAATAGATATTTGAAAATGTGATATATAAACATTTTATTCGTTTGTACCTTTATCAACTCTTGAGAGTAGACTTATAGGACTTATTTTATGTAAAATGAGGTGCTTAATGCACTGGTGAAAACCGCGATGCCCTATCTTTAACCGTTTAGGAGATCGAGTAAAATGGAGAATAATAGATATTTGAAAATGTGATATATAAACATTTTATTCGTTTGTACCTATATCAACTCTTGAGAGTAGACTTATATTACTTATTTTATGTAAAATGAGGTGCTAAATCTACTAGTACAAACCGCGATGTCCTATCTTTAACCGTTTAGGAGATCGAGTAAAATGGAGAATAATAGATTTTTGAAAATGTGAAATATAAACATTTTATTCGTTTGTACCTTTATCAACTCTTGAGAGTAGACTTATACGACTTATTTTATGTAAGATGAGGTGCTTAATCCACTGGTGAAAACCGCGATGTCCTATCTTTAACCGTTTAGGAGATCGAATAAAATGAAGAATAATAGATATTTCAAAATGTGATATATAAACATTTTATTCGTTTGTACCTTTAACAACTCTTGAGAGTAGACTTATAGGACTTATATTATGTAAAATGAGGTGCTTAATCCACTGGTGAAAACCGCGATATCCTATCTTTAACTGTTTAGGAGATCGAGTGAAATGGAGAATTATAGATATTTGAAAATGTGATATATAAACAATTTTATTCGTTTGTGCCTTTATCAACTCTTGAGAGTAGACTTATAGGACTTATATTATGTAAAATGAGGTGCTTAATCCACTGGTGAAAACCGCGATATCCTATCTTTAACTGTTTAGGAGATCGAGTGAAATGGAGAATAATAGATATTTGAAAATGTGATATATAAACAATTTTATTCGTTTGTGCCTTTATCAACTCTTGAGAGTAGACTTATAGGACTTATTTTATGAAAAATGAGGTGCTTAATCCACTGGTGAAAACCGCGATGTCCTATCTTTTACCCTTTAGGAGATCGAGTAAATTGAAGAATAATAGATATTTGAAAAGGTGATATATAAACATTTTATTCGTTTGTACCTTTATCAACTCTTGAGAGTAGACTTATAGGACTTATATTATGTAAAATGAGGTGCTTAATCCACTGGTGAAAACCGCGATATCCTATCTTTAACTGTTTAGGAGATCGAGTGAAATGGAGAATAATAGATATTTGAAAATGTGATATATAAACAATTTTATTCGTTTGTGCCTTTATCAACTCTTGAGAGTAGACTTATAAGACTTATTTTATGTAAAATAAGGTGCTAAATGCTCTGGTGAAAACCGCGATGCCCTATCTTTTACCCTTTAGGAGATCGAGTAAATTGAAGAATAATAGATATTTGAAAAGGTGATATATAAACATTTTATTCGTTTGTACCTTTATTAACTCTTAAAAGTAGACTTATAGGACTTATTTTATGAAAAATGAGGTGCTTAATCCACTGGTGAAAACCGCGATGTCCTATCTTAAACCGTTTAGGAGATCGAGTGAAATGGAGAATAATAGATATTTGAAAATGTGATATATAAACATTTTATTCGTTTGTACCTTTATCAACTCTTGAATGTAGACTTATAGGACTTATTTTATGTAAAATGAGGTGCTAAATCCACTGGTAAAAACCGCGGTGTCAAATCTTTAACCGTTTAGGAGATCGAGTAAAATGAAAAATAATAGATATTTGAAAATGTGATATATAAACATTTTATTCGTTTGTACCTTTTTCAACTCTTGAGAGTAGACTTATAGGACTTATTTTATGTAAAATGAGGTGCTAAATCTACTGGTGAAAACCGAGATGTCCTATCTTAAACCGTTTAGGACATCGAGTAAAATGGAAAATAATAGATATTTGAAAATGTGATATATAAACATTTTATTCGTTTGTACCTTTATCAACTCTTGAATGTAGACTTATAGGACTTATTTTATGTAAAATGAGGTGCTAAATCCACTGGTAAAAACCGCGGTGTCCAATCTTTAACCGTTTAGGAGATCGAGTAAAATGAAAAATAATAGATATTTGAAAATGTGATATATAAACATTTTATTCGTTTGTACCTTTATCAACTCTTGAGAGTAGACTTATACGACTTATTTTATGTAAGATGAGGTGCTAAATCCACTGGTGAAAACCGCGATGTCCTATCTTTAACCGTTTAGGAGATCGAATAATATGAAAAATAATAGATATTTCAAAATGTGATATATAAACATTTTGTTCGTTTGTACCTTTATCAAATCTTGAGAGTAGACTTATAGGACTTATTTTATGTAAAATGAGGTGCTAAATCCACTGGTGAAAACCGCGATGTCTTATCTTTAACCGTTTAGGAGATCGAGTAAAATAGAAAATAATAGATATTTGAAAATGAGATATATAAACATTTTATTCGTTTGTACCTTTATCAACTCTTGAGAGTAGACTTGTAGGACTTATTTTATGTAAAATGAGGTGCTTAATGCACTGGTGAAAACCGCGATGCCCTATCTTTAACCGTTTAGGAGATCGAGTAAAATGGAGAATAATAGATATTTGAAAATGTGATATATAAACATTTTATTCGTTTGTACCTATATCAACTCTTGAGAGTAGACTTATATTACTTATTTTATGTAAAATGAGGTGCTAAATCTACTAGTACAAACCGCGATGTCCTATCTTTAACCGTTTAGGAGATCGAGTAAAATGGAGAATAATAGATTTTTGAAAATGTGAAATATAAACATTTTATTCGTTTGTACCTTTATCAACTCTTGAGAGTAGACTTATACGACTTATTTTATGTAAGATGAGGTGCTTAATCCACTGGTGAAAACCGCGATGTCCTATCTTTAACCGTTTAGGAGATCGAATAAAATGAAGAATAATAGATATTTCAAAATGTGATATATAAACATTTTATTCGTTTGTACCTTTAACAACTCTTGAGAGTAGACTTATAGGACTTATATTATGTAAAATGAGGTGCTTAATCCACTGGTGAAAACCGCGATATCCTATCTTTAACTGTTTAGGAGATCGAGTGAAATGGAGAATTATAGATATTTGAAAATGTGATATATAAACAATTTTATTCGTTTGTGCCTTTATCAACTCTTGAGAGTAGACTTATAGGACTTATATTATGTAAAATGAGGTGCTTAATCCACTGGTGAAAACCGCGATATCCTATCTTTAACTGTTTAGGAGATCGAGTGAAATGGAGAATAATAGATATTTGAAAATGTGATATATAAACAATTTTATTCGTTTGTGCCTTTATCAACTCTTGAGAGTAGACTTATAGGACTTATATTATGTAAAATGAGGTGCTTAATCCACTGGTGAAAACCGCGATATCCTATCTTTAACTGTTTAGGAGATCGAGTGAAATGGAGAATAATAGATATTTGAAAATGTGATATATAAACAATTTTATTCGTTTGTGCCTTTATCAACTCTTGAGAGTAGACTTATAAGACTTATTTTATGTAAAATAAGGTGCTAAATGCTCTGGTGAAAACCGCGATGTCCTATCTTTTACCCTTTAGGAGATCGAGTAAATTGAAGAATAATAGATATTTGAAAAGGTGATATATAAACATTTTATTCGTTTGTACCTTTATCAACTCTTGAGAGTAGACTTATAGGACTTATATTATGTAAAATGAGGTGCTTAATCCACTGGTGAAAACCGCGATATCCTATCTTTAACTGTTTAGGAGATCGAGTGAAATGGAGAATAATAGATATTTGAAAATGTGATATATAAACAATTTTATTCGTTTGTGCCTTTATCAACTTTTGAGAGTAGACTTATAAGACTTATTTTATGTAAAATAAGGTGCTAAATGCTCTGGTGAAAACCGCGATGTCCTATCTTTTACCCTTTAGGAGATCGAGTAAATTGAAGAATAATAGATATTTGAAAAGGTGATATATAAACATTTTATTCGTTTGTACCTTTATTAACTCTTAAAAGTAGACTTATAGGACTTATTTTATGAAAAATGAGGTGCTTAATCCACTGGTGAAAACCGCGATGTCCTATCTTAAACCGTTTAGGAGATCGAGTGAAATGGAGAATAATAGATATTTGAAAATGTGATATATAAACATTTTATTCGTTTGTACCTTTATCAACTCTTGAATGTAGACTTATAGGACTTATTTTATGTAAAATGAGGTGCTAAATCCACTGGTAAAAACCGCGGTGTCAAATCTTTAACCGTTTAGGAGATCGAGTAAAATGAAAAATAATAGATATTTGAAAATGTGATATATAAACATTTTATTCGTTTGTACCTTTTTCAACTCTTGAGAGTAGACTTATAGGACTTATTTTATGTAAAATGAGGTGCTAAATCTACTGGTGAAAACCGAGATGTCCTATCTTAAACCGTTTAGGACATCGAGTAAAATGGAAAATAATAGATATTTGAAAATGTGATATATAAACATTTTATTCGTTTGTACCTTTATCAACTCTTGAATGTAGACTTATAGGACTTATTTTATGTAAAATGAGGTGCTAAATCCACTGGTAAAAACCGCGGTGTCCAATCTTTAACCGTTTAGGAGATCGAGTAAAATGAAAAATAATAGATATTTGAAAATGTGATATATAAACATTTTATTCGTTTGTACCTTTATCAACTCTTGAGAGTAGACTTATACGACTTATTTTATGTAAGATGAGGTGCTAAATCCACTGGTGAAAACCGCGATGTCCTATCTTTAACCGTTTAGGAGATCGAATAATATGAAAAATAATAGATATTTCAAAATGTGATATATAAACATTTTGTTCGTTTGTACCTTTATCAAATCTTGAGAGTAGACTTATAGGACTTATTTTATGTAAAATGAGGTGCTAAATCCACTGGTGAAAACCGCGATGTCTTATCTTTAACCGTTTAGGAGATCGAGTAAAATAGAAAATAATAGATATTTGAAAATGTGATATATAAACATTTTATTCGTTTGTACCTTTATCAACTCTTGAGAGTAGACTTGTAGGACTTATTTTATGTAAAATGAGGTGCTTAATGCACTGGTGAAAACCGCGATGCCCTATCTTTAACCGTTTAGGAGATCGAGTAAAATGGAGAATAATAGATATATGAAAATGTGATATATAAACATTTTATTCGTTTGTACCTATATCAACTCTTGAGAGTAGACTTATATTACTTATTTTATGTAAAATGAGGTGCTAAATCTACTAGTACAAACCGCGATGTCCTATCTTTAACCGTTTAGGAGATCGAGTAAAATGGAGAATAATAGATTTTTGAAAATGTGAAATATAAACATTTTATTCGTTTGTACCTTTATCAACTCTTGAGAGTAGACTTATACGACTTATTTTATGTAAGATGAGGTGCTTAATCCACTGGTGAAAACCGCGATGTCCTATCTTTAACCGTTTAGGAGATCGAATAAAATGAAGAATAATAGATATTTCAAAATGTGATATATAAACATTTTATTCGTTTGTACCTTTAACAACTCTTGAGAGTAGACTTATAGGACTTATATTATGTAAAATGAGGTGCTTAATCCACTGGTGAAAACCGCGATATCCTATCTTTAACTGTTTAGGAGATCGAGTGAAATGGAGAATTATAGATATTTGAAAATGTGATATATAAACAATTTTATTCGTTTGTGCCTTTATCAACTCTTGAGAGTAGACTTATAGGACTTATATTATGTAAAATGAGGTGCTTAATCCACTGGTGAAAACCGCGATATCCTATCTTTAACTGTTTAGGAGATCGAGTGAAATGGAGAATAATAGATATTTGAAAATGTGATATATAAACAATTTTATTCGTTTGTGCCTTTATCAACTCTTGAGAGTAGACTTATAAGACTTATTTTATGTAAAATAAGGTGCTAAATGCTCTGGTGAAAACCGCGATGTCCTATCTTTTACCCTTTAGGAGATCGAGTAAATTGAAGAATAATAGATATTTGAAAAGGTGATATATAAACATTTTATTCGTTTGTACCTTTATCAACTCTTGAGAGTAGACTTATAGGACTTATATTATGTAAAATGAGGTGCTTAATCCACTGGTGAAAACCGCGATGTCCTATCTTTAACCGTTTAGGAGATCGAGTAGAATGGAGAATAATAGATTTTTGAAAATGTGATATATAAACATTTTATTCGTTTGTACTCTTATCAAATCTTGAGAGTAGACTTATAGGACTTATTTTATGTAAAATGAGGTGCTAAATGCACTGGTGAAAACCGCGATGTCCTATCTTTAACCGTTAAGGAGATCGAGTAAAATGAAAAATAATAGATATTTGAAAATGTGATATATAAACATTTTATTCGTTTGTACCTTTATCAACTCTTGAGAGTAGACTTATAGGACTCTCTTTATGTAAAATGAGGTGCTAAATCTACTGGTAAAAACCGCGATGTCCTATCTTAAACCGTTTAGGAGATCGAGTGAAATGGAGAATAATAGATATTTGAAATTGTGATATATAAACATTTTATTCGTTTGTACCTTTATCAACTCTTGAGAGCAAACTTATAGGACTTATTTTACGTAAAATGAGGTGGTTAATCCACTGGTGAAAACCGCGATGTCTTATCTTTAACCGTTTAGGAGATCGAGTAAAATGAAGTATAATAGATATTTGATAATGTGATATATAAAAATTTTATTCGTTTGTACCTTTATTAACTCTTGAGAGCAAACTTATAGGACTTATTTTATGTAAAATGAGGTGCTAAATCCACTGGTGAAAACCGCGATGTCCTATCTTCAACCGTTTAGGAGATCGAGTAAAATGGAGAATAATAGATATTTGAAAATGTAATATATTAACATTTTATTCGTTTGTACCTTTATCAACTCTTGAGAGTAGACTTCTAGGACTTATTTTATGTAAAATGATGTGCTAAATCCACTGGAGAAAACCGCGATGTGTTTTCTTTAACCGTTTAGGAGATCGAGTAAATTGAAAAATAATAGATATTTGAAAATGTGATATTTAAACATTTTATTCGTTTGTACCTTTATCAACTCTTGAGAGTAGACTTATAGGACTCTCTTTATGTAAAATGAGGTGCTAAATCCACTGGTATAAACCGCGATGTCCAATCTTTAACCGTTTAGGAGATCGAGTAAAATGAAAAATAATAGATATTTGAAAATGTGATATATAAACATTTTATTCGTTTGAACCTTTATTAACTCTTGAGAGTAGACTTATAGGACTTATTTTATGTAAATTGAGGTGCTAAATCCACTGGTGAAAACCGCGATGTCTTATCTTTAACCGTTTAGGAGATCGAGTGAAATGGAGAATAATAGATATTTTAAAATGTGATATATAAACAATTTTATTCGTTTGTAACTTTATCAACTCTTGAGACTCGACTTATAGGACTTCTTTTATGTAAAATGTGGTGCTTAATCCATCGGTGAAAATCGCGATGTCCTATCGTTAACCGATTAGGAGATCGAGTAAAATGAAGAATAATAGATATTTGAAATTGTGATATATAAACATTTTATTCGTTTGTACCTTTATCAACTCTTGAGAGTAGACTTATAGGACGTATTTTATGTAAAATGAGGTGCTAAATCCATGGTTAAAACCGCGGTGTCCAATCTTTAACCGTTTAGGAGATCGAGTAAATTGAAAAATAATAGATATTTGAAAATGTGATATATAAACATTTTATTCGTTTGTACCTTTATTAACTCTTGAGAGTAGACTTATAGGACTTATTTTATGTAAAATGAGGTGCTAAATCCACTGGTGAAAACCGCGATGTCTTATCTTTAACCGTTTAGGAGATCGAGTAAAATGAAAAATAATCGATATTTGAAAATGTGATATTTAAACATTTTACTGTTTGTACCTTTATCAACTCTTGAGAGTAGACTTATAGGACTCTCTTTATGGAAAATGAGGTGCTAAATCCACTGGTAAAAACCGCGATGTCCTATCTTAAACCGTTTAGGAGATCGAGTAAAATGGAGAATAATAGATATTTGAAATTGTGATATATAAACATTTTATTCGTTTGTACCTTTATCAACTCTTAAGAGTAGACTTATATAACTTATTTTATGTAAATTGAGGTGTTAAATCCACTGGTGAAAACCGCGATGTCTTATCTTTAACCGTTTAGGAGATCGAGTAAAATGGAGAATAATAGATATTCGAAAATGTGATATATAAACATTTTATTCGTTTGTACCTTTATCAACTCTTGAGAGTAGACTTATAGGACTTATTTGATGTAAAATGAGGTGCTTAATCCACTGGTGAAAACCGCGATGTCCTATCTATAACCGTTTAGGAGATCGAGTAGAATGGAGAATAATAGGTTTTTGAAAATGTGATATATAAACATTTTATTCGTTTGTACCTTTATCAACTCTTGAGAGTAGACTTATAGGACTTATTTTATGTAAAATGAGGTGCTAAATGCACTGGTGAAAACCGCGATGTCCTATCTTTCACCGTTTAGGAGATCGAGTAAAATGAAAAATAATAGATATTTGAAAATGTGATATTTAAACATTTTACTGTTTGTACCTTTATCAACTCTTGAAAGTAGACTTATAGGACTTATTTTAAGTAAAATGAGGTGCTAAATCCACTGGTGAAAACCGCGATGTCCTATCTTTAACCGTTTATGAGATCGAGTAAAATAGAAAATAATAGATATTTGAAAATGTGATATATACATTTTATTCGTTTGTACCTTTATCAACTCTTGAGAGTAGACTTATAGGACTTATTTTATGTAAAATGAGGTGCTAAATCCACTGGTGAAAACCGCGATGTCCTATCTTCAACCGTTTAGGAGATCGAGTAAAATGGAGAATAATAGATATTTGAAAATGTAATATATTAACATTTTATTCGTTTGTACCTTTATCAACTCTTGAGAGTAGACTTATAGGACTTATTTTATGTAAAATGATGTGCTAAATCCTCTGGTGAAAACCGCGATGTCCTATCTTTAACCGTTTATGAGATCGAGTAAAATAGAAAATAATAGATATTTGAAAATGTGATATATACATTTTATTCGTTTGAACCTTTATCAACTCTTGAGGGTAGACTTATAGGACTTATTTTATGTAAAATGAGGTGCTAAATCCACTGGTGAAAACCCCGATGTCCTATCTTCAACCGTTTAGGAGATCGAGTAAAATGGAGAATAATAGATATTTGAAAATGTAATATATTAACATTTTATTCGTTTGTACCTTTATCAACTCTTGAATGTAGACTTATAGGACTTATTTTATGTTAAATGAGGTGCTAAATCCACTGGTAAAAACCGCGGTGTCCAATCTTTAACCGTTTAGGAGATCGAGTAAATTGAAAAATAATAGATATTTGAAAATGTGATAAATAAACATTTTATTCGTTTGTAGCTTTATTAACTCTTGAGAGTAGACTTATAGGACTTATTTTATGTAAAATGAGGTGCTAAATCCACTGGTAAAAACCGCGATGTCCTATCTTAAACCGTTTAGGAGATCGAGTAAAATGGGGAATAATAGATATTTGAAATTGTGATATATAAACATTTTATTCGTTTGTACCCCTATCAACTCTTAAGAGTAGACTTATAGGACTTATTTTATGTAAAATGAGGTGCTAAATCCACTGGTGTAATCCGCGATGTCCTAGCTTTAACCGTTTAGGAGATCGAGTAAAATGAAAAATAATAGATATTTGAAAATGTGATATTTAAACATTTTACTGTTTGTACCTTTATCAACTCTTGAAAGTAGACTTATAGGACTTATTTTAAGTAAAATGAGGTGCTAAATCCTCTGGTGAAAACCGCGATGTCCTATCTTTAACCGTTTATGAGATCGAGTAAAATAGAAAATAATAGATATTTGAAAATGTGATATATACATTTTATTCGTTTGTACCTTTATCAACTCTTGAGAGTAGACTTATAGGACTTATTTTATGTAAAATGAGGTGCTAAATCCACTGGTGAAAACCGCGATGTCCTATCTTCAACCGTTTAGGAGATCGAGTAAAATGGAGAATAATAGATATTTGAAAATGTAATATATAAACATTTTATTCGTTTGTACCTTTATCAACTCTTAAGAGTAGACTTATAGGACTTATTTTATGTAAAATGATGTGCTAAATCCACTGGTGAAAACCGCGATGTCCTATCTTTAACCGTTTAGGAGATCGAGTAAATTGAAAAATAATAGATATTTGAAAATGTGATATTTAAACATTTTATTCGTTTGTACCTTTATCAACTCTTGAGAGTAGACTTATAGGACTCTCTTTATGTAAAATGAGGTGCTAAATCCACTGGTATAAACCGCGATGTCCAATCTTTAACCGTTTAGGAGATCGAGTAAAATGAAAAATAATAGATATTTGAAAATGTGATATATAAACATTTTATTCGTTTGAACCTTTATTAACTCTTGAGAGTAGACTTATAGGACTTATTTTATGTAAATTGAGGTGCTAAATCCACTGGTGAAAACCGCGATGTCTTATCTTTAACCGTTTAGGAGATCGAGTAAAATGGAGAATAATAGATATTTGAAAATGTGATATATAAACAATTTTATTCGTTTGTACCTTTATCAACTCTTGAGAGTAGACTTATAGGACTTATTTGATGTAAAATGAGGGCTAAATCCTCTGGTGAAAACCGCGATGTCCTATCTTTAACCGTTTAGGAGATCGAGTAAAATGAAGAATAATAGATATTTGAAAATGTGATATATAAACATTTTATTCGTTTGTACCTTAATTAACTCTTGAGAGTAGACTTATAGGACTTATTTTATGTAAAATGAGGTGCTAAATCCACTGGTAAAAATTGCGATATCCTATCTTTAATCGTTTAGGAGATCGAGTAAAATGGAGAATAATAGATATTTGAAAATGTGATATATAAACATTTTATTCGTTTGTACCTTTATCAACTCTTGAAAGTAGACTTATAAGACTTATTTTATGTAAAATGAGGTGCTAAATGCACTGGTGAAAACCGCGATGTCCTATCTTTAACCGTTTAGGAGATCGAGTAAAATGAAGAATAATAGATATTTGAAAATGTGATATATAAACATTTTATTCGTTTGTACCTTAATTAACTCTTGAGAGTAGACTTATAGGACTTATTTTATGTAAAATGAGGTGCTAAATCCACTGGTAAAAATTGCGATATCCTATCTTTAATCGTTTAGGAGATCGAGTAAAATGGAGAATAATAGATATTTGAAAATGTGATATATAAACATTTTATTCGTTTGTACCTTTATCAACTCTTGAAAGTAGACTTATAAGACTTATTTTATGTAAAATGAAGTGCTAAATGCACTGGTGAAAACCGCGATGTCCTATCTTTAACCGTTTAGGAGATCGAGTAAAATGAAGAATAATAGATATTTGAAAATGTGATATATAAACATTTTATTCGTTTGTACCTTAATTAACTCTTGAGAGTAGACTTATAGGACTTATTTTATGTAAAATGAGGTGCTAAATCCACTGGTAAAAATTGCGATATCCTATCTTTAATCGTTTAGGAGATCGAGTAAAATGGAGAATAATAGATATTTGAAAATGTGATATATAAACATTTTATTCGTTTGTACCTTTATCAACTCTTGAAAGTAGACTTATAAGACTTATTTTATGTAAAATGAGGTGCTAAATGCACTGGTGAAAACCGCGATGTCCTATCTTTAACCGTTTAGGAGATCGAGTGAAATGGAGAATAATAGATATTTGAAATTGTGATATTTAAACATTTTATTCGTTTGTACCTTTATCAACTCTTGAGAGTACACTTATAGGACTCTCTTTATGTAAAATGAGGTGCTAAATCTACTGGTAAAAACCGCGATGTCCTATCTTAAACCGTTTAGGAGATCGAGTGAAATGGTGAATAATAGATATTTGAAATTGTGATATATAAACATTTTATTCGTTTGTACCTTTATCAACTCTTGAGAGCAGACTTATAGGACTTATTTTATGTAAAATGAGGTGCTAAATCCACTGGTGAAAACCGCGATGTCCTATCTTTAACCGTTTAGGAGATCGAATAAAATGAAGAATAATAGATATTTCAAAATGTGATATATAAACATTTTATTCGTTTGTACCTTTATCAACTCTTGAGAGTAGACTTATAGGACTTATTTCACGTAAAATGAGGTGCTAAATCCACTTTTGAAAACCGCGTTGTCCTATCTTTAACCGTTTAGGAGATCGAGTAAAATGGAGAATAATAGATATTTGAAAATTTGATATATAAACATTTTATTCGTTTGTACCTTTATCAACTCTTGAGAGTAGACTTATAGGACTTATTTTATGTAAAATGAGGTGCTTAATCCACTGGTGAAAACCGCGATGTCCTATCTTTAACCGTTTAGGAGATCGAGTGAAATGGAAAATAATAGATATTTGAAAATGTGATATATAAACAATTTTATTCGTTTGTGCCTTTATCAACTCTTGAGAGTAGACTTATAGGACTCTCTTTATGTAAAATGAGGTGCTAAATCCACTGGTAAAAACCGCGATGTCCTATCTTAAACCGTTTAGGAGATTGAGTAAAATGGAGAATAATAGATATTTGAAATTGTGATATATAAACATTTTATTCGTTTGAACTTTTATCAACTCTTAAGAGTAGACTTATAGGACTTATTTTATGTAAAATGAGGTGCTAAATCCACTGGGTAAACCACGATGTCCTATCTTTAACCGTTTAGGAGATCGAGTAAAATGAAGAATAATAGATATTTGAAAATGTGATATATAAACATTTTATTCGTTTGTACCTTTATCAACTCTTGAGAGTACACGTATAGGACTCTCTTTATGTAAAATGAGGTGCTAAATCCACTGGTAAAAACCGCGATGTCCTATCTTAAACCGTTTAGGAGATCGAGTGAAATGGAGAATAATAGATATTTGAAATTGTGATATATAAACATTTTATTCGTTTGTACCTTTATCAACTCTTGAGAGCAGACTTATAGGACTTATTTTATGTAAAATGAGGTGCTTAATCCACTGGTGAAAACCGCGATGTCTTATCTTTAACCGTTTAGGAGATCGAGTAAAATGAATTATAATAGTTATTTGAAAATGTGATATATAAAAATTTTATTCGTTTGTACCTTTATTAAACCTTGAGAGTAGACTTATAGGACCTATTTTATGTAAAATGAAGTGCTAAATCCACTGGTGAAAATTGCGATATCCTATCTTTAATCGTTTAGGAGATCGAGTAAAATGGAGAATAATAGATATTTGAAAATGTGATATATAAACATTTTATTCGTTTGTACCTTTATCAACTCTTGAGAGTAGACTTATAGGACTTCTTTTATGTAAAATGAGGTGCTTAATCCACCGGTGAAAATCGCGATGTCCTATCGTTAACCGATTAGGAGATCGAGTAAAATGAAGAATAATAGATATTTAAAATTGTGATATATAAACATTTTATTCGTTTGTACCTTTATCAACTCTTGAGAGTAGACTTATAGGACGTATTTTATGTAAAATGAGGTGCTAAATCTACTGGTGAAAACCAAGATGTCCTATCTTTAACCGTTTAGGAGATCGAGTAAAATGGAGAATAATAGATATTTGAAAATGTGATATATAAACATTTTATTCGTTAGTACCTTTATCAACTCTTGAATGTAGACTTATAGGACTTATTTTATGTAAAATGAGGTGCTAAATCCACTGGTAAAAACCGCGATGTCCTATCTTTAACCGTTTAGGAGATCGAGTAAAATGAAAAATAATAGATATTTGAAAATGTGATATATAAACATTTTATTCGTTTGTACCTTAATTAACTCTTGAGAGTAGACTTATAGGACTTATTTTATGTAAAATGAGGTGCTAAATCCACTGGTAAAAATTGCGATATCCTATCTTTAATCGTTTAGGAGATCGAGTAAAATGGAGAATGGACAACTTGCATGAATTTTTTTTATTACGGATTCTGAAAATAGACCCTAAATTGGGGGTGGTTTTATTCATCAATTTTTTTTTAAAGTTCAGTAAAGCCCCTAAAATTGACTTTGAAAGTCGAAATTTTCAAGGTTACGGAAAGTTGCAATATGGCAACTTCGCAAATAGACCACGCCTCCCGGCTATAAAGAGCCCTGAGTTAAACAAGGTTCGACAGAGGAGCGCACTTTGTTTAAGTTCCCGGTTTGTTTGAATTTGAATTTCAAATACTTACGCGCTCAACTAATTTGTGCGAAAGAGTGTGCATGAACATAATGATCTTAACGCGTAAGACAGAGACCAATAGCCGAAAGCGTTGCCGATTAGTAAACTTTCCGTAGATTTGAAAAGTGCTTTGGAAAATCTTCATTTTCTCCGTAATTAGTGGGCTAATATGAAAATAAAAAAAAATTGTCGAATAAATTTCACTCCTCTATCGAGTCATATGGTTTATTTCAAAATCCCCGTTTCATGCAAGTTGTCCATAATAGATATTTGAAAATGTGATATATAAACATTTTATTCGTTTGTACCTTTATCAACTCTTGAAAGTAGACTTATAAGACTTATTTTATGTAAAATGAGGTGCTAAATGCACTGGTGAAAACCGCGATGTCCTATCTTTAACCGTTTAGGAGATCGAGTGAAATGGAGAATAATAGATATTTGAAATTGTGATATTTAAACATTTTATTCGTTTGTACCTTTATCAACTCTTGAGAGTACACTTATAGGACTCTCTTTATGTAAAATGAGGTGCTAAATCCACTGGTAAAAACCGCGATGTCCTATCTTAAACCGTTTAGGAGATCGAGTGAAATGGTGAATAATAGATATTTGAAATTGTGATATATAAACATTTTATTCGTTTGTACCTTTATCAACTCTTGAGAGCAGACTTATAGGACTTATTTTATGTAAAATGAGGTGCTAAATCCACTGGTGAAAACCGCGATGTCCTATCTTTAACCGTTTAGGAGATCGAATAAAATGAAGAATAATAGATATTTCAAAATGTGATATATAAACATTTTATTCGTTTGTACCTTTATCAACTCTTGAGAGTAGACTTATAGGTCTTATTTCACGTAAAATGAGGTGCTAAATCCACTTTTGAAAACCGCGTTGTCCTATCTTTAACCGTTTAGGAGATCGAGTAAAATGGAGAATAATAGATATTTGAAAATTTGATATATAAACATTTTATTCGTTTGTACCTTTATCAACTCTTGAGAGTAGACTTATAGGACTTATTTTATGTAAAATGAGGTGCTTAATCCACTGGTGAAAACCGCGATGTCCTATCTTTAACCGTTTAGGAGATCGAGTGAAATGGAAAATAATAGATATTTAAAAATGTGATATATAAACAATTTTATTCGTTTGTGCCTTTATCAACTTTTGAGAGTAGACTTATAGGACTTATTTTATGTAAAATGAGGTGCTAAATGTTTTGGTGAAAACCGCGATGTCCTATCTTTAACCGTTTAGGAGATCGAGTAAAATGAAAAATAAAAGATATTTGAAAATGTGATATTTAAACATTTTATTCGTTTGTACCTTTATCAACTCTTGAGAGTAGACTTATAGGACTCTCTTTATGTAAAATGAGGTGCTAAATCCACTGGTGAAAACCGCGATGTCCTATCTTAAACCGTTTAGGAGATCGAGTGAAATGGAGAATAATAGATATTTGAAAATGTGATATATAAACAATTTTATTCGTTTGTACCTTTATCAACTCTTGAGAGTAGACTTATAGGACTCTCTTTATGTAAAATGAGGTGCTAAATCCACTGGTAAAAACCGCGATGTCCTATCTTAAACCGTTTAGGAGATTGAGTAAAATGGAGAATAATAGATATTTGAAATTGTGATATATAAACATTTTATTCGTTTGAACTTTTATCAACTCTTAAGAGTAGACTTATAGGACTTATTTTATGTAAAATGAGGTGCTAAATCCACTGGGTAAACCACGATGTCCTATCTTTAACCGTTTAGGAGATCGAGTAAAATGAAGAATAATAGATATTTGAAAATGTGATATATAAACATTTTATTCGTTTGTACCTTTATCAACTCTTGAGAGTACACGTATAGGACTCTCTTTATGTAAAATGAGGTGCTAAATCCACTGGTAAAAACCGCGATGTCCTATCTTAAACCGTTTAGGAGATCGAGTGAAATGGAGAATAATAGATATTTGAAATTGTGATATATAAACATTTTATTCGTTTGTACCTTTATCAACTCTTGAGAGCAGACTTATAGGACTTATTTTATGTAAAATGAGGTGCTTAATCCACTGGTGAAAACCGCGATGTCTTATCTTTAACCGTTTAGGAGATCGAGTAAAATGAATTATAATAGTTATTTGAAAATGTGATATATAAAAATTTTATTCGTTTGTACCTTTATTAAACCTTGAGAGTAGACTTATAGGACCTATTTTATGTAAAATGAAGTGCTAAATCCACTGGTGAAAATTGCGATATCCTATCTTTAATCGTTTAGGAGATCGAGTAAAATGGAGAATAATAGATATTTGAAAATGTGATATATAAACATTTTATTCGTTTGTACCTTTATCAACTCTTGAGAGTAGACTTATAGGACTTCTTTTATGTAAAATGAGGTGCTTAATCCACCGGTGAAAATCGCGATGTCCTATCGTTAACCGATTAGGAGATCGAGTAAAATGAAGAATAATAGATATTTGAAAATTTGATATATAAACATTTTATTCGTTTGTACCTTTATCAACTCTTGAGAGTAGACTTATAGGACTTATTTTATGTAAAATGAGGTGCTTAATCCACTGGTGAAAACCGCGATGTCCTATCTTTAACCGTTTAGGAGATCGAGTGAAATGGAAAATAATAGATATTTAAAAATGTGATATATAAACAATTTTATTCGTTTGTGCCTTTATCAACTTTTGAGAGTAGACTTATAGGACTTATTTTATGTAAAATGAGGTGCTAAATGTTTTGGTGAAAACCGCGATGTCCTATCTTTAACCGTTCAGGAGATCGAGTAAAATGAAAAATAAAAGATATTTGAAAATGTGATATTTAAACATTTTATTCGTTTGTACCTTTATCAACTCTTGAGAGTAGACTTATAGGACTCTCTTTATGTAAAATGAGGTGCTAAATCCACTGGTGAAAACCGCGATGTCCTATCTTAAACCGTTTAGGAGATCGAGTGAAATGGAGAATAATAGATATTTGAAAATGTGATATATAAACAATTTTATTCGTTTGTACCTTTATCAACTCTTGAGAGTAGACTTATAGGACTCTCTTTATGTAAAATGAGGTGCTAAATCCACTGGTAAAAACCGCGATGTCCTATCTTAAACCGTTTAGGAGATTGAGTAAAATGGAGAATAATAGATATTTGAAATTGTGATATATAAACATTTTATTCGTTTGTACTTTTATCAACTCTTAAGAGTAGACTTATAGGACTTATTTTATGTAAAATGAGGTGCTAAATCCACTGGGTAAACCACGATGTCCTATCTTTAACCGTTTAGGAGATCGAGTAAAATGAAGAATAATAGATATTTGAAAATGTGATATATAAACATTTTATTCGTTTGTACCTTTATCAACTCTTGAGAGTACACGTATAGGACTCTCTTTATGTAAAATGAGGTGCTAAATCCACTGGTAAAAACCGCGATGTCCTATCTTAAACCGTTTAGGAGATCGAGTGAAATGGAGAATAATAGATATTTGAAATTGTGATATATAAACATTTTATTCGTTTGTACCTTTATCAACTCTTGAGAGCAGACTTATAGGACTTATTTTATGTAAAATGAGGTGCTTAATCCACTGGTGAAAACCGCGATGTCTTATCTTTAACCGTTTAGGAGATCGAGTAAAATGAATTATAATAGATATTTGAAAATGTGATATATAAAAATTTTATTCGTTTGTACCTTTATTAAACCTTGAGAGTAGACTTATAGGACCTATTTTATGTAAAATGAAGTGCTAAATCCACTGGTGAAAATTGCGATATCCTATCTTTAATCGTTTAGGAGATCGAGTAAAATGGAGAATAATAGATATTTGAAAATGTGATATATAAACATTTTATTCGTTTGTACCTTTATCAACTCTTGAGAGTAGACTTATAGGACTTCTTTTATGTAAAATGAGGTGCTTAATCCACCGGTGAAAATCTTGATGTCCTATCGTTAACCGATTAGGAGATCGATTAAAATGAAGAATAATAGATATTTGAAATTGTGATATATAAACATTTTATTCGTTTGTACCTTTATCAACTCTTGAGAGTAGACTTATAGGACGTATTTTATGTAAAATGAGGTGCTAAATCTACTCGTGAAAACCAAGATGTCCTATCTTTAACCGTTTAGGAGATCGAGTAAAATGGAGAATAATAGATATTTGAAAATGTGATATATAAACATTTTATTCGTTTGTACCTTTATCAACTCTTGAATGTAGACTTATAGGACTTATTTTATGTAAAATGAGGTGCTAAATCCACTGGTAAAAACCGCGGTGTCCAATCTTTAACCGTTTAGGAGATCGAGTAAATTGAAAAATAATAGATATTTGAAAATGTGATATATAAACATTTTATTCGTTTGTACCTTTATTAACTCTTGAGAGTAGACTTATAGGACTTATTTTATGTAAAATGAGGTGCTAAATCCACTGGTGAAAACCGCGATGTCTTATCTTTAACCGTTTAGGAGATCGAGTAAAATGGAGAATAATAGATATTTGAAAATGTGATATATAAACATTTTATTCGTTTGTACCTTTATCAACTCTTGAGAGTAGACTTATAGGACTTATGTGATGTAAAATGAGGTGCTTAATCCACTGGTGAAAACCGCGATGTCCTATCTTTAACCGTTTAGGAGATCGAGTAGAATGGAGAATAATAGATTTTTGAAAATGTGATATATAAACATTTTATTCGTTTGTACCTTAATTAACTCTTGAGAGTAGACTTATAGGACTTATTTTATGTAAAATGAGGTGCTAAATCCACTGGTAAAAATTGCGATATCCTATCTTTAATCGTTTAGGAGATCGAGTAAAATGGAGAATAATAGATATTTGAAAATGTGATATATAAACATTTTATTTGTTTGTACCTTTATCAACTCTTGAAAGTAGACTTATAAGACTTATTTTATGTAAAATGAGGTGCTAAATCCACTGGTAAAAATTGCGATGTCCTATCTTTAACCGTTTAGGAGATCGAGTGAATTGGAAAATAATAGATATTTGAAATTGTGATATTTAAACATTTTATTCGTTTGTACCTATATCAACTCTTGAGAGTACACTTATAGGACTCTCTTTATGTAAAATGAGGTGCTAAATCCACTGGTAAAAACCGCGATGTCCTATCTTAAACCGTTTAGGAGATCGAGTGAAATGGTGAATAATAGATATTTGAAATTGTGATATATAAACATTTTATTCGTTTGTACCTTTATCAACTCTTGAGAGCAGACTTATAGGACCTATTTTATGTAAAATGAGGTGCTAAATCCACTGGTGAAAACCGCGATGTCCTATCTTTAACCGATTAGGAGATCGAATAAAATGAAGAATAATAGATATTTCAAAATGTGATATATAAACATTTTTTTCGTTTGTACCTTCATCAACTCTTGAGAGTAGACTTATAGGACTTATTTCACGTAAAATGAGGTGCTAAATCCACTTTTGAAAACCGCGTTGTCCTATCTTTAACCGTTTAGGAGATCGAGTAAAATGGAGAATAATAGATATTTGAAAATTTGATATATAAACATTTTATTCGTTTGTACCTTTATCAACTCTTGAGAGTAGACTTATAGGACTTATTTTATGTAAAATGAGGTGCTTAATCCACTGGTGAAAACCGCGATGTCCTATCTTTAACCGTTTAGGAGATCGAGTGAAATGGAAAATAATAGATATTTAAAAATGTGATATATAAACAATTTTATTCGTTTGTGCCTTTATCAACTCTTGAGAGTAGACTTATAGGACTTATTTTATGTAAAATGAGGTGCTAAATGTTTTGGTGAAAACCGCGATGTCCTATCTTTAACCGTTTAGGAGATCGAGTAAAATGAAAAATAAAAGATATTTGAAAATGTGATATTTAAACATTTTATTCGTTTGTACCTTTATCAACTCTTGAGAGTAGACTTATAGGACTCTCTTTATGTAAAATGAGGTGCTAAATCCACTGGTGAAAACCGCGATGTCCTATCTTAAACCGTTTAGGAGATCGAGTGAAATGGAGAATAATAGATATTTGAAAATGTGATATATAAACAATTTTATTCGTTTGTACCTTTATCAACTCTTGAGAGTAGACTTATAGGACTCTCTTTATGTAAAATGAGGTGCTAAATCCACTGGTAAAAACCGCGATGTCCTATCTTAAACCGTTTAGGAGATTGAGTAAAATGGAGAATAATAGATATTTGAAATTGTGATATATAAACATTTTATTCGTTTGTACTTTTATCAACTCTTAAGAGTAGACTTATAGGACTTATTTTATGTAAAATGAGGTGCTAAATCCACTGGGTAAACCACGATGTCCTATCTTTAACCGTTTAGGAGATCGAGTAAAATGAAGAATAATAGATATTTGAAAATGTGATATATAAACATTTTATTCGTTTGTACCTTTATCAACTCTTGAGAGTACACGTATAGGACTCTCTTTATGTAAAATGAGGTGCTAAATCCACTGGTAAAAACCGCGATGTCCTATCTTAAACCGTTTAGGAGATCGAGTGAAATGGAGAATAATAGATATTTGAAATTGTGATATATAAACATTTTATTCGTTTGTACCTTTATCAACTCTTGAGAGCAGACTTATAGGACTTATTTTATGTAAAATGAGGTGCTAAATCCACTGGTGAAAACCGCGATGTCCTATCTTTAACCGTTTAGGAGATCGAATAAAATGAAGAATAATAGATATTTCAAAATGTGATATATAAACATTTTATTCGTTTGTACCTTTATCAACTCTTGAGAGTAGACTTATAGGACTTATTTCACGTAAAATGAGGTGCTAAATCCACTTTTGAAAACCGCGTTGTCCTATCTTTAACCGTTTAGGAGATCGAGTAAAATGGAGAATAATAGATATTTGAAAATTTGATATATAAACATTTTATTCGTTTGTACCTTTATCAACTCTTGAGAGTAGACTTATAGGACTTATTTTATGTAAAATGAGGTGCTTAATCCACTGGTGAAAACCGCGATGTCCTATCTTTAACCGTTTAGGAGATCGAGTGAAATGGAAAATAATAGATATTTAAAAATGTGATATATAAACAATTTTATTCGTTTGTGCCTTTATCAACTCTTGAGAGTAGACTTATAGGACTTATTTTATGTAAAATGAGGTGCTAAATGTTTTGGTGAAAACCGCGATGTCCTATCTTTAACCGTTTAGGAGATCGAGTAAAATGAAAAATAAAAGATATTTGAAAATGTGATATTTAAACATTTTATTCGTTTGTACCTTTATCAACTCTTGAGAGTAGACTTATAGGACTCTCTTTATGTAAAATGAGGTGCTAAATCCACTGGTGAAAACCGCGATGTCCTATCTTAAACCGTTTAGGAGATCGAGTGAAATGGAGAATAATAGATATTTGAAAATGTGATATATAAACAATTTTATTCGTTTGTACCTTTATCAACTCTTGAGAGTAGACTTATAGGACTCTCTTTATGTAAAATGAGGTGCTAAATCCACTGGTAAAAACCGCGATGTCCTATCTTAAACCGTTTAGGAGATTGAGTAAAATGGAGAATAATAGATATTTGAAATTGTGATATATAAACATTTTATTCGTTTGTACTTTTATCAACTCTTAAGAGTAGACTTATAGGACTTATTTTATGTAAAATGAGGTGCTAAATCCACTGGGTAAACCACGATGTCCTATCTTTAACCGTTTAGGAGATCGAGTAAAATGAAGAATAATAGATATTTGAAAATGTGATATATAAACATTTTATTCGTTTGTACCTTTATCAACTCTTGAGAGTACACGTATAGGACTCTCTTTATGTAAAATGAGGTGCTAAATCCACTGGTAAAAACCGCGATGTCCTATCTTAAACCGTTTAGGAGATCGAGTGAAATGGAGAATAATAGATATTTGAAATTGTGATATATAAACATTTAATTCGTTTGTACCTTTATCAACTCTTGAGAGCAGACTTATAGGACTTATTTTATGTAAAATGAGGTGCTTAATCCACTGGTGAAAACCGCGATGTCTTATCTTTAACCGTTTAGGAGATCGAGTAAAATGAATTATAATAGATATTTGAAAATGTGATATATAAAAATTTTATTCGTTTGTACCTTTATTAAACCTTGAGAGTAGACTTATAGGACCTATTTTATGTAAAATGAAGTGCTAAATCCACTGGTGAAAATTGCGATATCCTATCTTTAATCGTTTAGGAGATCGAGTAAAATGGAGAATAATAGATATTTGAAAATGTGATAAATAAACATTTTATTCGTTTGTACCTTTATCAACTCTTGAGAGTAGACTTATAGGACTTCTTTTATGTAAAATGAGGTGCTTAATCCACCGGTGAAAATCGCGATGTCCTATCGTTAACCGATTAGGAGATCGATTAAAATGAAGAATAATAGATATTTGAAATTGTGATATATAAACATTTTATTCGTTTGTACCTTTATCAACTCTTGAGAGTAGACTTATAGGACGTATTTTATGTAAAATGAGGTGCTAAATCTACTATTGAAAACCAAGATGTCCTATCTTTAACCGTTTAGGAGATCGAGTAAAATGGAGAATAATAGATATTTGAAAATGTGATATATAAACATTTTATTCGTTTGTACCTTTATCAACTCTTGAATGTAGACTTATAGGACTTATTTTATGTAAAATGAGGTGCTAAATCCACTGGTAAAAACCGCGGTGTCCAATCTTTAACCGTTTAGGAGATCGAGTAAATTGAAAAATAATAGATATTTGAAAATGTGATATATAAACATTTTATTCGTTTGTACCTTTATTAACTCTTGAGAGTAGACTTATAGGACTTATTTTATGTAAAATGAGGTGCTAAATCCACTGGTGAAAACCGCGATGTCTTATCTTTAACCGTTTAGGAGATCGAGTAAAATGGAGAATAATAGATATTTGAAAATGTGATATATAAACATTTTACTCGTTTGTACCTTTATCAACTCTTGAGAGTAGACTTATAGGACTTATGTGATGTAAAATGAGGTGCTTAATCCACTGGTGAAAACCGCGATGTCCTATCTTTAACCGTTTAGGAGATCGAGTAGAATGGAGAATAATAGATTTTTGAAAATGTGATATATAAACATTTTATTCGTTTGTACCTTAATTAACTCTTGAGAGTAGACTTATAGGACTTATTTTATGTAAAATGAGGTGCTAAATCCACTGGTAAAAATTGCGATATCCTATCTTTAATCGTTTAGGAGATCGAGTAAAATGGAGAATAATAGATATTTGAAAATGTGATATATAAACATTTTATTTGTTTGTACCTTTATCAACTCTTGAAAGTAGACTTATAAGACTTATTTTATGTAAAATGAGGTGCCAAATGCACTGGTGAAAACCGCGATGTCCTATCTTTAACCGTTTAGGAGATCGAGTGAAATGGAGAATAATAGATATTTGAAATTGTGATATTTAAACATTTTATTCGTTTGTACCTTTATCAACTCTTGAGAGTACACTTATAGGACTCTCTTTATGTAAAATGAGGTGCTAAATCCACTGGTAAAAACCGCGATGTCCTATCTTAAACTGTTTAGGAGATCGAGTGAAATGGTGAATAATAGATATTTGAAATTGTGATATATAAACATTTTATTCGTTTGTACCTTTATCAACTCTTGAGAGCAGACTTATAGGACTTATTTTATGTAAAATGAGGTGCTAAATCCACTGGTGAAAACCGCGATGTCCTATCTTTAACCGATTAGGAGATCGAATAAAATGAAGAATAATAGATATTTCAAAATGTGATATATAAACATTTTATTCGTTTGTACCTTTATCAACTCTTGAGAGTAGACTTATAGGACTTATTTCACGTAAAATGAGGTGCTAAATCCACTTTTGAAAACCGCGTTGTCCTATCTTTAACCGTTTAGGAGATCGAGTAAAATGGAGAATAATAGATATTTGAAAATTTGATATATAAACATTTTATTCGTTTGTACCTTTATCAACTCTTGAGAGTAGACTTATAGGACTTATTTTATGTAAAATGAGGTGCTTAATCCACTGGTGAAAACCGCGATGTCCTATCTTTAACCGTTTAGGAGATCGAGTGAAATGGAAAATAATAGATATTTAAAAATGTGATATATAAACAATTTTATTCGTTTGTGCCTTTATCAACTCTTGAGAGTAGACTTATAGGACTTATTTTATGTAAAATGAGGTGCTAAATGTTTTGGTGAAAACCGCGATGTCCTATCTTTAACCGTTTAGGAGATCGAGTAAAATGAAAAATAAAAGATATTTGAAAATGTGATATTTAAACATTTTATTCGTTTGTACCTTTATCAACTCTTGAGAGTAGACTTATAGGACTCTCTTTATGTAAAATGAGGTGCTAAATCCACTGGTGAAAACCGCGATGTCCTATCTTAAACCGTTTAGGAGATCGAGTGAAATGGAGAATAATAGATATTTGAAAATGTGATATATAAACAATTTTATTCGTTTGTACCTTTATCAACTCTTGAGAGTAGACTTATAGGACTCTCTTTATGTAAAATGAGGTGCTAAATCCACTGGTAAAAACCGCGATGTCCTATCTTAAACCGTTTAGGAGATTGAGTAAAATGGAGAATAATAGATATTTGAAATTGTGATATATAAACATTTTATTCGTTTGTACTTTTATCAACTCTTAAGAGTAGACTTATAGGACTTATTTTATGTAAAATGAGGTGCTAAATCCACTGGGTAAACCACGATGTCCTATCTTTAACCGTTTAGGAGATCGAGTAAAATGAAGAATAATAGATATTTGAAAATGTGATATATAAACATTTTATTCGTTTGTACCTTTATCAACTCTTGAGAGTACACGTATAGGACTCTCTTTATGTAAAATGAGGTGCTAAATCCACTGGTAAAAACCGCGATGTCCTATCTTAAACCGTTTAGGAGATCGAGTGAAATGGAGAATAATAGATATTTGAAATTGTGATATATAAACATTTTATTCGTTTGTACCTTTATCAACTCTTGAGAGCAGACTTATAGGACTTATTTTATGTAAAATGAGGTGCTTAATCCACTGGTGAAAACCGCGATGTCTTATCTTTAACCGTTTAGGAGATCGAGTAAAATGAATTATAATAGATATTTGAAAATGTGATATATAAAAATTTTATTCGTTTGTACCTTTATTAAACCTTGAGAGTAGACTTATAGGACCTATTTTATGTAAAATGAAGTGCTAAATCCACTGGTGAAAATTGCGATATCCTATCTTTAATCGTTTAGGAGATCGAGTAAAATGGAGAATAATAGATATTTGAAAATGTGATATATAAACATTTTATTCGTTTGTACCTTTATCAACTCTTGAGAGTAGACTTATAGGACTTCTTTTATGTAAAATGAGGTGCTTAATCCACCGGTGAAAATCGCGATGTCCTATCGTTAACCGATTAGGAGATCGATTAAAATGAAGAATAATAGATATTTGAAATTGTGATATATAAACATTTTATTCGTTTGTACCTTTATCAACTCTTGAGAGTAGACTTATAGGACGTATTTTATGTAAAATGAGGTGCTAAATCTACTGGTGAAAACCAAGATGTCCTATCTTTAACCGTTTAGGAGATCGAGTAAAATGGAGAATAATAGATATTTGAAAATGTGATATATAAACATTTTATTCGTTTGTACCTTTATCAACTCTTGAATGTAGACTTATAGGACTTATTTTATGTAAAATGAGGTGCTAAATCCACTGGTAAAAACCGCGGTGTCCAATCTTTAACCGTTTAGGAGATCGAGTAAATTGAAAAATAATAGATATTTGAAAATGTGATATATAAACATTTTATTCGTTTGTACCTTTATTAACTCTTGAGAGTAGACTTATAGGACTTATTTTATGTAAAATGAGGTGCTAAATCCACTGGTGAAAACCGCGATGTCTTATCTTTAACCGTTTAGGAGATCGAGTAAAATGGAGAATAATAGATATTTGAAAATGTGATATATAAACATTTTATTCGTTTGTACCTTTATCAACTCTTGAGAGTAGACTTATAGGACTTATGTGATGTAAAATGAGGTGCTTAATCCACTGGTGAAAACCGCGATGTCCTATCTTTAACCGTTTAGGAGATCGAGTAGAATGGAGAATAATAGATTTTTGAAAATGTGATATATAAACATTTTATTCGTTTGTACCTTAATTAACTCTTGAGAGTAGACTTATAGGACTTATTTTATGTAAAATGAGGTGCTAAATCCACTGGTAAAAATTGCGATATCCTATCTTTAATCGTTTAGGAGATCGAGTAAAATGGAGAATAATAGATATTTGAAAATGTGATATATAAACATTTTATTTGTTTGTACCTTTATCAACTCTTGAAAGTAGACTTATAAGACTTATTTTATGTAAAATGAGGTGCCAAATGCACTGGTGAAAACCGCGATGTCCTATCTTTAACCGTTTAGGAGATCGAGTGAAATGGAGAATAATAGATATTTGAAATTGTGATATTTAAACATTTTATTCGTTTGTACCTTTATCAACTCTTGAGAGTACACTTATAGGACTCTCTTTATGTAAAATGAGGTGCTAAATCCACTGGTAAAAACCGCGATGTCCTATCTTAAACCGTTTAGGAGATCGAGTGAAATGGTGAATAATAGATATTTGAAATTGTGATATATAAACATTTTATTCGTTTGTACCTTTATCAACTCTTGAGAGCAGACTTATAGGACTTATTTTATGAAAAATGAGGTGCTAAATCCACTGGTGAAAACCGCGATGTCCTATCTTTAATAGTTTAGGAGATCGAATAAAATGAAGAATAATAGATATTTCAAAATGTGATATATAAACATTTTATTCGTTTGTACCTTTATCAACTCTTGAGAGTAGACTTATAGGACTTATTTCACGTAAAATGAGGTGCTAAATCCACTTTTGAAAACCGCGTTGTCCTATCTTTAACCGTTTAGGAGATCGAGTAAAATGGAGAATAATAGATATTTGAAAATTTGATATATAAACATTTTATTCGTTTGTACCTTTATCAACTCTTGAGAGTAGACTTATAGGACTTATTTTATGTAAAATGAGGTGCTTAATCCACTGGTGAAAACCGCGATGTCCTATCTTTAACCGTTTAGGAGATCGAGTGAAATGGAAAATAATAGATATTTGAAAATGTGATATATAAACAATTTTATTCGTTTGTGCCTTTATCAACTCTTGAGAGTAGACTTATAGGACTTATTTCACGTAAAATGAGGTGCTAAATCCACTTTTGAAAACCGCGTTGTCCTATCTTTAACCGTTTAGGAGATCGAGTAAAATGGAGAATAATAGATATTTGAAAATTTGATATATAAACATTTTATTCGTTTGTACCTTTATCAACTCTTGAGAGTAGACTTATAGGACTTATTTTATGTAAAATGAGGTGCTTAATCCACTGGTGAAAACCGCGATGTCCTATCTTTAACCGTTTAGGAGATCGAGTGAAATGGAAAATAATAGATATTTGAAAATGTGATATATAAACAATTTTATTCGTTTGTGCCTTTATCAACTCTTGAGAGTAGACTTATAGGACTTATTTTATGTAAAATGAGGTGCTAAATCCACTGGTGAAAACCGCGATGTCCTATCTTCAGTAGTATAGAAATGTTATTTCTACAGTAAAAACGCCCCCCGCAGTACAACCCCCTAAGAAAACGGCTATAACTGGAAAAAAAGGGCCTTATACGTATACCCCTATCCCCTGCAACATTTTCACCCCCCACAACAACCCCCAGTGACGTCACGCGAAGTTATCCCCTAAAAAAACCGCTTTCCTAAAAAAAAAACGTTCCCCTAAAAAAACCGCTCCCCTAAAGAAACCGCTCCCCAACAAAAACCGCCACTGTAAAAAAAATAGGTCGCTAAATGACATCACTTGCAATAAAGGTCATTTGTGCAAGGTTATAAACAGAGGAAATGCATTGAAGAATGTTAAGTGCATTACTTTCGCCAATCTATGACGCAACAGCATCACATCAGGCTCTTACACGTTCAAGGTCGTGACAGCACTGTTGGCAATAAATAGGTTATAGGAATACTAATGTAGAGACATGAATATAAATTTGTTATATATGTTTTTATTATAATAAGACATATAAGATTATAATTTAATTCTAACAAGCTACCAATTAAAGCATTAACTTAAAATACAAATTAATATGTTAATTTACTTATTATAATTCTATAAGATATAAAAATTAAATTAAACTCTTATACACATCAATTCTGATTTAACATATTTCAATGTCTTTACATAATCTTTGACATGTGTGGAGACTGTTTCTAAATAAGAATCAGGTATATCTTTATAATCTAAACAAGTTTTTTCCTTAATACAGACAAGGAGAAATTGTAATATTTTTTTATGTTCTTTATTGTCACATGGATTAAATATGAAATATTTATATTCACTCAATTTTTTTAACAGTGGAATATTTGTATAAACAATTGCATCGAGATATAACTTATCTATGTAGTAATATAGACTTTTATAATTTAAATATACATTGTCCAAACTTAAGTTTTCACAAACACTTGCAAAATTGATGTCATCTGGTGAATCGGAGCAAACAATTATACAATAATATAGAAGATGATCCGGATCCATTGCTTCAAAATACCTAACTGTTTCTTCATCAGCGTCAAACAAATTAGGGTTAGTTATAAAATCTATCAAACCCAATTTTGTAATTTTCACTTCCTTATTGGAAAAATGACGTATTAAGTTATCAATCAACAGGTCATATCTTTCTTTATTATCAAACAATTTCTTCATGGTATCATAATCCAGTTTGGACATTTTTCCAACACGAAATACTTTATTCGGTACAAATATAATATGTAATATTTCATCTAACCGTGGACCACCTTCAGTTACCTTGGAGTAAAGATAGTCTTCACTATTTTTAATTTTTTCACCCACTGCAATGAACTCTTTTTGGTCAAAATCACTTAACCATTTTTCAACACTTTCTGCCATTTTATCAATATTTTCTTGTGCTACTAACAAGAAGAAACTGAAAGGCTTTATAAATTTTCATTCTTTAAATAGTTTTTCATTAGGAAGGGGTAAAATATAACATATAATAAGTCAGTTATATGTAGTTTATAAGTTTATTCTTATTTCTATAATTTTCAATATTATAAAAATTACATTATGTAATTTAATTATTAGTAATTAATATTATGTGAAAATATACGCAGTCATCATCGAAGTAGAAATGAATTTTACATGTGAATATAGCACATTTATACTAAAAAATTCACAATTTTATAAGTCATATTGATAAAAAAAATTTTTAAAGGAAGGAAATAAAACAATAGATTTATAAACATTTAATTTATTTATTTACAAAATGAAAATTAGAAACATTTAACATTTAAACAAACTTAAATTTATTTTATTTACAATTTACATAATACATAATTACTAAGTAATCATACAGGAGGAGGACATTACAATAAACTCACACCTTAACAGCAACTTTATATTGCTCTCGTATTATAAAAATATATTTATACATTTAACTAAATACAAAAAAAAATTTAGCAAAAGAAAACCTAAACTTATTTCAAATGTTTTGTATAAAATTAAAATTAATTTTAAAGGTATTTTTTAGGTTTTAAAAGAATGAAATGATACGATGGATTAGTAAATATTAAATTCTTTTATTAAAAAAAATAAAAACATCAAATAGAATACATTTATATTTATTTAAAAATACATATATATATATATACATAATAATATACATAAATTAATTTTTTAAAAATTCTTATTTCTAAACATATAATATAAAATTAATTAAAATATTAATACTAAAACAAAATGGAGAAGTTTAATAAAAAAAATATTAAATCTTAAACATAAACTTATGAATATCTGTAAAAAAACATTAATTACAAAATAAATAGAAATCGACTAAAAAAAAATGATCTTACTTTGTCATTAATTTTAAGTATCCTCATCCCAATTTTCCTCAGCCCTCGGGTGACCCAGTCTACGATCTTCCTGGAATTCCACCAGCGGAGTAAATGTCTGAAGGTATTTTAAATACCTTCGACACTCCAAGTGATGGTCCTCCATGTCCTTAATGTCGATGTATTTTTCACACCGACATAGGAAAAACACCTTCCCGGGGTAATTCTTTTTACATTTCTCCACATGATCGGCCATACCCATGACCGGGATGAAATGGCTGTGGTTGTAGGGACACACCTTTAGTTAAAAAATTATATATTAATACAATTAAATTAATATTTCTGGATATTCTTACCTTAAAAATGACATCGGTAATTGGGACGAGTTTTACGGACATGTTGTTAAAAATTCAATTTACTTTGAAAACTTTGAAACTGAATATCTAATACCGTATTGATCTGAATATATATACCATAATTTCCACTACTGATGAAGGGAAAGTTTACATTTTATGCATTATTGTGGATGTGATTTTGCAAATAAAAATTTTTAATTTCATATACGGTAATGCATGCATGTACAATTTACTCACATTGTAATAAAATTTTATGTGTATATACGTTACTGCACCCATGCACGATTTAGATACATTGTAATAAAATTTTATGTGTATATGTGTTGAAATATCAAGAAAACTAATGATATAATAACAGACCCACGTATTTGTATAATAGATACCAGTACATAAATATGACATCTTTTACTGAAATATCAATAAGTCATTGATGTGCAATTAATTGAATATCTATTGAATTCCATGAAAAAAGTTTTATCTAAGATTGCATTATAATTGTAAATGAACATCCATACCAACGAAAATATGTAATATATTATTAAATATTACACATAAATAGGGTACTTAACCAAGAAAATTAATTCGATAGCTTTTGATAACGCTTGACCTGGAAATTTAATACCTATTACATCGTTCTTTTTTAATAGCATTCCTCCATCTATAGAAGAAATTTGGTTGTCATTTACATAGACTTGAAAATAGTTTAAATTTACATTTGAATTTAGCAATTTAAGTTCACATTCTTTAAGGTGAATAACATATTCAGTCCCCCCAGTACTTAATTTAAGAAAATTAGTTTTGGGATGTTTTATAGGTCCGGCATTGAAGTAAAGTATGAAATATCCTGTTAAAGACTTTAATTTAATTTCAATCTCTTTTTTAACATCATCTACCAATGTTTGCGTATCTGGTATCTTTTTAAGTGTATTTTCCACAGCTATAATTTGATTGTTGATATTATTTTTAAAATCATTAAATATTTCCGTAGATTCATTTGGATTATTTACTCCTACATTTTTAATTTTATTGTCAAATTCTGTTATCAGCTCTTGAATTCTTTCTGTTGAAACTGTTGTTATGTTAGAATTTATATTATTTTTTTCGATATATTTTTTAAAAACAAAATGAGAAATATGTTGACCGAACTTGTTTACACTCATTGTAAAAATGGGATATATTAATAAAATATTGAATATTTATATAATTTATTCAATCGCTTATATTTTTTAAAAACCAATTTCTACATAATTGTACATTTTGAAAAGAACAATTTAAAGAATTTACAAAATGTTTTTCACAGTGTGTTGCTGTATTATCTTTAATTTTTAGTTCCGATAAAGAAGGGCATTCCAATTCCAACAAATCTTGTATCACATTTGGGATGTATTGCTGTAAAACTTCTTTTTTATTTAATCCCTTTACAAAAATTTCTTTATCAGCAGGAATATTATCGTTTAGGAAGTTATACAATTCTTCATAATTAATTTCATTGTTCTTTGTTTCCCATTCTATTCCATGAAATCGATTGGTAATAAAATCCATATGACGTCTTGCGCTATAAGTTAACTTTTCTTTATTTAGTGGCATTGTGAAGAACTGATGAACGATTTGATTATTTTCTTTTAAAATCGCTAACTCTTTTACATAGAAAGGGTGTACATTTTTATATTGAAAACCCTGAATATCTACAAAATACATCTTTACCAGAGAAAGCTTAAGAAAATACTGAAGTTTGGCATTTTTTTTAATGCGTAAGAAATATGTTCACTCGAATAATAATAAAATAGAAGGTCAGAAAATAATATATAAAACCGACAAATGAACATTGAAAAGTACTATTACTATTCTATCAACCGGTTAGTTAATAATACAAGTATAGCATTTAATTTTCGAAATGAATTCTAAAGTATTTATTGATGGTGTGGCATGTTGTTTTAAAACATCAGCTCTAAAAAAGTTGTCTACCGAGTATCCTGTTCATTTTAGTAAGTAAATAAATGTCAAATCTTCTTTGCATAACGCTAAATTTAATTTGTTTTTATATTTAGGTGATTATTACGAAGATTCGAACAAATTCAAATTTTTATATCCATTAAATCCTCTAACCACTCTTTCTTATTTAATGTATTCATTGAAAAACAAATCGGGATGTGGTATATTTGATCGGTCCTCTTTTGCAATAATTTTGTATTATATAATACATAATTGTTTTATCGATTTGAATTTTGACAAGACTACTATTCTCACTTTTTTTAACCAAATTAAAGTGTTGAATTTAGTCGATGACAATTCAAAGATTTTAATTCTTTTACCGATGAAAGAAAATTACAACATTATTTTAAATCTTATGATTCAGCGAAACAACGGGATTGATGATTTAAATATAAACTACATTCAAAGGCAGCATATAATTTTTGAATTATTTGCAAATTTTTTTAAATTACCAACTATAACGATTGATCATAGAAATATTGAGACTTCTATTGAACAAATTATCAATACTGTTAAATTTTTGTATTCACCGCAAATTTTTTCAAACATGCCATTGTTTAAAAACTTTTCAACTGATGCTGGATATGATTTAAGACTCAAAGAGACTTTTATTTGTAATAAAAATCAAAAAATTAAATTATCGTATGAAGAAAGAGTGGTCATCCCATATAAATACTGTGGGTTTATATTTGCAAGATCATCTACTAACATGTTGGGAACATTACGAAGCGGTGTCGTTGATTCAACATATAGCGGTGAAATTTCAAGTTTGTTTATCCCGGACAATGATATGATCTTGGAAAAAGGAAGAAGAATAGCACAAATTGTAATATTACCAATTATTTATCTAAATAATTCTATCTCTTCTCCGGATACACTCCCAAGATTAGACAGAGAGGAAAAATCCTATGGTTCAAGTGGAAAGTAAAACATGAGTTTTATACGCAATTATATGATATACTGTTTACATGAATAAATATCTATATACGAGTATATATATCTGCAATTGTGATTTCATTTTATTAACGCTAATACCTTTATACCCAACATTGTATAACTTTAACCTTCAATACACCAATACAATTTCATTTTCTATAAATTCTGTGTTTACTATATACTAGTTTCATTTTAAAATGAATACTTTGGGAAGTTTAAGTTCGCAAACGATAAAATTAATATTCTCAGTAATTTGTTTAATTAAAAACAAAGAAGAATGTGACAAATATAAGAAAAAAGTGCAAAGTGTAATAAAATTATTAAACAATTATTTGAAAATAAATTCGATTGATTATATACGAAAGTACGACAATGCGAGTAAAATTGAATCCAACTTGGCTATACTGAAAACACAATTGGAGACGTTGAAGATCATTTCACAAGGAAAACACGGAAGAGGCAAAGTGTCTATTAGGGGAAATGGGCGTTTAATATGGAAAGATTTAAGATCTATTTTTAAGAATAGAATGTTAACTGGTATGGTTGTTAATATTTCATACAAAGACCCAAAGATTTTTCTACATAAGGCCTATAACAGTATTAAGGTAAAATTACATAGATTGCTCAAAAAATCTCCTTTAAAAGTAAATTTTGTTTTTTTGGGTAAATTTGTTCTACCATCTTCGGGAAAACAAGATATTAAATCTTTTATTGTTCAAAATTATCTAATCGATCGAAATTCAAATTTAAAAAGTATTTATGATGAAATTACTAAAAAAATTGAAACTTCAATGGATGATTTTCAACAAAAAGAGAGTGGGTGGGCCCTAGAGAGTATAATTGGATTAAAAGTAAACATAAATAAATATGAACCAATTAATGTTGGTCAGTCAACATATGTTGAAGTATGTGAATTTTTAAAGTCGAAAAAAGCTATAATAAATATTAAAAATGATGACGAATATTGTTTTCTCTATTGTATTTTGGCGTTTTTATATCCGAATAAAAACAATCAGAATGCTGTTTCGTCATATAAAAAATATCTTAAATATTTAGATTATAAATATTTTACTTTTCCATTTACTTTTGATCAAATACCTGAATTTGAAAAGAGAAATAATCTTAGAATTAATGTTTACATATATAGACAAGAAGCACTATATCCAATAATTATATCTAAAGACAATTCACAGACAAAGAAAACGGTACATTTATTAGCACTAACAAAGAGAGTAGAAATAAACCACCAGAATTATAAGAAATCAATGAAAATTTACCATTTTTGTTTAATAACAAATTTATCTCGTTTAATTTATGGTCAAAGATCTACAAAAAATCGAAATAAATTACATGTTTGCGATATATGTTTAAATACTTTTCAAAATAATAACAAATTTAGGAAACACATAGAAAATTGTCATAAATATAATGATTGCAAAACCATTTTACCAGGTGAAAATAATTCTATTTTAAAATTTAAAAATTATCATCATAAAGGAAAAGCCCCATTCATAGTGTATGCGGATTTTGAGAGTATTTTAGAAAGAAATGTTGTTGAAGAAGACGTTTTACAAAATCACACACCATATAGTGTTGCTTATTATTTTAAATGTTCTTATGACCCATCAATATGCAAGTTTAATTTGTATCGAGGAAAAGATTGTGCTAATTGGTTTGTAAACGAAATGATTGCATTAGCGTACCGTGTAAACAATATTATTCGGAATCCCTTATCGATTGTTATGACCCCCGAACAAGAGCTAGAATTTCAAAATTGTAGTATGTGTCACATTTGTGAAAAAATGATCAATGATAGTGAAATTAAAGTTAGAGATCATAATCATTTTACTGGATATTATGTAGGTCCTGCACACCAACATTGTAATTTAAATTATAAATCACAACATTTTCTACCCATACTTTTTCATAACAACATGAACTACGATGCACATTTTTTTATACAAGAACTTGCTCAAAAGTCATCAGGAAATGTGACTGTAATTCCATCATCTACAGAAAAATATATATCTTTTCAAAAATATATACCAAATTCTTATGTTTCGTTAAGATTTTTAGATTCTTACAAGTTTTTACCAGAAAGTTTAGATAAGTTATCAAAAAATTTAGAAAATGAGAGAAAAATTATTACAAAATCATTTATTGAGAATGATGAAGAATTTAACTTATTGAATAAAAAAGGAGTTTTTTGTTACGATTACATGGATAATATAAATAAATTAGAAGAGACATGTTTACCTAATAAGGAATTATTTTATTCTCGATTAAACGAAACAGATATTACTTAATCCGATTATGATCATGCAGTCAATGTGTGGGAAAAAATGTCTATTAGAAATCTGGGGGAATATATGGATTTATATTTGAAAACTGATACCTTATTATTAGCAGATGTGTTTGAAAATTATAGAGAAACCAGTTTAGAAACTTATGGTTTAGATCCTGTGCACTATATAACAAATGCGGCATTTTCCTTTGATGCAATGTTAAAATATACAAAAATTGAATTAGAACTTTTCACTGATCCCGATATGTACAACATGGTTGAGAAAAATCTAAAAGGTGGATTATCATTATCAGTCACAAAAATGGCAACATCAAATAATAAGTATATGAGTAATTATGATCCCACACAACCTATTAAATATCTTTTTTACGGTGATTTTGTAAATCTATACGGTTATGTTATGTGTAAATCTCTTCCATATGGTGGTTTCGAGTGGGTAGATCCTGTTGAAATTGATCTAAATAACTTACCCGATGAAGATTCGTCCGTAGGTTATTTTCTAGAGGTGGATATTGAAACACCACAATTTATGTTTGACGAACATAAAGATTTACCATTTTGTCCAGAACATTTAGTCCCACCAAATGGAAAAGAAAAAAAATTATTAACAACTTTATATCCAAAAGAAAAGTATTGTATTCATCATGCATATTTAAAGTTATGTTTACAAAATAATCTTATTGTCACAAAGATACATAGAGTATTAAAATTTAAACAATCAAAATGGATGCAACAATTTATTGAATTAAATAGCGAACTGAGACGTAGAGCAAAAAGTGAATTTGAGAAAAATTATTTTAAAAACAGCACTAACTGTTTATATGGAAAATCAATTCAATCTGTTCGAAAATATAGAGATATTAAATTAGTTTCAAAATGGGGTGGAAATTTTGGTTGTGGAAAATATATATCTTTACCACATTTTCGTCGATCTACAATATTTTCTAACAATTTTGTTGCAATAGAATTGGATAAACTTGAGGTTCGATTAGACAAACCTATTTATATAGGATTTTCTATATTGGATATGGCTAAACAAACCCTTTACGATTTTCATTATAATTTTATTCGTCAGAAATATGGAGATTTTGCTAAACTATTATATACCGATACTGATAGCCTTATTTATGAAATATCTGAACACGATATTTATGAAGAAATGAAAAGAAACATTGAATTATTCGACACTTCTTCATATCCAGTCAGTAATAAATTTAATATGCCAATTACTTCAAAAATACCTGGTAAACTAAAAGATGAACTAAATGGGAAAATTATGACACATTTTATATCATTGAGAAGTAAAATGTATGCCTATAAAATCGATGGTGAAGCAATTGAAAGTAAAAGGATAAAGGGTATTAAAAAAACAAATTCTAAGAAAATCACCTTTGAAGAATTTTACAACGCCTTATTCAAGGATAAAAAACTTGCTTTAAATGAAACACATATAAGATCCAAGAAGCATAAATTATACACTATTACTTCTAATAAAATTGCTCTTTGTTCGAACGATGACAAACGACAATTATTACCCAATAAAATAGACACATTACCTTGGGGATATGTGCAAAACATTCTAAATGATAAAATTGAAGGATTTTAAAAGAGAGGGTAATTATTTGTTTACTATAATATATAAACATAAAATTTTATAATTTTCTTTACAGTTGGTTTTAGTCTTTAACAGCAACCGTACAAAAAACCCAAAGTCATAATGGCAAGCCAATCAAATTCTGTGTCTTTATTGAACATGTTCAACAATGTTGAAACATCATGGAAAAAACTAAGTGATCTTAAAATCGGTGAAAAATACACGATTATAGGTAAGATAAACTATAATACCACTTTTATATCCATATATAATTACTTATAATTTATATTCTGTTTTCTTTTATAATAGCCGTGCGCACCCAAAAAATGAAGTATGGATTATGTATGATAATTACACTATCTGACAATACTGAGGTGCTATTGCCTAAAAGGTATGCACAAAAGTTGGGTGGTCAAACCAGCATAATCAATAAGAATGTGGGGGATGGAAATCTGTCTTTTTTCATTGAAGATCCATCCGAGACAGAAGAAGGTGGATATTTAAAATTAAAATTTGTAGAATAAGAAACAATTTAATTGTTCATTGGTGATGGGAGATCTTAAATTTGTAATTTCATAACTATATTTTAAATGATAAATTTATAATTAATTTTGTGTTTATAAATTCAAATAATATGTTCATGAGTGATAGCGTATGTTTAATTTGACTTTTGTAATATATGTTTTAAACGTGTTAGGTTTATATTTGATTTTTACTTGTAATTTTGAAAAATTAATAAAACATAATACTTAAACATATATATATATGTGTTTGATTTTGTTCGTGGATGTATTTTTAAATGAAACCATAAATACAGGTAAACAAAAATTATACAGAAAGAGAAAGAGAGACACAGAGAGAGGGGTCATTTATATGTATACCTGGCTGGTGGTCAGTACCTTGTATTAGTCAACGAATTAGCAAAGGCGGGGACACATAAAGTACACCCATTAAAAAAATAGTTCTATTGGTTAGAAGTAACCACAAACCTGTCTTTAAATATCTCTTTATAGCAATGAATATAAGGTTCAAATTGTAATTATATTAAACTCTAAGAAGAACTATTTTGTAACATCAATAATAAAAGTTTAAAATGGAAAAACTGGCCGTAAAAAAACAACCAACCACCTTGGGTATTGAAAAACATAATGTTTTATGTAGCATAAAAAATAATGTTAGACACTCTAATTTATTTCCTATAGAACAAGTTAAAATGATCATTGTTGGAAAAAGTGGAAGTGGAAAATCAAACTTAGTAATTAATTTATTAGAACATGAAAATGGATTAAAATTTGAAAATGTATACATTTTTTCAAAAACTCTTTTTCAACCGTTATATAGATATCTATTTAAATTAATATCATCTATAAAAGGAATGGGATATTATGAATTTTCTGAACATGATGACATTATTAAACCACTTGAAGCGAAACCGAATTCTGTCTTTATATTTGACGATATAATATGTGAAAATCAAAGTGTTATTAAACAATATTTTGCAATGGGTCGGCACAAATTGATTGATTGTATATATTTGACACAAAGTTATGCTCAAACATGTAAGCATTTGTTACGGGAAAATGCAAATTTTTTAATAATATTTTGTTGTGACAGAAAAAGTCTTGAACATATTAATAATGATCATGTAAATACCGATATGTCATTCAAACAATTTCTAAATATATGTAAATTTTGTTGGAATGATAAATATGATTTTTTAGCAATATCGAAAGAGGACCCTGTTACCAATGGGCGCTATAGGAGGGGTTTTGATCATTATATACAGATATAAGGAAATAAACGGTTTTACGTTACTGTTTTAAAAACGATTATTATTGTGTTTACTGTCATACTGTTCAGACATAGTGTATCATTTAAAATTATTAATGGATAAGCAATTAACACAAAAACTTATAAAAGCCCGTAAAAGTGTAAAAAAAAAATTTGACACAATTAAATCACAACGTCAAGATACTGAAAAGTATTTAGACCTACAATATCAACCACTTAAGAAAATTTTAAAGGAGTCTTTTGATTCAAAACATTTAAATTTACCCAATATTAAAAAAGAACAACAAGATGTCGAAGTGAAAAGTGAAATAAAGAAACCAAATAGGTCGCTAAATTAAACTAATGTAAATTATGACGACGATGATGATGATGTGTTTTTTGCTAACAAATCTGCTAAAAATAGTACCACTATAGAGGAAGATTTAAATCAAACATTTAAAGAAAAGAATAATGAAACCCAATTCTTGGACAGTAGATTAGAAGAAACTTATTTTCACCAGCCAAATGAAAGTTACTTTGATGATAAACCGGAACCGATACAGCCCTCTAATACGTTAGATTACTCTACCATCACTGATGATAGTTTAAAAGAATATTTAAATCAGTTTGGTGACTTAATTAGACCTTTCATTAAGGGACGAATAAGAGACACAAAGGATGAGTATGACACAAATTATGTTAGGCATGACATGGATACAGACAAAATTACTTTTGGAGACAGTGTTATGGATTTTGTAGATAACGATTTGGTTATTAAAAATCAAAAATTCAAAGGAACCAGAGGATTGTATGAATTAATTTTTAAGAATGACCCAAACGATGATTCGATTACACAACAAGATTGAGAAATTTATGGTAAACTCATTAATCTTACTAATGCGAATAAAAGAAATTTTAACGTTAATGACCAAGCTCTGGGAAACCGTAGTGACAAGTATAGATTTGTAATTAAACCTATTATGACAATGATGAAAGCTGAAGAAATGTCCCAAATATCAAAATTAAGAAATCCAACTCGAACACAAAGTGGTGCTGGACATCAATTTAAAAAATCTAATCCTTTAAAAGTTATTGCGATTGATCCATCTAAAACAACATTGAATTATAATACTAAAAAAAGGGAATATGTCTATTGGGATGATGCGAATGAACTTGTAGAAAGGCTTAAATTGCTTGTAGCCAGTTCACAAAGCGGAAGTGACGCTCACACAAACGAAATTCAGTCTATATTAGAAGAACTAAGAGAACACAAAGTCATTCTATAAGATTGAATTAATATATTCTTATGCGGTTTTACGAATTTAAACATCATTCAAAATTTAATCATTCGTAATCATGAGTCAAGATATTAAAAGGGAAATTGTTATGGAATTACATAAGCCTGCGAGAAAACATTTCCCTAGGCGACAAGTTATAATGAAAGGTATTCGTGATTTATATCAAATAGATTTAATTGAAATGCGTCCATATTCAAGATTAAATCGGGGTTATAACTATATTTTAATCGCGATTGATACATTTTCAAAATATGTGTGGGCACGTCCAATTAAGACAAAATCAGCAAAAGATGTTGTTCCGGCAATGGCATCGATTATTGAACCCGATAATATTCCTAAAAATATTCAGTCAGATTTGGGAAAAGAATTTTATAACCAGCAATTTCAAAATTTAATGAATAAATATACTATAAATCATTATTCCACATACAGCACAACAAAAGCTTCTATAGTTGAACGGGTTATTCAAACTATAAAAAACCTCCTATGGATGGAATTCAGTTACAGAGGAAACTATAAATGGTACGACATCTTACAAGAAATTATAAATAAATACAATAACACACATCATTCAACAATTAAAATGAAACCGATTCATGTAAATAAAAAAGTCGAGAAAAAACTCTTGGCAACTGTATATAATAGATTGAAACGTGCAACAATTAAAAACAAGTTTAAAGTTGGTGACAGTGTTAGAATAAGTAAATATCGTGAACTATTCGCTAAAGGTTATACTCCAACGTGGTCTAACGAGATTTTTAAAATTAAATCTATAAAATTAACCGATCCCACAACATATATTTTAGAAGATGAAAATGGTGAGATAATTAAAGGATGTTTTTATGAACAGGAGTTACAGTTGTCCAATTATCCGGATATCTATCTAGTGGAAAAAATTTTAAGAAAAAAACAAAACGGCAGAAAATTATATGTCAAATTTCTTGGAGTAAATAAAAGAGGTTGGATTAATAAAAGCGATTTAGTATAGATTTTATTTGGTTTGTGACAACATGTTCTCAAATCTATCGATCTTAAGTAATTTTATTTTTTTCACTGCAACAATTAATTCTACGTTTTATGTTGTGGTGCCCGATGACACAATCGATGCTTTAATCTGTTTGGATTACAATGGTACGAAAAATGATAATTGGCCTTCATCATGGACTCGAATGGAAAACATTAACTCTCCATATAATTTAACAATATATAAGACCATCATAAAAAATACAAACACATCCGTAATAAGTTACAAATTAAAATATTTCCAAAGTAGTGGTTCGGTCATTGAATCTAATGAATGGCAACGCACTTTGGGTAACGCCTTCGGCAAACAATCACAGCACAACCAGACCTGCTCCATTGACCCACAAACCGGTTGGAGTTGGAGGACGGGTTTTATAATATCTAATATATTGTATTCCGTTTTTATTATATTTATTACATGTTATTTCTATTTTCAAATAAGAAGATTATAAATTTATAATTTTTACTTTATAAATAAAAGGAATTTATTAAACACATTTAGTATAGTTTCAATTCATGTTGGGAAGGGGTGTATTTGATAAACTTAAAAAAAAAGAGTGGCATATATTTAATAATAATTTTTGTGGACCTAATACACAACTCGAAAATAGACTTGCGAGAAATAGTCAACCAATAAATCAATTAGATCAGCATTGTAAAGAACACGATATTTTTTATTGGAAAAACAAAGACTTAATTTCAAGACATAAAGCAGATAGAATTTTAACGAAACAAGCGCTTGCTCGTTTTAAAGCAAAGGATTCAAATTTAAAAGAAAAGTTTGCATCATTGTTGGTAGCGGGGGCTATGAAAAAAAAAACAATGTTAGGATTTGGATATGATAAGAGAGGGAGGTTTAAAAAAACTATGAGACGTAAAAAAGGAAGGAAAACAAAAGTCGGACAGGGGATAGGTTTTAATAGTGCAGTTAGAAAAGCAAAAATAGCGTTAAGGAAACATAAACCAAAAGACCTTGAAGCAGCTGTAAAAATTGCCTTAGGCGCTAATAAAAATACCTTGAAAGCGAAGAGGCCAACTAGAATTATTCCAATACCTAAGTCTGGTGGATTTATTGGCGCATTGTTGCCAATATTAAGTGCCGCCTCTCTCTTAGGCTCGTTAGGCGGAAGTGTAGCAAATATTGTTTCCTCTATAAAAAGAGCCAGTGCAGCAAAAGAAAATTTAGAAGAAAATAAAAGGCATAATCAAAAATTAGAATCAGTTGAGATAGGTAAAGGTTTATATTTGAAACCTTATAAAAAAGGATATGGTATTGCTTTTAAAAAAAACTTCCACTGAAATTACCACGTCATGCATTAACTAATATTGAGTTAGAGAAATATGTCAAACAATTAAAAATCCCACATTTCAGGGGTGTTTTCATGAAAGATAAATTACCTCCAATAATTAATAAAAATAAAGAATGTGGAATTGTAAATTTAGATTCAAATAGTGGAGAGGGAACTCATTGGGTATCTTTTATAAAAAACAAAAATTTGGTGTTATATTTTGATTCTTTTGGTAGCCTTCCACCACCAAGTATCTTAGTAAAGTATTTTAATTCAAACGGATTTTCTAAAATAGATTATAATTATAATAATTTTCAAAAATTAAATAAGTATAACTGTGGACATTTGTGTTTAAAATTTTTATATAACAACACGTAATATGATAACGTTTACATTTAACGGAAATTCATCAATATTGACCTCGTATTTTGATCCACCCATTTATTTAACACCACCGGAAAAATTTGAAATTGGATTAGTGAATTTTGAAACTTACAATAGTGTGCCTAATATAGATAATAATTGTAATACTATTAAAATTGGTAATGAGACTATTATTATACCTGAGGGGGCATATGAATTTGAGGAACTAAAGAACTACATAATAAAAAAAATTAATGAAATAAATAAGAACTTGACAAAAAAAATTAACTTTGATTTAACAGCTAATAAAATTACATTAAAATCAGAAATTAAATGTGATCATAGTGTGGATTTTACAGATAAAAATTCAATAGGGAACTTATTAGGTTTTGGACATATTGTTTTACAACCAAATGTATTGGCGATATCAGACAAATTAATTGACATATTTAAAGTTAACGTAATAAGTGTAGAGTGTAATATTGCTAAAGGAAATTTTCATAATGGTAAAGAAGGACATTCAATATTCCACTTTACATTCAGTAACCCGTTCGGGTTCCGTGAGACGATTAATCAGGAAAATGTTATCTATTATCCCCTTAACACAAACAAAATTCATTTTATTGAACTTAAAATAGTTGATCAAGACGGTAATATTGTTAATCTCAGAGGTGAACGTGTAACAGCAAGATTGCACCTACGTAAAAAGAGTGAAAATTATTATAACTAAATCCATAATATATTTACATTGAAATATTTACCGTCAAAACAGTTCTCTAAAATGGTAATTAAATACAACAAAAATTATATAAATATAGAAAAAGATTTAAAAACAAATAGTAGTGCTTGTCCATCTTATAATAGAGGAGGTGGTTTAACAAAATCTAATATCAAATTTTTAAAATCCTTGGGACTAAAGGTTTTAAAACATAATGGATGAAATTCTAAATGTAGTTGAAGGTCCAGTATTTGACAATTCAATTATTAAACTAGAAAAACATTCGTATTTACCTTACGCAACAAATTCTTTCAATGAGAATGACGAAATTCGAATTACAATCCCACAATCGGAAATTTTATTTATACCGTCGCAATCATACATATATGTGGAGGGATCGTTAGTTCGAATCACAGACAAAAAACCGTCTCTTACTGGAAAATTAATAAATAATTTTGTACCGTTTTTATTCGAGGAAATCAGATATGAATTAAATGGTAAAACAATTGAATCTTGTCATTCACCCGGAATCGTATCCACTATCAAAGGGCTATTGTCGCTTACACCGGGAGAAATAAATTATTTTAAAAACGCTGGATGGAATGTAGACGAAAACTGTTTTTATCATTTAAATGAAGGAAAGTTTGCGGTTTGTGTCCCTCTACGAACTTTATTGGGTTTCGCTGAGGATTTCAAAAAAATTATTGTTTTTATGAAACAGGAACTGATTCTTATTAGAAGTAATACGAACACCAATGCTATATATGAATCGGGGTCAGATAAGTTGCATTTAAGTATTAATAAAATTAATTGGAGGGTGCCTATTGTTGAGCTTGCTGATTATAGTAAGTTACAACTTTATAAAGTAATTGACAGTGGAAGAGAGTTATCCATATTTTCACGACAGTGGAATCTATATACAATACCCGAATTACAAACATCTAAAGAATTTGATTGGGTTGTAAAATCATCAACACAATTAGAAAAACCTAGATATGTAATTTTCTGTTTATCAACGAATAAAAAAAACCAATTAAATAAAAACCTTGCAACCTTCGACCATTGTAAATTAACGGATATCAAATTATTCTTGAATTCCGAATGTTATCCATATGACAACTTGCATGTAGACTTTGAAAATCATAATTTTGCAATTCTATATGACATGTATGCAAATTTCCAAAATTCATATTATGAAAAGAGAAATGAACCGTTACTAAGTCATGATTTATTTGCCAAGGTGGCGCCTTTAGTTGTATTTGACGTGTCACGTCAAAAGGAGCTATTAAATTCTAATTCGTCATTATTGGATTTACGCATTCAATTTTCTTTGAGAGAGAATGCCCCCCAACACACAACGGCATATGCAATAATATTATCGGATCATATATATTCGTATTCACCATTAACAAAGTCAGTTAGAGCTTTATAAGCGACCACAATGAAAGATGTTAACAATTATATTTGTGAAAAAGTTAAAGTTGCTTTTATTGATATATTGGGGTTTAATATAAGAAATATGTTCTTTCTGAAAGAATTAAGTATTTTAAAAAGTTGTGAGTGTTGTTGCATAACATGTAATGAACAATACTTGAAACATTTTTTATTTGAACCGGATACAAAGTTTGAATTTCTAAATAAAGATGTACAACAAGAAATTCGAAGCTATACAAGACAAATATGTGGTTTAAATTGGAATTGTAATGGGAAACAAAGAAAAGTTTGTTTTGACAACAAATATTTGATACCGATTCTAAGAAAAGAATTATTGAACATGGATACGGTGTATGTGAAAAATAGGGGATGTAGTGAATATTTGCAACAGTATATTCCAAAACTTCCAATTGTTCTCGATATGGACAAATATGAGTTTGAAGATGAAACCATCCCAAATTGTGGATATCACTTTGAAAATAATTTTAAAAATTGTACAACAACCGCTGTTTTAAAATTGCAAAAACTTAAAACAATTAATAATATGTAATTATTGTGTAACATTATGAAATATTGGGAAAATTAATTAATATTATTCTTAATGTAGTAAATATTTTGTCTATTTAAGAATTATATTATTGTTTCCATTTACCTTTGTTCTTGTATAAATAAATGATTGTTCTTTAAAATAATATTAAAATTAAATTATAATCTTATATGTCTTATTATAATAAAAACATATATAACAAATTTATATTCATGTCTCTACATTAGTATTCCTATAACCTATTTATTGCCAACAGTGCTGTCACGACCTTGAACGTGTAAGAGCCTGATGTGATGCTGTTGCGTCATAGATAGGCGAAAGTAATGCACTTAACATTCTTCAATGCATTTCCTCTGTTTATAACCTTGCACAAATGACCTTTATTTCAAGTGATGTCATTTAGCGACCTATTTTTTTTACAGTGGCGGTTTTTGTTGGGGAGCGGTTTCTTTAGGGGAGCGGTTTTTTTAGGGGAACGTTTTTTTTTTAGGAAAGCGGTTTTTTTAGGGGATAACTTCGCGTGACGTCACTGGGGGTTGTTGTGGGGGGTGAAAATGTTGCAGGGGATAGGGGTATACGTATAAGGCCCTTTTTTTCCAGTTATAGCCGTTTTCTTAGGGGGTTGTACTGCGGGGGGCGTTTTTACTGTAGAAATAACATTTCTATACTACTTTTACTTCTTACTACTTTATACTACCACCGTTTAGGAGATCGAGTAAAATGGAGAATAATAGATATTTGAAAATGTAATATATTAACATTTTATTCGTTTGTACCTTTATCAACTCTTGAGAGTAGACTTATAGGACTTATTTTATGTAAAATGATGTGCTAAATCCACTGGTGAAAACCGCGATGTCCTATCTTTAACCGTTTAGGAGATCGAGTAAATTGAAAAATAATAGATATTTGAAAATGTGATATTTAAACATTTTATTCGTTTGTACCTTTATCAACTCTTGAGAGTAGACTTATAGGACTCTCTTTATGTAAAATGAGGTGCTAAATCCACTGGTATAAACCGCGATGTCCAATCTTTAACCGTTTAGGAGATCGAGTAAAATGAAAAATAATAGATATTTGAAAATGTGATATATAAACATTTTATTCGTTTGAAGCTTTATTAACTTTTGAGAGTAGACTTATAGGACTTATTTTATGTAAAATGAGGTGCTAAATCCACTGGTGAAAACCGCGATGTCCTATCTTTAACCGTTTAGGAGATCGAGTAAAATGGAGAATAATAGATATTTAAAAATGTGATATATAAACATTCTATTCGTTTGTACCTTTATCAACTCTTGAGAGTAGACTTATAGGACTTATTTTATGTAAAATGAGGTGCTTAATCCACTGGTGAAAACCGCGATGTCCTATCTTTAACCGTTTAGGAGATCGAGTAAAATAAAGAATAATAGATTTATGAAAATGTGATATATAAACATTTTATTCGTTTGTACTCTTATCAAATCTTGAGAGTAGACTTATAGGACTTATTTGATGTAAAATGAGGGCTAAATCCTCTGGTGAAAACCGCGATGTCCTATCTTTAACCGTTTAGGAGATCGAGTAAAATGAAGAATAATAGATATTTGAAAATGTGATATATAAACATTTTATTCGTTTGTACCTTAATTAACTCTTGAGAGTAGACTTATAGGACTTATTTTATGTAAAATGAGGTGCTAAATCCACTGGTAAAAATTGCGATATCCTATCTTTAATCGTTTAGGAGATCGAGTAAAATGGAGAATAATAGATATTTGAAAATGTGATATATAAACATTTTATTCGTTTGTACCTTTATCAACTCTTGAAAGTAGACTTATAAGACTTATTTTATGTAAAATGAGGTGCTAAATGCACTGGTGAAAACCGCGATGTCCTATCTTTAACCGTTTAGGAGATCGAGTGAAATGGAGAATAATAGATATTTGAAATTGTGATATTTAAACATTTTATTCGTTTGTACCTTTATCAACTCTTGAGAGTACACTTATAGGACTCTCTTTATGTAAAATGAGGTGCTAAATCCACTGGTAAAAACCGCGATGTCCTATCTTAAACCGTTTAGGAGATCGAGTGAAATGGTGAATAATAGATATTTGAAATTGATATATATAAACATTTTATTCGTTTGTACCTTTATCAACTCTTGAGAGCAGACTTATAGGATTTATTTTATGTAAAATGAGGTGCTAAATCCACTGGTGAAAACCGCGATGTTCTATCTTTAACCGTTTAGGAGATCGAATAAAATGAAGAATAATAGATATTTCAAAATGTGATATATAAACATTTTATTCGTTTGTACCTTTATCAACTCTTGAGAGTAGACTTATAGGACTTATTTCACGTAAAATGAGGTGCTAAATCCACTTTAGAAAACCGCGTTGTCCTATCTTTAACCGTTTAGGAGATCGAGTAAAATGGGGAATAATAGATATTTGAAAATTTGATATATAAACATTTTATTCGTTTGTACCTTTATCAACTCTTGAGAGTAGACTTATAGGACTTATTTTATGTAAAATGAGGTGCTTAATCCACTGGTGAAAACCGCGATGTCCTATCTTTAACCTTTTAGGAGATCGAGTGAAATGGAAAATAATAGATATTTGAAAATGTGATATATAAACAATTTTATTCGTTTGTGCTTTTATCAACTCTTGAGAGTAGACTTATAGGACTTATTTTATGTAAAATGAGGTGCTAAATCCACTGGTGAAAACCGCGATGTCCTATCTTTAACCGTTTATTAGATCGAGTAAAATAGAAAATAATAGATATTTGAAAATGTGATATATAAACATTTTATTCGTTTGTACCTTTACTAATTCTTGAGAGTAGACTTATAGGACTCTCTTTATGTAAAATGAGGTGCTAAATCCACTGGTGAAAACCGCGATGTCCTATCATTAACCGTTTAGGAGATCGAGTAAAATGGATAATAATAGATATTTGAAAATTTGATATATAAACATTTTATTCGTTTGTACCTTTATCAACTCTTGAGAGTAGACTTATAGGACTTATTTTATGTAAAATGAGGTGCTTAATCCACTGGTGAAAACCGCGATGTCCTATCTTTGACCGTTTAGGAGATCGAGTAAAATGAAAAAAAATAGATATTTGAAAATGTGATATATAAACATTTTATTCGTTTGTAACTTTATCAACTCCTGAGAGTAGACTTATAGGACTTATTTCACGTAAAATGAGGTGCTAAATCCACTTTTGAAAACCGCGATGTCCTATCTACAACCGTTTAGGAGATCGAGTAAAATGGAAAATAATAGATATTTTAAAATGTAATATATAAACCTTTTATTCGTTTGTACCTTTATCAACTCTTGAGAGTAGACTTATAGGACTTATTTTATGTAAAATGAGGTGCTAAATCCACTGGTGAAAACCGCGATGTCCTATCTTTGACCGTTGAGGAGATCGAGTAAATTAGAGAATAATAGATATTTGAAATTGTGATATATAAACATTTTATTCGTTTGTACCTTTATCAACTCTTGAGAGTAGACTTATAGGACTTGTTTTATGTAAAATGAGGTGCTAAATCCACTAGTAAAAACCGCGATGTCCTATCTTTAACCGTTTAGGAGATCGAGTAAAATGAAGAATAATAGATATTTGAAATTGTGATATATAAACATTTTATTCGTTTGTAACTTTATCAACTCTTGAGAGTAGACTTATAGGACTTATTTTATGTAAAATGAGGTGCTAAATGCACTGGTGAAAACCGCGATGTCCTAGCTTTAACCGTTTAGGAGATCGAGTGAAATGGAGAATAATAGATATTTGAAATTGTGATATATAAACATTTTATTCGTTTGTACCTTTATCAACTCTTGAGAGTAGACTTATAGGACTCTCTGTATGTAAAATGAGGTGCTAAATCCACTGGTAAAAATGCGATGTCCTATCTTAAACCGTTTAGGAGATCGAGTGAAATGGAGAAAAATAGATATTTGAAATTGTGATATATAAACATTTTATTCGTTTGTACCTTTATCAACTCTTCAGAGTAGACTAATAAGACATATTTTATGTAAAATGAGGTGCTAAATCCACTGGTGAAGACCGCGATGTCCTATCTTTAACCGTTTAGGAGATCGAGAAAAATGGAGAATAATGGATATTTGAAAATGTGAAATATTAACAATTTATTCGTTTGTACCTATATCAACTCTTGAGAATAGATTTATAGAACTTATTTTATGCAAAATGAGGTGCTAAATCCACTGGTGAAAACCGTGATGTCCTATCTTTAATCGTTTAGGAGATCGAGTAAAATGGAGAAAAATAGATATTTGAAAATGTGAAATATTACCAATTTAGTCGTTTGTATCTTTATCAACTCTTAAGAATAGATTTATAGAACTTATTTTATGCAAAATGAGGTGCTAAATCCACTGGTGAAAACCGCGATGTCCTATTTTTAACCGTTTAGGAGATCGAGTAAAATGGAGAATAGATTTTTGAAAATGTGAAATATAAACATTTTATTCGTTTGTACCTTTATCAACTCTTGAGAGTAGACTTATAGAACTTATTTTATGCAAAATGAGGTGCTAAATCCACTGGTGAAAACCGCGATGCCCTATCTTTAACCGTTTAGGAGATCGAGGAAAATGGATAATAATAGATATTTGAAAATGTGAAATATAAACAATTTATTCGTTTGTACCATTATCAACTCTTGAGAATAGACTTATAGAGCTTATTTTATGCAAAATGAGGTGCTAAATCCACTGGTGAAAACCGCGATGTCCTATCTTTAACCGTTTATTAGATCGAGTAAAATAGAAAATAATAGATATTTGAAAATGTGATATATAAACATTTTATTCGATTGTACCTTTATCAACCCTTGAGAGTAGACTTATAGGACTTATTTTATGTAAAATGAGGTGCTAAATCCACTGGTGAAAACCGCGATGTCTTATCTTTAACCGTTTAGGAGATCGAGTAAAATGGAGAATAATAGATATTTGAAAATGTGATATATAAACATTTTATTCGTTTGTACCTTTACTAATTCTTGAGAGTAGACTTATAGGACTCTCTTTATGTAAAATGAGGTGCTAAATCCACTGGTGAAAACCGCGATGTCCTATCATTAACCGTTTAGGAGATCGAGTAAAATGGATAATAATAGATATTTGAAAATTTGATATATAAACATTTTATTCGTTTGTACCTTTATCAACTCTTGAGAGTAGACTTATAGGACTTATTTTATGTAAAATGAGGTGCTTAATCCACTGGTGAAAACCGCGATGTCCTATCTTTGACCGTTTAGGAGATCGAGTAAAATGAAAAAAAAATAGATATTTGAAAATGTGATATATAAACATTTTATTCGTTTGTAACTTTATCAACTCCTGAGAGTAGACTTATAGGACTTATTTCACGTAAAATGAGGTGCTAAATCCACTTTTGAAAACCGCGATGTCCTATCTACAACCGTTTAGGAGATCGAGTAAAATGGAAAATAATAGATATTTTAAATTGTAATATATAAACATTTTATTCGTTTGTACCTTTATCAACTCTTGAGAGTAGACTTATAGGACTTATTTTATGTAAAATGAGGTGCTAAATCCACTGGTGAAAACCGCGATGTCCTATCTTTGACCGTTGAGGAGATCGAGTAAATTAGAGAATAATAGATATTTGAAATTGTGATATATAAACATTTTATTCGTTTGTACCTTTATCAACTCTTGAGAGTAGACTTATAGGACTTGTTTTATGTAAAATGAGGTGCTAAATCCACTAGTAAAAACCGCGATGTCCTATCTTTAACCGTTTAGGAGATCGAGTAAAATGGAGAATAATAGATTTTTGAAAATGTGAAATATAAACATTTTATTCGTTTGTACCTTTATCAACTCTTGAGAGTAGACTTATAGGACTTATTTTATGTAAAATGAGGTGCTATATCCACTGGTGAAAACCGCGATGTCCTATTTTTAACCGTTTAGGAGATCGAGTAAAATGGAGAATAGATTTTTGAAAATGTGAAATATAAACAATTTATTCGTTTGTACCATTATCAACTCTTGAGAATAGACTTATAGAGCTTATTTTATGCAAAATGAGGTGCTAAATCCACTGGTGAAAACCGTGATGTCCTATCTTTAATCGTTTAGGAGATCGAGTAAAATGGAGAAAAATAGATAATTGAAAATGTGATATATAAACATTTTATTCGTTTGTACCTTTATCAACTCTTAAGAGTAGACTTATAGGACTTATTTTATGTAAAATGAGGTGCTAAATCCACTGGTGAAAACCGCGATGTCCTATCTTTAACCGTTTATTAGATCGAGTAAAATAGAAAATAATAGATATTTGAAAATGTGATATATAAACATTTTATTCGATTGTACCTTTATCAACCCTTGAGAGTAGACTTATAGGACTTATTTTATGTAAAATGAGGTGCTAAATCCACTGGTGAGAACCGCGATGTCTTATCTTTAACCGTTTAGGAGATCGAGTAAAATGGGGAATAATAGATATTTGAAAATGTGATATATAAACATTTTATTCGTTTGTACCTTTACTAATTCTTGAGAGTAGACTTATAGGACTCTCTTTATGTAAAATGAGGTGCTAAATCCACTGGTGAAAACCGCGATGTCTTATCTTTAACCGTTTAGGAGATCGAGTAAAATGAAGTGTAATAGATATTTGAAAATGTGATATATAAAAATTTTATGCGTTTGTACCTTTATTAACTCTTGAGAGTAGACTTATAGGACTTATTTTATGTAAATTGAGGTGCTAAATCCACTGGTGAAAACCGCGAAGTCTTATCTTTAACCGGTTAGGAGATCGAGTAAAATGGAGAATAATAGATATTTGAAAATGTGATATATAAACATTTTATTCGTTTGTACCTTTTTCAACTCTTGAGAGTAGACTTATAGGACTTATTTTATGTAAAATGAGGTGCTAAATCCACTGGTGAAAACCGCGATGTCTTATCTTTAACCGTTTAGGAGATCGAGTAAAATGGAGAATAATATATATTTGAAAATGTGATATATAAACATTTTATTCGTTTGTACCTTTATCAACTCTTGAATGTAGACTTATAGGACTTATTTTATGTAAAATGAGGTGCAAAATCCACTGGTGAAAACCGCGATGTCCTATCTTTAACCGTTTAGGAGATCGAGTGAAATGGAGAATAATAGATATTTGAAAATGTGATATATAAACAATTTTATTCGTTTGTGCCTTTATCAACTCTTGAGAGTAGACTTATAGGACTTATTTTATGTAAAATGAGGTGCAAAATCCACTGGTGAAAACCGCGATGTCCTATCTTTGACCGTTTAGGAGATCGAGAAAAATGGAGATTAATAGATATTTGAAAATGTGATATATAAACAATTTTATTCGTTTGTACCTTTATCAACTCTTGAGAGTAGACTTATAGGACTTATTTTATGTAAAATGAGGTGCTTAATCCACTGGTGAAAACCGTGATGTCCTATCTTTAATCGTTTAGGAGATCGAGTAAAATGGAGAAAAATAGATATTAGAAAATGTAATATATAAACATTTTATTCGTTTGTACCTTTATCAACTCTTGAGAGTAGACTTATTGGACTTATTTTATGTAAAATGAGGTGCTAAATCCACTGGTGAAAACCGCGATGTCCTATCTTTAACCGTTTAGGAGATCGAGTAAAATGGAGAAAAATAGATATTTGAAAATGTGATACATAAACATTTTATTCGTTTGTACCTTTATCAACTCTTGAGAATAGACTTATAGGACTTGTTTTATGTAAAATGAGGTGCTAAATCCACTGGTGAAAACCGCGATTTCCTATCTTTAACCGTTTAGGAGATCGAGAAAAATGGAGAATAATGGATATTTGAAAATGTGAAATATTAACAATTTATTCGTTTGTACCTTTATCAACTCTTGAGAATAGATTTATAGAACTTATTTTAAGCAAAATGAGGTGCTAAATCCACTGGTGAAAACCGTGATGTCCTATCTTTAATCGTTTAGGAGATCGAGTAAAATGGAGAAAAATAGATATTTGAAAATGTGATATATAAACATTTTAATCGTTTGTACCTTTATCAACTCTTGAGAATAGACTTATAGGACTTGTTTTATGTAAAATGAGGTGCTAAATCCACTGGTGAAAACCGCGATGTCCTATCTTTGACCGTTTAGGAGATCGAGTAAAATGAAAAGTAATAGATATTTGAAAATGTGATATATAAACATTTTATTCGTTTGTACCTTTATCAACTCTTGAGAATAGATTTATAGAACTTATTTTATGCAAAATGAGGTGCTAAATCCACTGGTGAAAACCGTGATGTCCTATCTTTAATCGTTTAGGAGATCGAGTAAAATGGAGAAAAATGGATATTTGAAAATGTGATATATAAACATTTTATTCGTTTGTACCTTTATCAACTCTTGAGAATAGACTTATAGGACTTGTTTTATGCAAAATGAGGTGCTAAATCCACTGGTGAAAACCGTGATGTCCTATCTTTAATCGTTTAGGAGATCGAGTAAAATGGAGAAAAATATATATTTGAAAATGTGATATATAAACATTTTATTCGTTTGTACCTTTATCAACTCTTAAGAGTAGACTTATACGACTTATTTTATGTAAAATGAGGTGCTAAATCCACTGGTGAAAACCGCGATGTCCTATCTTTAACCGTTTATTAGATCGAGTAAAATAGAAAATAATAGATATTTGAAAATGTGATATATAAACATTTTATTCGTTTGTACCTTTATCAACTCTTGAGAGTAGACTTATAGGACTTATTTTATGTAAAATGAGGTGCTAAATCCACTAGTAAAAACCGCGATGTCCTATCTTTAACCGTTTAGGAGATCGAGTAAAATGGAGAATAATAGATATTTGAAAATGTGAAATATAAACAATTTATTCGTTTGTACCTTTATCAACTCTTGAGAGTAGACTTATAGAACTTATTTTATGCAAAATGAGGTGCTAAATCCACTGGTGAAAACCGCGATGTCCTATCTTTAACCGTTTAGGAGATCGAGAAAAATGGAGAATAATGGATATTTGAAAATGTGAAATATTAACAATTTATTCGTTTGTACCTTTATCAACTCTTGAGAATAGATTTATAGAACTTATTTTATGCAAAATGAGGTGCTAAATCCACTGGTGAAAACCGTGATGTCCTATCTTTAATCGTTTAGGAGATCGAGTAAAATGGAGAAAAATATATATTTGAAAATGTGATATATAAACATTTTATTCGTTTGTACCTTTATCAACTCTTGAGAGTAGACTTATAGGACTTATTTTATGTAAAATGAGGTGCTTAATCCACTGGTGAAAACCGCGATGTCCTATCTTTAACCGTTTAGGAGATCGATAAAAATGGAGAATAATGGATATTTGAAAATGTGAAATATTAACAATTTATTCGTTTGTACCTTTATCAACTCTTGAGAGTAGACTTATAGGACTTATTTTATGTAAAATGAGGTGCTTAATCCACTGGTGAAAACCGCGATTTCCTATCTTTAACCGTTTAGGAGATCGAGAAAAATGGAGAATAATGGATATTTGAAAATGTGAAATATTAACAATTTATTCGTTTGTACCTTTATCAACTCTTGAGAATAGATTTATAGAACTTATTTTATGCAAAATGAGGTGCTAAATCCACTGGTGAAAACCGTGATGTCCTATCTTTAATCGTTTAGGAGATCGAGTAAAATGGAGAAAAATAGATATTTGAAAATGTGATATATAAACATTTTAATCGTTTGTACCTTTATCAACTCTTGAGAATAGACTTATAGGACTTGTTTTATGTAAAATGAGGTGCTAAATCCACTGGTGAAAACCGCGATGTCCTATCTTTCACCGTTTATGAGATCGAGTAAAATAGAAAATAATAGATATTTGAAAATGTGATATATAAACATTTTATTCGTTTGTACCTTTATCAACTTTTAAGAGTAGACTTATAGGACTTATTTCACGTAAAATGAGGTGCTAAATCCACTTTTGAAAACCGCGATGTCCTATTTTTAACCGTTTAGGAGATCGAATAAAATGAAGAATAATAGATATTTCAAAATGTGATATATAAACATTTTATTCGTTTGTACCATTATCAACTCTTGAGAGTAGACTTATAGGACTTATTTTATGTAAAATGAGGTGCTTAATCCACTGGTGAAAACCGCGATGTCCTATCTTTGACCGTTTAGGAGATCGAGTAAAATGAAAAGTAATAGATATTTGAAAATGTGATATATAAACATTTTATTCGTTTGTACCTTTATCAAATCTTGAGAATAGATTTATAGAACTTATTTTATGCAAAATGAGGTGCTAAATCCACTGGTGAAAACCGTGATGTCCTATCTTTAATCGTTTAGGAGATCGAGTAAAATGGAGAAAAATAGATATTTGAAAATGTGATATATAAACATTTTAATCGTTTGTACCTTTATCAACTCTTGAGAATAGACTTATAGGACTTGTTTTATGTAAAATGAGGTGCTAAATCCACTGGTGAAAACCGCGATGTCCTATCTTTCACCGTTTATGAGATCGAGTAAAATAGAAAATAATAGATATTTGAAAATGTGATATATAAACATTTTATTCGTTTGTACCTTTATCAACTTTTAAGAGTAGACTTATAGGACTTATTTCACGTAAAATGAGGTGCTAAATCCACTTTTGAAAACCGCGATGTCCTATTTTTAACCGTTTAGGAGATCGAATAAAATGAAGAATAATAGATATTTCAAAATGTGATATATAAACATTTTATTCGTTTGTACCATTATCAACTCTTGAGAGTAGACTTATAGGACTTATTTTATGTAAAATGAGGTGCTTAATCCACTGGTGAAAACCGCGATGTCCTATCTTTGACCGTTTAGGAGATCGAGTAAAATGAAAAGTAATAGATATTTGAAAATGTGATATATAAACATTTTATTCGTTTGTACCTTTATCAAATCTTGAGAATAGATTTATAGAACTTATTTTATGCAAAATGAGGTGCTAAATCCACTGGTGAAAACCGTGATGTCCTATCTTTAATCGTTTAGGAGATCGAGTAAAATGGAGAAAAATGGATATTTGAAAATGTGATATATAAACATTTTATTCGTTTGTACCTTTATCAACTCTTGAGAATAGACTTATAGGACTTGTTTTATGCAAAATGAGGTGCTAAATCCACTGGTGAAAACCGTGATGTCCTATCTTTAATCGTTTAGGAGATCGAGTAAAATGGAGAAAAATATATATTTGAAAATGTGATATATAAACATTTTATTCGTTTGTACCTTTATCAACTCTTGAGAGTAGACTTATAGGACTTATTTTATGTAAAATGAGGTGCTTAATCCACTGGTGAAAACCGCGATGTCCTATCTTTAACCGTTTAGGAGATCGAGAAAAATGGAGAATAATGGATATTTGAAAATGTGAAATATTAACAATTTATTCGTTTGTACCTTTATCAACTCTTGAGAGTAGACTTATAGGACTTATTTTATGTAAAATGAGGTGCTTAATCCACTGGTGAAAACCGTGATGTCCTATCTTTAATCGTTTAGGAGATCAAGTAAAATGGAGAAAAATAGATATTTGAAAATGTGATATATAAACATTTTATTCGTTTGTACCTTTATCAACTCTTGAGAATAGATTTATAGAACTTATTTTATGCAAAATGAGGTGCTAAATCCACTGGTGAAAACCGCGATGTCCTATCTTTCACCGTTTATGAGATCGAGTAAAATAGAAAATAATAGATATTTGAAAATGTGATATATAAACATTTTATTCGTTTGTACCTTTATCAACTTTTAAGAGTAGACTTATAGGACTTATTTCACGTAAAATGAGGTGCTAAATCCACTTTTGAAAACCGCGATGTCCTATTTTTAACCGTTTAGGAGATCGAATAAAATGAAGAATAATAGATATTTCAAAATGTGATATATAAACATTTTATTCGTTTGTACCATTATCAACTCTTGAGAGTAGACTTATAGGACTTATTTTATGTAAAATGAGGTGCTTAATCCACTGGTGAAAACCGCGATGTCCTATCTTTGACCGTTTAGGAGATCGAGTAAAATGAAAAGTAATAGATATTTGAAAATGTGATATATAAACATTTTATTCGTTTGTACCTTTATCAAATCTTGAGAATAGATTTATAGAACTTATTTTATGCAAAATGAGGTGCTAAATCCACTGGTGAAAACCGTGATGTCCTATCTTTAATCGTTTAGGAGATCGAGTAAAATGGAGAAAAATGGATATTTGAAAATGTGATATATAAACATTTTATTCGTTTGTACCTTTATCAACTCTTGAGAATAGACTTATAGGACTTGTTTTATGCAAAATGAGGTGCTAAATCCACTGGTGAAAACCGTGATGTCCTATCTTTAATCGTTTAGGAGATCGAGTAAAATGGAGAAAAATATATATTTGAAAATGTGATATATAAACATTTTATTCGTTTGTACCTTTATCAACTCTTGAGAGTAGACTTATAGGACTTATTTTATGTAAAATGAGGTGCTTAATCCACTGGTGAAAACCGCGATGTCCTATCTTTAACCGTTTAGGAGATCGAGAAAAATGGAGAATAATGGATATTTGAAAATGTGAAATATTAACAATTTATTCGTTTGTACCTTTATCAACTCTTGAGAGTAGACTTATAGGACTTATTTTATGTAAAATGAGGTGCTTAATCCACTGGTGAAAACCGTGATGTCCTATCTTTAATCGTTTAGGAGATCAAGTAAAATGGAGAAAAATAGATATTTGAAAATGTGATATATAAACATTTTATTCGTTTGTACCTTTATCAACTCTTGAGAGTAGACTTATAGGACTTATTTCGCGTAAAATAAGGTGCTAAATCCACTTTTGTAAACCGCGATGTCCTATCTTCAACCGTTTAGGAGATCGAGTAAAATGGAAAATAATAGATATTTTAAAATGTAATATATAAACCTTTTATTCGTTTGTACCTTTATCAACTCTTGAGAGTAGACTTATAGGACTTAATTTATGTAAAATGAGGTGCAAAATCCACTGGTGAAAACCGCGATGTCCTATCTTTGACCGTTTAGGAGATCGAGTAAAATGAAAAATAATAGATATTTGAAAATGTGATATATAAACATTTTACTCGTTTGTACCTTTATCAACTCTTGAGAGTAGATTTATAGGACTTATTTTATGTAAAATGAGGTACTAAATCCACTAGTAAAAACCGCGATGTCCTATCTTTAACCGTTTAGGAGATCGAGTAAAATGGAGAATAATAGATTTTTGAAAATGTGAAATATAAACATTTTATTCGTTTGTACCTTTATCAACTCTTGAGAGTAGACTTATAGGACTTATTTTATGTAAAATGAGGTGCTATATCCACTGGTGAAAACCGCGATGTCCTATCTTTAACCGTTTAGGAGATCGAGTAAAATGGAGAATAGATTTTTGAATATGTGAAATATAAACATTTTATTCGTTTGTACCTTTATCAACTCTTGAGAGTAGACTTATAGAACTTATTTTATGCAAAATGAGGTGCTAAATCCACTGGTGAAAACCATGATGTCCTATCTTTAATGGTTTAGGAGATCGAGTAAAATGGAGAAAAATAGATAATTGAAAATGTGATATATAAACATTTTATTCGTTTGTACCTTTATCAACTCTTAAGAGTAGACTTATAGGACTTATTTTATGTAAAATGAGGTGCTTAATCCACTGGTGAAAACCGTGATGTCCTATCTTTAATCGTTTAGGAGATCGAGTAAAATGGAGAAAAATAGATATTTGAAAATGAGATATATAAACATTTTATTCGTTTGTACCTTTATCAACTCTTGAGAGTAGACTTATAGGACTTATTTCACGTAAAATAAGGTGCTAAATCCACTTTTGTAAACCGCGATGTCCTATCTTCAACCGTTTAGGAGATCGAGTAAAATGGAAAATAATAGATATTTTAAAATGTAATATATAAACATTTTATTCGTTTGTACCTTTATCAACTCTTGAGAGTAGACTTATACGACTTATTTTATGTAAAATGAGGTGCAAAATCCACTGGTGAAAACCGCGATGTCCTATTTTTGACCGTTTAGGAGATCGAGTAAAATGAAAAATAATAGATATTTGAAAATGTGATATATAAACATTTTATTCGTTTGTACCTTTATCAACTCTTGAGAGTAGATTTATAGGACTTATTTTATGTAAAATAAGATGCTAAATCCACTGGTGAAAACCGTGATGTCCTATCTTTAATGGTTTAGGAGATCGAGTATAATGGAGAATAGATTTTAGAATATGTGAAATATAAACATTTTATTCGTTTGTACCTTTATCAACTCTTGAGAGTAGACTTATAGAACTTATTTTATGCAAAATGAGGTGCTAAATCCACTGGTGAAAACCGTGATGTCCTATCTTTAATGGTTTAGGAGATCGAGTAAAATGGAGAAAAATGGATAATTGAAAATGTGATATATAAACATTTTATTCGTTTGTACCTTTATCAACTCTTGAGAGTAGACTTATACGACTTATTTTATGTAAGATGAGGTGCTAAATCCACTTGTGAAAACCGCGATGTTCTCTCTTTAACCGTTTAGGAGATCGAATAAAATGAAGAATAATAGATATTTCAAAACGTGATATATAAACATTTTATTCGTTTGTACCTTTATCAACCCTTGAGAGTAGACTTATAGGACTTATTTTATGTAAAATGAGGTGCTAAATCCACTGGTGAAAACCGCGATGTCCTATCTTTAACCGTTTATTAGATCGAGTAAAATAGAAAATAATAGATATTTGAAAATGTGATATATAAACATTTTATTCGTTTGTACCTTTATCAACTCTTGAGAGTAGACTTATAGGACTTATTTTATGAAAAATGAGGTGCTAAATCCACTAGTAAAAACCGCGATGTCCTATCTTTAACCGTTTAGGAGATCGAGTAAAATGGAGAATAATAGATATTTGAAAATGTGAAATATAAACAATTTATTCGTTTGTACCTTTATCAACTCTTGAGAGTAGACTTATAGAACTTATTTTATGCAAAATGAGGTGCTAAATCCACTGGTGAAAACCGCGATGTCCTATCTTTAACCGTTTAGGAGATCGAGAAAAATGGAGAATAATGGATATTTGAAAATGTGAAATATTAACAATTTATTCGTTTGTACCTTTATCAACTCTTGAGAATAGATTTATAGAACTTATTTTATGCAAAATGAGGTGCTAAATCCACTGGTGAAAACCGTGATGTCCTATCTTTAATCGTTTAGGAGATCGAGTAAAATGGAGAAAAATAGATATTTGAAAATGTGATATATAAACATTTTATTCGTTTGTACCTTTATCAACTCTTGAGAATAGACTTATAGGATTTGTTTTATGTAAAATGAGGTGCTAAATCCACTGGTGAAAACCGCGATGTCCTATCTTTCACCGTTTATGAGATCGAGTAAAATAGAAAATAATAGATATTTGAAAATGTGATATATAAACATTTTATTCGTTTGTACCTTTATCAACTTTTAAGAGTAGACTTATAGGACTTATTTCACGTAAAATGAGGTGCTAAATCCACTTTTGAAAACCGCGATGTCCTATTTTTAACCGTTTAGGAGATCGAATAAAATGAAGAATAATAGATATTTCAAAATGTGATATATAAACATTTTATTCGTTTGTACCATTATCAACTCTTGAGAGTAGACTTATAGGACTTATTTTATGTAAAATGAGGTGCATAATCCACTGGTGAAAACCGCGATGTCCTATCTTTGACCGTTTAGTAGATCGAGTAAAATGAAAAATAATAGATATTTGAAAATGTGATATATAAACATTTTATTCGTTTGTACCTTTATCAACTCTTGAGAATAGATTTATAGAACTTATTTTATGCAACATGAGGTGCTAAATCCACTGGTGAAAACCGTGATGTCCTATCTTTAATCGTTTAGGAGATCGAGTAAAATGGAGAAAAATGGATATTTGAAAATGTGATATATAAACATTTTATTCGTTTGTACCTTTATCAACTCTTGAGAATAGACTTATAGGACTTGTTTTATGCAAAATGAGGTGCTAAATCCACTGGTGAAAACCGTGATGTCCTATCTTTAATCGTTTAGGAGATCGAGTAAAATGGAGAAAAATATATATTTGAAAATGTGATATATAAACATTTTATTCGTTTGTACCTTTATCAACTCTTGAGAGTAGACTTATAGGACTTATTTTATGTAAAATGAGGTGCTTAATCCACTGGTGAAAACCGCGATGTCCTATCTTTAACCGTTTAGGAGATCGAGAAAAATGGAGAATAATGGATATTTGAAAATGTGAAATATTAACAATTTATTCGTTTGTACCTTTATCAACTCTTAAGAGTAGACTTATAGGACTTATTTTATGTAAAATGAGGTGCTTAATCCACTGGTGAAAACCGTGATGTCCTATCTTTAATCGTTTAGGAGATCGAGTAAAATGGAGAAAAATAGATATTTGAAAATGTGATATATAAACATTTTATTCGTTTGTACCTTTATCAACTCTTGAGAGTAGACTTATAGGACTTATTTTATGTAAAATGAGGTGCTAAATCCACTAGTAAAAACCGCGATGTCCTCTCTTTAACCGTTTAGGAGATCGAATAAAATGAAGAATAATAGATATTTCAAAATGTGATATATAAACATTTTATTCGTTTGTACCTTTATCAACCCTTGAGAGTAGACTTATAGGACTTATTTTATGTAAAATGAGGTGCTAAATCCACTGGTGAAAACCGCGATGTCCTATCTTTAACCGTTTATTAGATCGAGTAAAATAGAAAATAATAGATATTTGAAAATGTGATATATAAACATTTTATTCGTTTGTACCTTTATCAACTCTTGAGAGTAGACTTATAGGACTTATTTTATGTAAAATGAGGTGCTAAATCCACTAGTAAAAACCGCGATGTCCTATCTTTAACCGTTTATTAGATCGAGTAAAATGGAGAATAATAGATATTTGAAAATGTGAAATATAAACAATTTATTCGTTTGTACCTTTATCAACTCTTGAGAGTAGACTTATAGAACTTATTTTATGCAAAATGAGGTGCTAAATCCACTGGTGAAAACCGCGATGTCCTATCTTTAACCGTTTAGGAGATCGAGAAAAATGGAGAATAATGGATATTTGAAAATGTGAAATATTAACAATTTATTCGTGTGTACCTTTATCAACTCTTGAGAATAGATTTATAGAACTTATTTTATGCAAAATGAGGTGCTAAATCCACTGGTGAAAACCGTGATGTCCTATCTTTAATCGTTTAGGAGATCAAGTAAAATGGAGAAAAATAGATATTTGAAAATGTGATATATAATCATTTTATTCGTTTGTACCTTTATCAACTCTTGAGAATAGACTTATAGGACTTGTTTTATGTAAAATGAGGTGCTAAATCCACTGGTGAAAACCGCGATGTCCTATCTTTCACCGTTTATGAGATCGAGTAAAATAGAAAATAATAGATATTTGAAAATGTGATATATAAACATTTTATTCGTTTGTACCTTTATCAACTTTTAAGAGTAGACTTATAGGACTTATTTTACGTAAAATGAGGTGCTAAATCCACTTTTGAAAACCGCGATGTCCTATTTTTAACCGTTTAGGAGATCGAATAAAATGAAGAATAATAGATATTTCAAAATGTGATATATAAACATTTTATTCGCTTGTACCATTATCAACTCTTGAGAGTAGACTTATAGGACTTATTTTATGTAAAATGAGGTGCTTAATCCACTGGTGAAAACCGCGATGTCCTATCTTTGACCGTTTAGGAGATCGAGTAAAATGAAAAATAATAGATATTTGAAAATGTGATATATAAACATTTTATTCGTTTGTACCTTTATCAACTCTTGAGAATAGATTTATAGAACTTATTTTATGCAACATGAGGTGCTAAATCCACTGGTGAAAACCGTGATGTCCTATCTTTAATCGTTTAGGAGATCGAGTAAAATGGAGAAAAATGGATATTTGAAAATGTGATATATAAACATTTTATTCGTTTGTACCTTTATCAACTCTTGAGAATAAACTTATAGGACTTGTTTTATGCAAAATGAGGTGCTAAATCCACTGGTGAAAACCGTGATGTCCTATCTTTAATCGTTTAGGAGATCGAGTAAAATGCAGAAAAATGGATATTTGAAAATGTGATTTATAAACATTTTATTCGTTTGTACCTTTATCAACTCTTGAGAGTAGACTTATAGGACATATTTAATGTAAAATGAGGTGCTTAATCCACTGGTGAAAACCGCGATGTCCTATCTTTGACCGTTTAGGAGATCGAGTAAAATGAAAAGTAATAGATATTTGAAAATGTGATATATAAACATTTTATTCGTTTGTACCTTTATCAACTCGTGAGAATAGATTTATAGAACTTATTTTATGCAAAATGAGGTGCTAAATCCACTGGTGAAAACCGTGATGTCCTATCTTTAATCGTTTAGGAGATCGAGTAAAATGGAGAAAAATGGATATTTGAAAATGTGATATATAAACATTTTATTCGTTTGTACCTTTATCAACTCTTGAGAATAGACTTATAGGACTTATTTCACGTAAAATGAGGTGCTAAATCCACTTTTGAAAACCGCGATGTCCTATTTTTAACCGTTTAGGAGATCGAATAAAATGAAGAATAATAGATATTTCAAAATATGATATATAAACATTTTATTCGCTTGTACCATTATCAACTCTTGAGAGTAGACTTATAGGACTTATTTTATGTAAAATGAGGTGCTTAATCCACTGGTGAAAACCGCGATGTCCTATCTTTGACCGTTTAAAAGATCGAGTAAAATGAAAAATAATAGATATTTGAAAATGTGATATATAAACATTTTATTCGTTTGTACCTTTATCAACTCTTGAGAATAGATTTATAGAACTTATTTTATGCAACATGAGGTGCTAAATCCACTGGTGAAAACCGTGATGTCCTATCTTTAATCGTTTAGGAGATCGAGTAAAATGGAGAAAAATGGATATTTGAAAATGTGATATATAAACATTTTATTCGTTTGTACCTTTATCAACTCTTGAGAGTAGACTTATAGGACATATTTAATGTAAAATGAGGTGCTTAATCCACTGGTGAAAACCGCGATGTCCTATCTTTGACCGTTTAGGAGATCGAGTAAAATGAAAAGTAATAGATATTTGAAAATGTGATATATAAACATTTTATTCGTTTGTACCTTTATCAACACTTGAGAGTAGACTTATAGGACTTATTTTATGTAAAATGAGGTGCTTAATCCACTGGTGAAAACCGCGATGTCCTATCTTTAACCGTTTAGGAGATCGAGTAAAATGAAAAATAATAGATATTTGAAAATGTGATATATAAACATTTTATTCGTTTGTACCTTTATCAACTCTTGAGAGTAGATTTATAGGACTTATTTTATGTAAAATAAAATGCTAAATCCACTGGTGAAAACCGCGATGTCCTATCTTTAACCGTTTAGGAGATCGAGTAAAATGAAAAATAATAGATATTTGAAAATGTGATGTATAAACATTTTATTCGTTTGTACCTTTATCAACTCTTGAGAGTAGACTTATAGGACTTGTTTTATGTAAAATAAGGTACTAAATCCACTAGTAAAAACCGCGATGTCCTATCTTTAACCGTTTAGGAGATCGAGTAAAATGGAGAATAATAGATTTTTGAAAATGTGAAATATAAACATTTTATTCGTTTGTACCTTTATCAATTCTTGAGAGTAGACTTATAGGACTTATTTTATGTAAAATGAGGTGCTATATCCACTGGTGAAAACCGCGATGTAATATCTTTAACCGTTTAGGAGATCGAGTAAAATGGAGAATAGATTTTTGAATATGTGAAATATAAACATTTTATTCGTTTGTACCTTTATCAACTCTTGAGAGTAGACTTATAGAACTTATTTTATGCAAAATGAGGTGCTAAATCCACTGGTGAAAACCGTGATGTCCTATCTTTAATGGTTTAGGAGATCGAGTAAAATGGAGAAAAATAGATAATTGAAAATGTGATATATAAACATTTTATTCGTTTGTACCTTTGTCAACTCTTGAGAGTAGACTTATACGACTTATTTTATGTAAGATGAGGTGCTAATTCCACTTGTGAAAACCGCGATGTCCTCTCTTTAACCGTTTAGGAGATCGAATAAAATGAAGAATAATAGATATTTCAAAATGTGATATATAAACATTTTATTCGTTTGTACCTTTATCAACCCTTGAGAGTAGACTTATAGGACTTATTTTATGTAAAATGAGGTGCTAAATCCACTGGTGAAAACCGCGATGTCCTATCTTTAACCGTTTATTAGATCGAGTAAAATAGAAAATAATAGATATTTGAAAATGTGATATATAAACATTTTATTCGTTTGTACCTTTATCAACTCTTGAGAGTAGACTTATAGGACTTATTTTATGTAAAATGAGGTGCTAAATCCACTTTTGTAAACCGCGATGTCCTATCTTCAACCGTTTAGGAGATCGAGTAAAATGGAAAATAATAGATATTTTAAAATGTAATATATAAACATTTTATTCGTTTGTACCTTTATCAACTTTTGAGAGTAGACTTATAGGACTTATTTTATGTAAAATGAGGTGCAAAATCCACTGGTGAAAACCGCGATGTCCTATCTTTGACCGTTTAGGAGATCGAGTAAAATGAAAAATAATAGATATTTGAAAATGTGATATATAAACATTTTATTCGTTTGTACCTTTATCAACTCTTGAGAGTAGATTTATAGGACTTATTTTATGTAAAATAAGATGCTAAATCCACTGGTGAAAACCGCGATGTCCTATCTTTAACCGTTTAGGAGATCGAGTAAAATGAAAAATAATAGATATTTGAAAATGTGATGTATAAACATTTTATTCGTTTGTACCTTTATCAACTCTTGAGAGTAGACTTATAGGACTTGTTTTATGTAAAATGAGGTACTAAATCCACTAGTAAAAACCGCGATGTCCTATCTTTAACCATTTAGGAGATCGAGTAAAATGGAGAATAATAGATTTTTGAAAATGTGAAATATAAACATTTTATTCGTTTGTACCTTTATCAACTCTTGAGAGTAGACTTATAGGACTTATTTTATGTAAAATGAGGTGCTATATCCACTGGTGAAAACCGCGATGTCCTATCTTTAACCGTTTAGGAGATCGAGTAAAATGGAGAATAGATTTTTGAATATGTGAAATATAAACATTTTATTCGTTTGTACCTTTATCAACTCTTGAGAGTAGACTTATAGAACTTATTTTATGCAAAATGAGGTGCTAAATCCACTGGTGAAAACCGTGATGTCCTATCTTTAACCGTTTAGGAGATCGAGTAAAATGGAGAATAGATTTTTGAATATGTGAAATATAAACATTTTATTCGTTTGTACCTTTATCAACTCTTGAGAGTAGACTTATACGACTTATTTTATGTAAGATGAGGTGCTAAATCCACTTGTGAAAACCGCGATGTCCTCTCTTTAACCGTTTAGGAGATCGAATAAAATGAAGAATAATAGATATTTCAAAATGTGATATATAAACATTTTATTCGTTTGTACCTTTATCAGCCCTTGAGAGAAGACTTATAGGACTTATTTTATGTAAAATGAGGTGCTAAATCCACTGGTGAAAACCGCGATGTCTTATCTTTAACCGTTTAGGAGATCGAGTAAAATGGAGAATAATAGATATTTGAAAATGTGAAATATAAACATTTTATTCGTTTGTACCTTTATCAACTCTTGAGAATAGATTTATAGAACTTATTTTATGCAAAATGAGGTGCTAAATCCACTGGTGAAAACCGTGATGTCCTATCTTTAATGGTTTAGGAGATCGAGTAAAATGGAGAATAATAGATTTTTGAAAATGTGAAATATAAACATTTTATTCGTTTGTACCTTTATCAACTCTTAAGAGTAGACTTATAGGACTTATTTTATGTAAAATGAGGTGCTATATCCACTGGTGAAAACCGCGATGTCCTATCTTTAACCGTTTAGGAGTTCGAGAAAAATGGAGAATAGATTTTTGAATATGTGAAATATAAACATTTTATTCGTTTGTACCTTTATCAACTCTTGAGAGTAGACTTATAGAACTTATTTTATGCAAAATGAGGTGCTAAATCCACTGGTGAAAACCGTGATGTCCTATCTTTAAAGGTTTAGGAGATCGAGTAAAATGGAGAAAAATAGATAATTGAAAATGTGATATATAAACATTTTATTCGTTTGTACCTTTATCAACTCTTGAGAGTAGACTTATACGACTTATTTTATGTAAGATGAGGTGCTAAATCCACTTGTGAAAACCGCGATGTCCTCTCTTTAACCGTTTAGGGGATCGAATAAAATGAAGAATAATAGATATTTCAAAATGTGATATATAAACATTTTATTCGTTTGTACCTTTATCAACCCTTGAGAGTAGACTTATAGGACTTATTTTATGTAAAATGAGGTGCTAAATCCACTGGTGAAAACCGCGATGTCCTATCTTTAACCGTTTATTAGATCGAGTAAAATAGAAAATAATAGATATTTGAAAATGTGATATATAAACATTTTATTCGTTTGTACCTTTATCAACTCTTAAGAGTAGACTTATAGGACATATTTTATGTAAAATGAGGTGCTATATCCACTGGTGAAAACCGCGATGTCCTATCTTTAACCGTTTAGGAGATCGAGAAAAATGGAGAATAGATTTTTGAATATGTGAAATATAAACATTTTATTCGTTTGTACCTTTATTAACTCTTGAGAGTAGACTTATAGGACTTATTTTATGTAAATTGAGGTGCTAAATCCACTGGTGAAAACCGCGATGTCTTATCTTTAACCGTTTAGGAGATCGAGTAAAATGGAGAATAATAGATATTTGAAAATGTGAAATATAAACATTTTATTCGTTTGTACCTTTATCAACTCTTGAGAATAGATTTATAGAACTTATTTTATGCAAAATGAGGTGCTAAATCCACTGGTGAAAACCGTGATGTCCTATCTTTAATCGTTTAGGAGATCGAGTAAAATGGAGAAAAATGGATATTTGAAAATGTGATATATAAACATTTTATTCGTTTGTACCTTTATCAACTCTTGAGAATAGACTTATAGGACTTGTTTTATGCAAAATGAGGTGCTAAATCCACTGGTGAAAACCGTGATGTCCTATCTTTAATCGTTTAGGAGATCGAGTAAAATGGAGAAAAATATATATTTGAAAATGTGATATATAAACATTTTATTCGTTTGTACCTTTATCAACTCTTGAGAGTAGACTTATAGGACTTATTTTATGTAAAATGAGGTGCTTAATCCACTGGTGAAAACCGCGATGTTTTATCTTTAACCGTTTAGGAGATCGAGAAAAATGGAGAATAATGGATATTTAAAAATGTGAAATATTAACAATTTATTCGTTTGTACCTTTATCAACTCTTGAGAGTAGATTTATAGAACTTATTTTATGCAAAATGAGGTGCTAAATCCACTGGTAAAAACCGTGATGTCCTATCTTTAATCGTTTAGGAGATCGAGTAAAATGGAGAAAAATGGATATTTGAAAATGTGATATATAAACATTTTATTCGTTTGTACCTTTATCAACTCTTGAGAATAGACTTATAGGACTTATTTCACGTAAAATAAGGTGCTAAATCCACTTTTGTAAACCGCGATGTCCTATCTTCAACCGTTTAGGAGATCGAGTAAAATGGAAAATAATAGATATTTTAAAATGTAATATATAAACATTTTATTCGTTTGTACCTTTATCCACTCTTGAGAGTAGACTTATAGGACTTATTTTATGTAAAATGAGGTGCAAAATCCACTGGTGAAAACCGCGATGTCCTATCTTTGACCGTTTAGGAGATCGAGTAAAATGAAAAATAATAGATATTTGAAAATGTGATATATAAACATTTTATTCGTTTGTACCTTGATCAACTCTTGAGAGTAGATTTATAGGACTTATTTTATGTAAAATAAGATGCTAAATCCACTGGTGAAAACCGCGATGTCCTATCTTTAACCGTTTAGGAGATCGAGTAAAATGGAGAATAATAGATTTTTGAAAATGTGAAATATAAACATTTTATTCGTTTGTACCTTTATCAACTCTTGAGAGTAGACTTATACGACTTATTTTATGTAAGATGAGGTGCTAAATCCACTTGTGAAAACCGCGATGTCCTCTCTTTAACCGTTTAGGAGATCGAATAAAATGAAGAATAATAGATATTTCAAAATGTGATATATAAACATTTTATTCGTTTGTACCTTTATCAACCCTTGAGAGTAGACTTATAGGACTTATTTTATGTAAAATGAGGTGCTAAATCCACTGGTGAAAACCGCGATGTCCTATCTTTAACCGTTTATTAGATCGAGTAAAATAGAAAATAATAGATATTTGAAAATGTGATATATAAACATTTTATTCGTTTGTACCTTTATTATCTCTTGAGAGTAGACTTATAGGACTTATTTTATGTAAATTGAGGTGCTAAATCCACTGGTGAAAACCGCGATGTCTTATCTTTAACCGTTTAGGAGATCGAGTAAAATGGAGAATAATAGATATTTGAAAATGTGAAATATAAACAATTTATTCGTTTGTACCTTTATCAACTCTTGAGAGTAGACTTATAGATTTTATTTTATGCAAAATGAGGTGCTAAATCCACTGGTGAAAACCGCGATGTCCTATCTTTAACCGTTTAGGAGATCGAGAAAAATGGAGAATAATGGATATTTGAAAATGTGAAATATTAACAATTTATTCGTTTGTACCTTTATCAACTCTTGAGAATAGATTTATAGAACTTATTTTATGCAAAATGAGGTGCTAAATTCACTGGTGAAAACCGTGATGTCCTATCTTTAATCGTTTAGGAGATCGAGTAAAATGGAGAAAAATAGATATTTGAAAATGTGATATATAAACATTTTATTCGTTTGTACCTTTATCAACTCTTGAGAGTAGACTTATAGGACTTATTTCACGTAAAATAAGGTGCTAAATCCACTTTTGTAAACCGCGATGTCCTATCTTCAACCGTTTAGGAGATCGAGTAAAATGGAAAATAATAGATATTTTAAAATGTAATATATAAACATTTTATTCGTTTGTACCTTTATCAACTCTTGAGAGTAGACTTATAGGACTTATTTTATGTAAAATGAGGTGCAAAATCCACTGGTGAAAACCGCGATGTCCTATCTTTGACCGTTTAGGAGATCGAGTAAAATGAAAAATAATAGATATTTGAAAATGTGATATATAAACATTTTATTCGTTTGTACCTTTATCAACTCTTGAGAGTAGATTTATAGGACTTATTTTATGTAAAATAAGATGCTAAATCCACTGGTGAAAACCGCGATGTCCTATCTTTAACCGTTTAGGAGATCGAGTAAAATGAAAAATAATAGATATTTGAAAATGTGATGTATAAACATTTTATTCGTTTGTACCTTTATCAACCCTTGAGAGTAGACTTATAGGACTTGTTTTATGTAAAATGAGGTACTAAATCCACTAGTAAAAACCGCGATGTCCTATCTTTAACCGTTTAGGAGATCGAGTAAAATGGAGAATAATAGATTTTTGAAAATGTGAAATATAAACATTTTATTCGTTTGTACCTTTATCAACTCTTGAGAGTAGACTTATAGAACCTATTTTATGCAAAATGAGGTGCTAAATTCACTGGAGAAAACCGTGATGTCCTATCTTTAATGGTTTAGGAGATCGAGTAAAATGGAGAAAAATAGATAATTGAAAATGTGATATATAAACATTTTATTCGTTTGTACCTTTATCAACTCTTGAGAGTAGACTTATACGACTTATTTTATGTAAGATGAGGTGCTAAATCCACTTGTGAAAACCGCGATGTCCTCTCTTTAACCGTTTAGGAGATCGAATAAAATGAAGAATAATAGATATTTCAAAATGTGATATATAAACATTTTATTCGTTTGTACCTTTACAAATTCTTGAGAGTAGACTTATAGGACTCTCTTTATGTAAAATGAGGTGCTAAATCCACTGGTGAAAACCGCGATGTCTTATCTTTAACCGTTTAGGAGATCGAGTAAAATGAAATGTAATAGATATTTGAAAATGTGATATATAAACATTTTATTCGTTTGTACCTTTATCAACTCTTGAGAGTAGACTTATAGGACTTATTTTATGTAAAATGAGGTGCTAAATCCACTGGTGAAAACCGCGATGTCCTATCTTTAACCGTTTAGGAGATCGAGTAAAATGAAAAATAATAGATATTTGAAAATGTGATATATAAACATTTTATTCGTTTGTACCTTTATCAACTCTTGAGAGTAGACTTATAGGACTTGTTTTATGTAAAATGAGGTGCTAAATCCACTAGTAAAAACCGCGATGTCCTATCTTTAACCGTTTAGGAGATCGAGTAAAATGGAGAATAATAGATTTTTGATAATGTGAAATATAAACATTTTATACGTTTGTACCTTTATCAACTCTTGAGAGTAGACTTATAGGACTTATTTTATGTAAAATGAGGTGCTATATCCACTGGTGAAAACCGCGATGTCCTATCTTTAACCGTTTAGGAGATCGAATTAAATGGAGAATAGATTTTTGAAAATGTGAAATTAAAAACATTTTATTCGTTTGTACCTTTATCAACTCTTGAGAGTAGACTTATAGAACTTATTTTATGCAAAATGAGGTGCTAAATCCACTGGTGAAAACCGCGATGTCCTATCTTTAACCGTTTAGGAGATCGAGAAAAGTGGAGAATAATAGATATTTGAAAATGTGAAATATAAACAATTTATTCGTTTGTACCTTTATCAACTTTTGATAATAGACTATAGAACTTATTTTATGGAAAATGAGGTGCTAAATCGACTGATGAAAACCGTGATGTCCTATCTTTAATCGTTTAGGAGATCGAGTAAAATGGAGAAAAATAGATAATTGAAAATGTGATATATAAACATTTTATTCATTTGTACCTTTATCAACTCTTGAGAGTAGACTTATACGACTTATTTTATGTAAGATGAGGTGCTAAATCCACTTGTGAAAACCGCGATGTCCTCTCTTTAACCGTTTAGGAGATCGAATAAAATGAAGAATAATAGATATTTCAAAATGTGATATATAAACATTTTATTCGTTTGTTCCTTTATCAACCCTTGAGAGTAGACTTATAGGACTTATTTTATGTAAAATAAGGTGCTAAATCCACTGGTGAAAACCGCGATGTCCTATCTTTAACCGTTTATTAGATCGAGTAAAATAGAAAATAATAGATATTTGAAAATGTGATATATAAACATTTTATTCGTTTGTACCTTTACTAATTCTTGAGAGTAGACTTATAGGACTCTCTTTATGGAAAATGAGGTGCTAAATCGACTGGTGAAAACCGTGATGTCCTATCTTTAATCGTTTAGGAGATCGAGTAAAATGGAGAAAAATAGATAATTGAAAATGTGATATATAAACATTTTATTCGTTTGTACCTTTATCAACTCTTGAGAGTAGACTTATAAGACTTGTTTTATGTAAAATGAGGTGCTAAATCCACTAGTAAAAACCGCGATGTCCTATCTTTAACCGTTTTGGAGATCGAGTAAAATGGAGAATAATAGATTTTTGATAATGTGAAATATAAACATTTTATTCGTTTGTACCTTTATCAACTCTTGAGAGTAGACTTATAGGACTTATTTTATGTAAAATGAGGTGCTATATCCACTGGTGAAAACCGCGATGTCCTATCTTTAACCGTTTAGGAGATCGAGTAAAATGGAGAATAGATTTTTGAAAATGTGAAATAAAAACATTTTATTCGTTTGTACCTTTATCAACTCTTGAGAGTAGACTTATAGAACTTATTTTATGCAAAATGAGGTGCTAAATCCACTGGTGAAAACCGCGATGTCCTATCTTTAACCGTTTAGGAGATCGAGAAAAGTGGAGAATAATAGATATTTGAAAATGTGAAATATAAACAATTTATTCGTTTGTACCTTTATCAACTCTTGACAATAGACTATAGAACTTATTTTATGGAAAATGAGGTGCTAAATCGACTGGTGAAAACCGTGATGTCCTATCTTTAATCGTTTAGGAGATCGAGTAAAATGGAGAAAAATAGATAATTGAAAATGTGATATATAAACATTTTATTCATTTGTACCTTTATCAACTCTTGAGAGTAGACTTATACGACTTATTTTATGTAAGATGAGGTGCTAAATCCACTTGTGAAAACCGCGATGTCCTCTCTTTAACCGTTTAGGAGATCGAATAAAATGAAGAATAATAGATATTTCAAAATGTGATATATAAACATTTTATTCGTTTGTACCTTTATCAACCCTTGAGAGTAGACTTATAGGACTTATTTTATGTAAAATAAGGTGCTAAATCCACTGGTGAAAACCGCGATGTCCTATCTTTAACCGTTTATTAGATCGAGTAAAATAGAAAATAATAGATATTTGAAAATGTGATATATAAACATTTTATTCGTTTGTACCTTTACTAATTCTTGAGAGTAGACTTATAGGACTCTCTTTATGTAAAATGAGGTGCTAAATCCACTGGTGAAAACCGCGATGTCTTATCTTTAACCGTTTAGGAGATCGAGTAAAATGGATAATAATAGATATTTGAAAATGTGATATATAAACATTTTATTCGTTTGTACCTTTTTCAACTCTTGAGAGTAGACTTATAGGACTTATTTTATGTAAAATGAGGTGCTAAATGTACTGGTGAAAACCGCGATGTCCTATCTTTAACCGTTTAGGAGATCGAGTAAAATGAAAAATAATAGATATTTGAAAATGTGATATTTAAACATTTTATTCGTTTGTACCTTTATCAACTCTTGAGAGTAGACTTATAGGACTCTCTTTATGTAAAATGAGGTGCTAAATCCACTGGTGAAAACCGCGATGTCCTATCTTAAACCGTTTAGGAGATCAAGTGAAATGGAGATTAATAGATATTTGAAAATGTGATATATAAACAATTTTATTCGTTTGTACCTTTATTAACTCTTGAGAGTAGACTTATAGGACTTATTTTATGTAAAATGAGGTGCTAAATCCACTGGTGAAAACCGCGATGTCCTATCTTTAACCGTTTAGGAGATCGAGTAAAATGAAGAATAATAGATATTTGAAAATGTGATATATAAACATTTTATTCGTTTGTACCTTTATTAACTCTTGAGAGTAGACTTTTAGGACTTATTTTATGTAAAATGAGGTGTTAAATCCACTGGTGAAAACCGCGATGTCCTATCTTTAACCGTTTAGGAGATCGAGTAAAATGGAGAATAATAGATTTTTGAAAATGTGAAATATAAACATTTTATTCGTTTGTACCTTTATCAACTCTTGAGAGTAGACTTATACGACTTATTTTATGTAAGATGAGGTGCTAAATCCACTGGTGAAAACCGCGATGTCCTATCTTTAACCGTTTAGGAGATCGAATAAAATGAAGAATAATAGATATTTCAAAATGTGATATATAAACATTTTATTCGTTTGTACCTTTATCAACTCTTGAGAGTAGACTTATAGGACTTATTTCACGTAAAATGAGGTGCGAAATCCACTTTTGAAAACCGCGTTGTCCTATCTTTAACCGTTTAGGAGATCGAGTAAAATGGAGAATAATAGATATTTGAAAATGTGATATATAAACAATTTTATTCGTTTGTGCCTTTATCAACTCTTGAGAGTAGACTTATAGGACTTATTTTATGTAAAATGAGGTGCTAAATGTACTGGTGAAAACTGCGATGTCCTATCTTTAACCGTTTAGGAGATCGAGTAAAATGAAGTGTAATAGATATTTGAAAATGTGATATATAAACATTTTATTCGTTTGTACCTTTATCAACTCTTGAGAGTAGACTTATAAGACTTGTTTTATGTAAAATGAGGTGCTAAATCCACTAGTAAAAACCGCGATGTCCTATCTTTAACCGTTTAGGAGATCGAGTGAAATGGAGAATAATAGATATTTGAAAATGTGATATATAAACATTTTATTCGTTTGTACCTTTATCAACTCTTGAGAGTAGACTTATAGGACTTATTTTATGTAAAATGAGGTGCTAAATCAACTGGTGAAAACCGAGATGTCCTATCTTTAACCGTTTAGGAGATCGAGTAAAATGGAGAATAATAGATTTTTGAAAATGTGAAATATAAACATTTTATTCGTTTGTACCTTTATCAACTCTTGAGAGTAGACTTATATTACTTATTTTATGTAAAATGAGGTGCTAAATCCACTAGTACAAACCGCGATGTCCTATCTTTAACCGTTTAGGAGATCGAGTAAAATGGAGAATAATAGATTTTTGAAAATGTGAAATATAAACATTTTATTCGTTTGTACCTTTATCAACTCTTGAGAGTAGACTTATACGACTTATTTTATGTAAGATGAGGTGCTAAATCCACTGGTGAAAACCGCGATGTCCTATCTTTAACCGTTTAGGAGATCGAATAAAATGAAGAATAATAGATATTTCAAAATGTGATATATAAACATTTTATTCGTTTGTACCCTTATCAACTCTTGAGAGTAGACTTATAGGACTTATTTTACGTAAAATGAGGTGCGAAATCCACTTTTGAAAACCGCGTTGTCCTATCTTTAACCGTTTAGGAGATCGAGTAAAATGGAGAATAATAGATATTTGAAAATGTGATATATAAACAATTTTATTCGTTTGTGCCTTTATCAACTCTTGAGAGTAGACTTATAGGACTTATTTTATGTAAAATGAGGTGCTAAATGTACTGGTGAAAACTGCGATGTCCTATCTTTAACCGTTTAGGAGATCGAGTAAAATGAAAAATAATAGATATTTGAAAATGTGATATTTAAACATTTTATTCGTTTGTACCTTTATCAACTCTTGAGAGTAGACTTATAGGACTCTCTCTATGTAAAATGAGGTGCTAAATCCACTGGTGAAAACCGCGATGTCCTATCTTAAACCGTTTAGGAGATCGAGTGAAATGGAGAATAATAGATATTTGAAAATGTGATATATAAACAATTTTATTCGTTTGTACCTTTATCAACTCTTGAGAGTAGACTTATAGGACTTATTTTATGTAAAATGAGGTGCTTAATCCACTGGTGAAATTCGCGATGTCCTATCGTTAACCGTTTAGGAGATCGAGTAAAATGGAGAATAATAGATTTTTGAAAATGTGAAATATAAACATTTTATTCGTTTGTACCTTTATCAACTCTTGAGAGTAGACTTATAGGACTCTCTTTATGTAAAATGAGGTGCTAAATCCACTGGTATAAACCGCGATGTCCTATCTTTAACCGTTTAGGAGATCGAGTAAAATGAAAAATAATAGATATTTGAAAATGTGATATTTTAAAATTTTATTCGTTTGTGCCTTTATCAACTCTTGAGAGTAGACTTATAGGACTTTTTTTATGAAAAATGAGGTGCTAAATCCACTGGTAAAAACCGCGATGTCCTATCGTAAACCGTTTAGGAGATCGAGTGAAATGGAGAATAATAGATATTTGAAATTGTGATATATAAACATTTTATTCGTTTGTACCTTTATCAACTCTTGAGAGTAGACTTATAGGACTTATTTTATGTAAAATGAGGTGCTAAATCCACTGGTGAAAACCGCGATGTCCTATCTTAAACCGTTTAGGAGATCGAGTAAAATAAAGAATAATAGATATTTAAAAATGTGATATATAAACATTTTATTCGTTTGTACCTTTATCAACTCTTGAGAGTAGACTTATATTACTTATTTTATGTAAAATGAGGTGCTACATCCACTAGTAAAAACCGCGATGTCCTATCTTTAACCGTTTAGGAGATCAAGTAAAATGGAGAATAATAGATTTTTGAAAATGTGAAATATAAACATTTTATTAGTTTGTATCTCTATCAACTCTTGAGAGTAGACTTATAGGACTTATTTTATGTAAAATGAGATGCTAAATCCACTGGTGAAAACAGCTATGTCCTATCTTTAACCGTTTAGGAGATCGAGTTAAATGAAAAATAATAGATATTTGAAAATGTGATATATAAACATTTTATTCGTTTGTACCTTTATCAACTCTTGAGAGTAGACTTATATTACTTATTTTATGTAAAATGAGGTGCTAAATCCACTAGTAAAAACCGCGTTGTCTTATCTTTAACCGTTTAGGAGATCGAGTAAAATGGAGAATAATAGATATTTGAAAATTTGATATATAAACATTTTATTCGTTTGTACCTTTATTAACTCTTGAGAGTAGACTTATAGGACTTATTTTATGTAAAATGAGGTGCTTAATCCACTGGTGAAAACCGCGATGTCCTATATTTAACCGTTTAGGAGATCGAGTAAAATGGAGAATAATAGATATTTGAAAATGTGATATATAAACAATTTTATTCGTTTGTGCCTTTATCAACTCTTGAGAGTAGACTTATAGGACTTATTTTATGTAAAATGAGGTGCTAAATGTACTGGTGTAAACCGCGATGTCCTATCTTTAACCGTTTAGGAGATCGAGTAAAATGAAAAATAATAGATATTTGAAAATGTGATATTTAAACATTTTATTCGTTTGTACCTTTATCAACTCTTGAGAGTAGACTTATAGGACTCTCTCTATGTAAAATGAGGTGCTAAATCCACTGGTGAAAACCGCGATGTCCTATCTTAAACCGTTTAGGAGATCGAGTGAAATGGAGAATAATAGATATTTGAAAATGTGATATATAAACATTTTATTCGTTTGTACCTTTATCAACTCTTGAGAGTAGACTTATAGGACTTATTTTATGTAAAATGAGGTGCTAAATCAACTGGTGAAAACCGAGATGTCCTATCTTTAACCGTTTAGGAGATCGAGTAAAATGGAGAATAATAGATTTTTGAAAATGTGAAATATAAACATTTTATTCGTTTGTACCTTTATCAACTCTTGAGAGTAGACTTATATTACTTATTTTATGTAAAATGAGGTGCTAAATCCACTAGTACAAACCGCGATGTCCTATCTTTAACCGTTTAGGAGATCGAGTAAAATGGAGAATAATAGATTTTTGAAAATGTGAAATATAAACATTTTATTCGTTTGTACCTTTATCAACTCTTGAGAGTAGACTTATACGACTTATTTTATGTAAGATGAGGTGCTAAATCCACTGGTGAAAACCGCGATGTCCTATCTTTAACCGTTTAGGAGATCGAATAAAATGAAGAATAATAGATATTTCAAAATGTGATATATAAACATTTTATTCGTTTGTACCCTTATCAACTCTTGAGAGTAGACTTATAGGACTTATTTCACGTAAAATGAGGTGCGAAATCCACTTTTGAAAACCGCGTTGTCCTATCTTTAACCGTTTAGGAGATCGAGTAAAATGGAGAATAATAGATATTTGAAAATGTGATATATAAACAATTTAATTCGTTTGTGCCTTTATCAACTCTTGAGAGTAGACTTATAGGACTTATTTTATGTAAAATGAGGTGCTAAATGTACTGGTGAAAACTGCGATGTCCTATCTTTAACCGTTTAGGAGATCGAGTAAAATGAAAAATAATAGATATTTGAAAATGTGATATTTAAACATTTTATTCGTTTGTACCTTTATCAACTCTTGAGAGTAGACTTATAGGACTCTCTCTATGTAAAATGAGGTGCTAAATCCACTGGTGAAAACCGCGATGTCCTATCTTAAACCGTTTAGGAGATCGAGTGAAATGGAGAATAATAGATATTTGAAAATGTGATATATAAACAATTTTATTCGTTTGTACCTTTATCAACTCTTGAGAGTAGACTTATAGGACTTATTTTATGTAAAATGAGGTGCTTAATCCACTGGTGAAAACCGCGATGTCCTATCGTTAACCGTTTAGGAGATCGAGTAAATGGAGGATAATAGAAAATTGAAAATGTGATATATAAACATTTTATTCGTTTGTACCTTTATCAACTCTTGAGAGTAGACTTATAGGACTCTCTTTATGTAAAATGAGGTGCTAAATCCACTGGTATAAACCGCGATGTCCTATCTTTAACCGTTTAGGAGATCGAGTAAAATGAAAAATAATAGATATTTGAAAATGTGATATTTTAAAATTTTATTCGTTTGTGCCTTTATCAACTCTTGAGAGTAGACTTATAGGACTTTTTTTATGAAAAATGAGGTGCTAAATCCACTGGTAAAAACCGCGATGTCCTATCGTAAACCGTTTAGGAGATCGAGTGAAATGGAGAATAATAGATATTTGAAATTGTGATATATAAACATTTTATTCGTTTGTACCTTTATCAACTCTTGAGAGTAGACTTATAGGACTTATTTTATGTAAAATGAGGTGCTAAATCCACTGGTGAAAACCGCGATGTCCTATCTTAAACCGTTTAGGAGATCGAGTAAAATGAAAAATAATAGATATTTAAAAATGTGATATATAAACATTTTATTCGTTTGTACCTTTATCAACTCTTGAGAGTAGACTTATATTACTTATTTTATGTAAAATGAGGTGCTACATCCACTAGTAAAAACCGCGATGTCCTATCTTTAACCGTTTAGGAGATCAAGTAAAATGGAGAATAATAGATTTTTGAAAATGTGAAATATAAACATTTTATTACTTTGTATCTCTATCAACTCTTGAGAGTAGACTTATAGGACTTATTTTATGTAAAATGAGATGCTAAATCCACTGGTGAAAACAGCTATGTCCTATCTTTAACCGTTTAGGAGATCGAGTTAAATGAAAAATAATAGATATTTGAAAATGTGATATATAAACATTTTATTCGTTTGTACCTTTATCAACTCTTGAGAGTAGACTTATATTACTTATTTTATGTAAAATGAGGTGCTAAATCCACTAGTAAAAACCGCGTTGTCTTATCTTTAACCGTTTAGGAGATCGAGTAAAATGGAGAATAATAGATATTTGAAAATTTGATATATAAACATTTTATTCGTTTGTACCTTTATCAACTCTTGAGAGTAGACTTATAGGACTTATTTTATGTAAAATGAGGTGCTTAATCCACTGGTGAAAACCGCGATGTCCTATATTTAACCGTTTAGGAGATCGAGTAAAATGGAGAATAATAGATATTTGAAAATGTGATATATAAACAATTTTATTCGTTTGTGCCTTTATCAACTCTTGAGAGTAGACTTATAGGACTTATTTTATGTAAAATGAGGTGCTAAATGTACTGGTGTAAACCGCGATGTCCTATCTTTAACCGTTTAGGAGATCGAGTAAAATGAAAAATAATAGATATTTGAAAATGTGATATTTAAACATTTTATTCGTTTGTACCTTTATCAACTCTTCAGAGTAGACTTATAGGACTCTCTTTATGTAAAATGAGGTGCTAAATCCACTGGTGAAAACCGCGATGTCCTATCTTAAACCGTTTAGGAGATCGAGTGAAATGGAGAATAATAGATATTTGAAAATGTGATATATAAACAATTTTATTCGTTTGTACCTTTATCACCTCTTGAGAGTAGACTTATAGGACTTATTTTATGTAAAATGAGGTGCTTAATCCACTGGTGAAAACCGCGATGTCTTATCGTTAACAATTTAGGAGATCGAGTAAATGGAGAATAATAGATATTTGAAAATGTGATATATAAACATTTTATTCGGTTGTACCTTTATCAACTCTTCAGAGTAGACTAATAAGACTTATTTTATGTAAAATGAGGTGCTTAATCCACTGGTGAAAACCGTGATGTCCTATCTTTAACCGTTTATCAGATCGAGTAAAATAGAAAATAATAGATATTTGAAAATGTGATATATAAACATTTTATTCGTTTGTACCTTTATTAACTCTTAAAAGTAGACTTATAGGACTTATTTTATGAAAAATGAGGTGCTTAATCCACCGGTGAAAACCGCGATGTCCTATCTTTAACCGATTAGGAGATCGAGTAAAATAAAAAATAATAGATATTTGAAATTGTGATGTATAAACATTTTATTCGTTTGTACCTTTATCAACTCTTGAGAGTAGACTTATAGGACTTATTTTATGTAAAATGAGGTGCTAAATCCACTGGTGAAAACCGCGATGTCTTATCTTTAACCGTTTAGGAGATCGAGTTAAATGGAGAATAACAGATATTTTAAAATGTGATATATAAACATTTTATTCGTTTGTACCTTTATCAACTCTTGAGAGTAGACTTATAGGACTTATTTGATGTAAAATGAGGTGCTAAATCCACTGGTGAAAACCGCGATGTCCTATCTTCAACCGTTTAGGAGATCGAGTAAAATGGAGAATAATAGATATTTGAAAATGTGATATATAAACATTTTATTCGTTTGTACCTTTATCAACTCTTGAATGTAGACTTATAGGACTTATTTTATGAAAAATGAAGTGCTAAATCTACTGGTGAAAACCGAGATGTCCTATCTTTAACCGTTTAGGAGATCGAGTAAAATGGAGAATAATAGATATTTGAAAATGTGATATATAAACATTTTATTCGTTTGTACCTTTATCAACTCTTGAATGTAGACTTATAGGACTTATTTTATGTAAAATGAGGTGCTAAATCCACTGGTAAAAACCGCGGTGTCCAATCTTTAACCGTTTAGGAGATCGAGTAAAATGGAGAATAATAGATATTTGAAATTGTGATATATTACCATTTTATTCGTTTGTACCTTTATCAACTCTTGAAAGTAGACTTATAGGACTTTCTTTATGTAAAATGAGGTGCTAAATCCACTGGTAAAAACCGCGATGTCCTATCTTCAACCGTTTAGGAGATCGAGTAAAATGGAGAATAATAGATATTTGAAAATGTGATATATAATCATTTTATTCGTTTGTACCTTTATCAACCCTTGAGAGTAGACTTATAGGACTTATTTTATGTAAAATGAAGTGCTAAATCCACTGGTGAAATTTGCGATATCCTATCCTTAATCGTTTAGGAGATCGAGTAAAATGAAAAATAATAGATATTTGAAAATGTGATATATAAACATTTTATTCGTTTGTACCTTTATCAACTCTTGAAAGTAGACTTATAGGACTCTCTTTATGTAAAATGAGGTGCTAAATCCACTGGTAAAAACCGCGATGTCCTATCTTAAACAGTTTAGGAGATCGAGTAAAATGGAGAATAATAGATATTTGAAATTGTGATATATTACCATTTTATTCGTTTGTACCTTTATCAACTCTTGAAAGTAGACTTATAGGACTTTCTTTATGTAAAATGAGGTGCTAAATCCACTGGTAAAAACCGCGATGTCCTATCTTTAACCGTTTAGGAGATCGAGTAAAATGGAGAATAATAGATATTTGAAAATGTGATATATAAACAATTTTATTCGTTTGTACCTTTACCAACTCTTGAGAGTAGACTTATTGGACTTATTTTATGTAAAATAAGGTGCTAAATCCACTGGTGAAAACCGCGATGTCCTATCTTTAACCGTTTAGGAGATCGAGTAAAATGGAGAATAATAGATATTTGAAAATGTGATATATTAACATTTTATTCGTTTGTACCTTTATCAACTCTTGAAGGTAGACTTATAGGACTTATTTTATGTAAAATGAGGTGCTAAATGCACTGGTGAAAACCGCGATGTCCTATCTTTAATCGTTTAGGACATCGAGTAAAATGAAAAATAATAGATATTTGAAAATGTGATATTTAAACATTTTAATCGTTTGTACCTTTATCAACTCTTGAAAGTAGACTTATAGGACTCTCTTTATGTAAAATGAGGTGCTAAATCCACTGGTAAAAACCGCGATGTTCTATCTTAAACCGTTTAGGAGATCGAGAAAAATGAAAAATAATAGATATTTGAAAATGAGATATTTTAAAATTGTATTCGTTTGTACCTTTATCAACTCTTGAGAGTAGACTTATAGGACTTTTTTTATGAAAAATGAGGTGCTAAATCCACTGGTGAAAACCGCGATGTCCTATCTTAAACCGTTTAGGAGATCGAGTAAAATGAAGAATAATAGATATTTAAAAATGTGATTTATAAACATTTTATTCGTTTGTAACTTTATCAACTCTTGAGAGTAGACTTATATTACTTATTTTATGTAAAATGAGGTGCTAAATCCACTAGTAAAAACCGCGATGTCCTATCTTTAACCGATTAGGAGATCAAGTAAAATGGAGAATAATTAATTTTTGAAAATGTGAAATATAAACATTTTATTAGTTTGTATCTTTATCAACTCTTGAGAGTAGACTTATAGGACTTATTTTATGTAAAATGAGATGCTAAATCCACTGGTGAAAACAGCTATGTCCTATCTTTAACTGTTTAGGAGATCGAGTTAAATGAAAAATAATAGATATTTGAAAATGTGATATATAAACATTTTATTCGTTTGTACCTTTATCAACTCTTGAGAGTAGACTTATAGGACTTATTTGATGTAAAATGAGGTGCTAAATCCACTAGTAAAAACCGCGTTGTCTTATCTTTATCCGTTTAGGAGATCGAGTAAAATGGAGAATAATAGATATTTGAAAATTTGATATATAAACATTTTATTCGTTTGTACCTTTATCAACTCTTGAGAGTAGACTTATAGGACTTATTTTATGTAAAATGAGGTGCTTAATCCACTGGTGAAAACCGCGATGTCCTATATTTAACCGTTTAGGAGATCGAGTGAAATGGAGAATAATAGATATTTGAAAATGTGATATAAAAACAATTTTATTTGTTTGTGCCTTTATCAACTCTTGAGAGTAGACGTATAGGATTTATTTTATGTAAAATGAGGTGCTAAATGTACTGGTGTAAACCGCGATGTCCTATCTTTAACCGTTTAGGAGATCGAGTAAAATGAAAAATAATAGATATTTGAAAATGTGATATTTAAACATTTTATTCGTTTGTACCTTTATCAACTCTTGAGAGTAGACTTATAGGACTCTCTTTATGTAAAATGAGGTGCTAAATCCACTGGTGAAAACCGCGATGTCCTATCTTAAACCGTTTAGGAGATCGAGTGAAATGGAGAATAATAGATATTTGAAAATGTGATATATAAACAATTTTATTCGTTTGTACCTTTATCAACTCTTGAGAGTAGACTTATAGGACTTATTTTATGTAAAATGAGGTGCTTAATCCACTGGTGAAAACCGCGATGTCCTATCGTTAACCGTTTAGGAGATCGAGTAAATAGAGAATAATAGATATTTGAAAATGTGATATATAAACATTTTATTCGTTTGTACCTTTATCAACTCTTCAGAGTAGACTAATAAGACTTATTTTATGTAAAATGAGGTGCTTAATCCACTGGTGAAAACCGTGATGTCCTATCTTTAACCGTTTATCAGATCGAGTAAAATAGAAAATAATAGATATTTGAAAATGTGATATTTAAACATTTTATTCGTTTGTACCTTTATCAACTCTTGAGAGTAGACTTATAAGACTTATTTTATGTAAAATAAGGTGCTAAATGCACTGGTGAAAACCGCGATGTCCTATCTTTTACCCTTTAGGAGATCGAGTAAAATGAAGAATAATAGATATTTGAAAATGTGATAAATAAACATTTTATTCGTTTGTACCTTTATTAACTCTTAAAAGTAGACTTATAGGACTTATTTTATGAAAAATGAGGTGCTTAATCCACTGGTGAAAACCGCGATGTCCTATCTTAAACCGTTTAGGAGATCGAGTGAAATGGAGAATAATAGATATTTGAAAATGTGATATATAAACAATTTTATTCGTTTGTACCTTTATCAACTCTTGAGAGTAGACTTATAGGACTTATTTTATGTAAAATGAGGTGCTTAATCCACTGGTGAAAACCGCGATGTCCTATCGTTAACCGATTAGGAGATCGAGTAAAATGAAAAATAATAGATATTTGAAATTGTGATGTATAAACATTTTATTCGTTTGTACCTTTATCAACTCTTGAGAGTAGACTTAAAGGACTTATTTTATGTAAAATGAGGTGCTAAATCTACTGGTGAAAACCGAGATGTCCTATCTTTAACCGTTTAGGAGATCGAGTAAAATGGATAATAATAGATATTTGAAAATGTGATATATAAACATTTTATTCGTTTGTACCTTTATCAACTCTTGAATGTAGACTTATAGGACTTATTTTATGTAAAATGAGGTGCTAAATCCACTGGTAAAAACCGCGGTGTCCAATCTTTAACCGTTTAGGAGATCGAGTAAAATGAAAAATAATAGATATTTGAAAATGTGATATATAAACATTTTATTCGTTTGTACCTTTACTAATTCTTGAGAGTAGACTTATAGGACTTATTTTATGTAAAATGAGGTGCTAAATCCACTGGTGAAAACCGCGATGTCTTATCTTTAACCGTTTAGGAGATCGAGTTCAATGGAGAATATTAGATATTTGAAAATGTGATATATAAACATTTTATTCGTTTGTACCTTTATCAACTCTTGAGAGTAGACTTATAGGACTTATTTGATGTAAAATGAGGTGCTAAATCCACTGGTGGAAACCGCGATGTCCTATCTTCAACCGTTTAGGAGATCGAGTAAAATGGAGAATAATAGATATTTGAAAATGTGATATATAAACATTTTATTCGTTTGTACCTTTATCAACTCTTGAATGTAGACTTATAGGACTTATTTTATGAAAAATGAAGTGCTAAATCTACTGGTGAAAACCGAGATGTCCTATCTTTAACCGTTTAGGAGATCGAGTAAAATGGAGAATAATAGATATTTGAAAATGTGATATATAAACATTTTATTCGTTTGTACCTTTATCAACTCTTGAATGTAGACTTATAGGACTTATTTTATGTAAAATGAGGTGCTAAATCCACTGGTAAAAACCGCGGTGTCCAATATTTAACCGTTTAGGAGATCGAGTAAAATGAAAAATAATAGATATTTGAAAATGTGATATATAAACATTTTATTCGTTTGTACCTTTACTAATTTTTGAGAGTAGACTTATAGGACTTATTTTATGTAAAATGAGGTGCTAAATCCACTGGTGAAAACCGCGATGTCTTATCTTTAACCGTTTAGGAGATCGAGTTAAATGGAGAATAATAGATATTTGAAAATGTGATATATAAACATTTTATTCGTTTGTATCTTTATCAACTCTTGAGAGTAGACTTATAGGACTTATTTGATGTAAAATGAGGTGCTAAATCCACTGGTGAAAACCGCGATGTCCTATCTTCAACCGTTTAGGAGATCGAGTAAAATGAAAAATAATAGATATTTGAAAATGTGATATTTAAACATTTTAATCGTTTGTACCTTTATCAACTTTTGAAAGTAGACTTATAGGACTCTCTTTATGTAAAATGAGGTGCTAAATCCACTGGTAAAAACCGCGATGTTCTATCTTAAACCGTTTAGGAGATCGAGAAAAATGAAAAATAATAGATATTTGAAAATGTGATATTTTAAAATTGTATTCGTTTGTACCTTTATCAACTCTTGAGAGTAGACTTATAGGACTTTTTTTATGAAAAATGAGGTGCTAAATCCACTGGTGAAAACCGCGATGTCCTATCTTAAACCGTTTAGGAGATCGAGTAAAATGAAGAATAATAGATATTTAAAAATGTGATTTATAAACATTTTATTCGTTTGTAACTTTATCAACTCTTGAGAGTAGACTTATATTACTTATTTTATGTAAAATGAGGTGCTAAATCCACTAGTAAAAACCGCGATGTCCTATCTTTAACCGATTAGGAGATCAAGTAAAATGGAGAATAATTGATTTTTGAAAATGTGAAATATAAACATTTTATTAGTTTGTATCTTTATCAACTCTTGAGAGTAGACTTATAGGACTTATTTTATGTAAAATGAGATGCTAAATCCACTGGTGAAAACAGCTATGTCCTATCTTTAACTGTTTAGGAGATCGAGTTAAATGAAAAATAATAGATATTTGAAAATGTGATATATAAACATTTTATTCGTTTGTACCTTTATCAACTCTTGAGAGTAGACTTATAGGACTTATTTGATGTAAAATGAGGTGCTAAATCCACTAGTAAAAACCGCGTTGTTTTATCTTTAACCGTTTAGGAGATCGAGTAAAATGGAGAATAATAGATATTTGAAAATTTGATATATAAACATTTTATTCGTTTGTACCTTTATCAACTCTTGAGAGTAGACTTATAGGACTTATTTTATGTAAAATGAGGTGCTTAATCCACTGGTGAAAACCGCGATGTCCTATATTTAACCGTTTAGGAGATCGAGTGAAATGGAGAATAATAGATATTTGAAAATGTGATATAAAAACAATTTTATTTGTTTGTGCCTTTATCAACTCTTGAGAGTAGACGTATAGGATTTATTTTATGTAAAATGAGGTGCTAAATGTACTGGTGTAAACCGCGATGTCCTATCTTTAACCGTTTAGGAGATCGAGTAAAATGAAAAATAATAGATATTTGAAAATGTGATATTTAAACATTTTATTCGTTTGTACCTTTATCAACTCTTGAGAGTAGACTTATAGGACTCTCTTTATGTAAAATGAGGTGCTAAATCCACTGGTGAAAACCGCGATGTCCTATCTTAAACCGTTTAGGAGATCGAGTGAAATGGAGAATAATAGATATTTGAAAATGTGATATATAAACAATTTTATTCGTTTGTACCTTTATCAACTCTTGAGAGTAGACTTATAGGACTTATTTTATGTAAAATGAGGTGCTTAATCCACTGGTGAAAACCGCGATGTCCTATCGTTAACCGTTTAGGAGATCGAGTAAATAGAGAATAATAGATATTTGAAAATGTGATATATAAACATTTTATTCGTTTGTACCTTTATCAACTCTTCAGAGTAGACTAATAAGACTTATTTTATGTAAAATGAGGTGCTTAATCCACTGGTGAAAACCGTGATGTCCTATCTTTAACCGTTTATCAGATCGAGTAAAATAGAAAATAATAGATATTTGAAAATGTGATATTTAAACATTTTATTCGTTTGTACCTTTATCAACTCTTGAGAGTAGACTTATAAGACTTATTTTATGTAAAATAAGGTGCTAAATGCACTGGTGAAAACCGCGATGTCCTATCTTTTACCCTTTAGGAGATCGAGTAAAATGAAGAATAATAGATATTTGAAAATGTGATAAATAAACATTTTATTCGTTTGTACCTTTATTAACTCTTAAAAGTAGACTTATAGGACTTATTTTATGAAAAATGAGGTGCTTAATCCACTGGTGAAAACCGCGGTGTCCTATCTTAAACCGTTTAGGAGATCGAGTGAAATGGAGAATAATAGATATTTGAAAATGTGATATATAAACAATTTTATTCGTTTGTACCTTTATCAACTCTTGAGAGTAGACTTATAGGACTTATTTTATGTAAAATGAGGTGCTTAATCCACTGGTGAAAACCGCGATGTCCTATCGTTAACCGATTAGGAGATCGAGTAAAATGAAAAATAATAGATATTTGAAATTGTGATGTATAAACATTTTATTCGTTTGTACCTTTATCAACTCTTGAGAGTAGACTTAAAGGACTTATTTTATGTAAAATGAGGTGCTAAATCTACTGGTGAAAACCGAGATGTCCTATCTTTAACCGTTTAGGAGATCGAGTAAAATGGAGAATAATAGATATTTGAAAATGTGATATATAAACATTTTATTCGTTTGTACCTTTATCAACTCTTGAATGTAGACTTATAGGACTTATTTTATGTAAAATGAGGTGCTAAATCCACTGGTAAAAACCGCGGTGTCCAATCTTTAACCGTTTAGGAGATCGAGTAAAATGAAAAATAATAGATATTTGAAAATGTGATATATAAACATTTTATTCGTTTGTACCTTTACTAATTCTTGAGAGTAGACTTATAGGACTTATTTTATGTAAAATGAGGTGCTAAATCCACTGGTGAAAACCGCGATGTCTTATCTTTAACCGTTTAGGAGATCGAGTTAAATGGAGAATAATAGATATTTGAAAATGTGATATATAAACATTTTATTCGTTTGTATCTTTATCAACTCTTGAGAGTAGACTTATAGGACTTATTTGATGTAAAATGAGGTGCTAAATCCACTGGTGAAAACCGCGATGTCCTATCTTCAACCGTTTAGGAGATCGAGTAAAATGGAGAATAATAGATATTTGAAAATGTGATATATAATCATTTTATTCGTTTGTACCTTTATCAACCCTTGAGAGTAGACTTATAGGACTTATTTTATGTAAAATGAAGTGCTAAATCCACTGGTGAAATTTGCGATATCCTATCTTTAATCGTTTAGGAGATCGAGTAAAATGAAAAATAATAGATATTTGAAAATGTGATATATAAACATTTTATTCGTTTGTACCTTTATCAACTCTTGAAAGTAGACTTATAGGACTCTCTTTATGTAAAATGAGGTGCTAAATCCACTGGTAAAAACCGCCATGTCCTATCTTAAACAGTTTAGGAGATCGAGTAAAATGGAAAATAATAGATATTTGAAATTGTGATATATTAACATTTTATTCGTTTGTACCTTTATCAACTCTTGAAAGTAGACTTATAGGACTTTCTTTATGTAAAATGAGGTGCTAAATCCACTGGTAAAAACCGCGATGTCCTATCTTTAACCGTTTAGGAGATCGAGTAAAATGGAGAATAATAGATATTTGAAAATGTGATATATAAACAATTTTATTCGTTTGTACCTTTATCAACTCTTCAGAGTAGACTTATAGGACTTTCTTTATGTAAAATGAGGTGCTAAATCCACTGGTAAAAACCGCGATGTCCTATCTTAAACCGTTTAGGAGATCGAGTGAAATGGAGAATAATAGATATTTGAAAATGTGATATATAAACAATTTTATTCGTTTGTACCTTTATCACCTCTTGAGAGTAGACTTATAGGACTTATTTTATGTAAAATGAGGTGCTTAATCCACTGGTGAAAACCGCGATGTCCTATCTTAAACCTTTTAGGAGATCGAGTGAAATGGAGAATAATAGATATTTGAAAATGTGATATATAAACAATTTTATTCGTTTGTACCTTTATCACCTCTTGAGAGTAGACTTATAGGACTTATTTTATGTAAAATGAGGTGCTTAATCCACTGGTGAAAACCGCGATGTCCTATCGTTAACAATTTAGGAGATCGAGTAAATGGAGAATAATAGATATTTGAAAATGTGATATATAAACATTTTATTCGGTTGTACCTTTATCAACTCTTCAGAGTAGACTAATAAGACTTATTTTATGTAAAATGAGGTGCTTAATCCACTGGTGAAAACCGTGATGTCCTATCTTTAACCGTTTATCAGATCGAGTAAAATAGAAAATAATAGATATTTGAAAATGTGATATATAAACATTTTATTCGTTTGTATCTTTATCAACTCTTGAGAGTAGACTTATAGGACTTATTTGATGTAAAATGAGGTGCTAAATCCACTGGTGAAAACCGCGATGTCCTATCTTCAACCGTTTAGGAGATCGAGTAAAATGGAGAATAATAGATATTTGAAAATGTGATATATAATCATTTTATTCGTTTGTACCTTTATCAACCCTTGAGAGTAGACTTATAGGACTTATTTTATGTAAAATGAAGTGCTAAATCCACTGGTGAAATTTGCGATATCCTATCTTTAATCGTTTAGGAGATCGAGTAAAATGAAAAATAATAGATATTTGAAAATGTGATATATAAACATTTTATTCGTTTGTACCTTTATCAACTCTTGAAAGTAGACTTATAGGACTCTCTTTATGTAAAATGAGGTGCTAAATCCACTGGTAAAAACCGCGATGTCCTATCTTAAACAGTTTAGGAGATCGAGTAAAATGGAAAATAATAGATATTTGAAATTGTGATATATTAACATTTTATTCGTTTGTACCTTTATCAACTCTTGAAAGTAGACTTATAGGACTTTCTTTATGTAAAATGAGGTGCTAAATCCACTGGTAAAAACCGCGATGTCCTATCTTTAACCGTTTAGGAGATCGAGTAAAATGGAGAATAATAGATATTTGAAAATGTGATATATAAACAATTTTATTCGTTTGTACCTTTATCAACTCTTCAGAGTAGACTTATAGGACTTTCTTTATGTAAAATGAGGTGCTAAATCCACTGGTAAAAACCGCGATGTCCTATCTTAAACCGTTTAGGAGATCGAGTGAAATGGAGAATAATAGATATTTGAAAATGTGATATATAAACAATTTTATTCGTTTGTACCTTTATCACCTCTTGAGAGTAGACTTATAGGACTTATTTTATGTAAAATGAGGTGCTTAATCTACTGGTGAAAACCGCGATGTCCTATCTTAAACCGTTTAGGAGATCGAGTGAAATGGAGAATAATAGATATTTGAAAATGTGATATATAAACAATTTTATTCGTTTGTACCTTTATCACCTCTTGAGAGTAGACTTATAGGACTTATTTTATGTAAAATGAGGTGCTTAATCCACTGGTGAAAACCGCGATGTCCTATCGTTAACAATTTAGGAGATCGAGTAAATGGAGAATAATAGATATTTGAAAATGTGATATATAAACATTTTATTCGGTTGTACCTTTATCAACTCTTCAGAGTAGACTAATAAGACTTATTTTATGTAAAATGAGGTGCTTAATCCACTGGTGAAAACCGTGATGTCCTATCTTTAACCGTTTATCAGATCGAGTAAAATAGAAAATAATAGATATTTGAAAATGTGATATTTAAACATTTTATTCGTTTGTACCTTTATCAACTCTTGAGAGTAGACTTATAAGACTTATTTTATGTAAAATAAGGTGCTAAATGCACTGGTGAAAACCGCGATGTCCTATCTTTTACCCTTTAGGAGATCGAGTAAAATGAAGAATAATAGATATTTGAAAATGTGATATATAAACATTTTATTCGTTTGTACCTTTATTAACTCTTAAAAGTAGACTTATAGGACTTATTTTATGAAAAATGAGGTGCTTAATCCACCGGTGAAAACCGCGATGTCCTATCTTTAACCGATTAGGAGATCGAGTAAAATAAAAAATAATAGATATTTGAAATTGTGATGTATAAACATTTTATTCGTTTGTACCTTTATCAACTCTTGAGAGTAGACTTATAGGACTTATTTTATGTAAAATGAGGTGCTAAATCCACTGGTGAAAACCGCGATGTCTTATCTTTAACCGTTTAGGAGATCGAGTTAAATGGAGAATAATAGATATTTGAAAATGTGATATATAAACATTTTATTCGTTTGTACCTTTATCAACTCTTGAGAGTAGACTTATAGGACTTATTTGATGTAAAATGAGGTGCTAAATCCACTGGTGAAAACCGCGATGTCCTATCTTCAACCGTTTAGGAGATCGAGTAAAATGGAGAATAATAGATATTTGAAAATGTGATATATATACATTTTATTCGTTTGTACCTTTATCAACTCTTGAATGTAGACTTATAGGACTTATTTTATGAAAAATGAAGTGCTAAATCTACTGGTGAAAACCGAGATGTCCTATCTTTAACCGTTTAGGAGATCGAGTAAAATGGAGAATAATAGATATTTGAAAATGTGATATATAAACATTTTATTCGTTTGTACCTTTATCAACTCTTGAATGTAGACTTATAGGACTTATTTTATGAAAAATGAAGTGCTAAATCTACTGGTGAAAACCGAGATGTCCTATCTTTAACCGTTTAGGAGATCGAGTAAAATGGAGAATAATAGATATTTGAAAATGTGATATATAATCATTTTATTCGTTTGTACCTTTATCAACCCTTGAGAGTAGACTTATAGGACTTATTTTATGTAAAATGAAGTGCTAAATCCACTGGTGAAATTTGCGATATCCTATCCTTAATCGTTTAGGAGATCGAGTAAAATGAAAAATAATAGATATTTGAAAATGTGATATATAAACATTTTATTCGTTTGTACCTTTATCAACTCTTGAAAGTAGACTTATAGGACTCTCTTTATGTAAAATGAGGTGCTAAATCCACTGGTAAAAACCGCGATGTCCTATCTTAAACAGTTTAGGAGATCGAGTAAAATGGAAAATAATAGATATTTGAAATTGTGATATATTACCATTTTATTCGTTTGTACCTTTATCAACTCTTGAAAGTAGACTTATAGGACTTTCTTTATGTAAAATGAGGTGCTAAATCCACTGGTAAAAACCGCGATGTCCTATCTTTAACCGTTTAGGAGATCGAGTAAAATGGAGAATAATAGATATTTGAAAATGTGATATATAAACAATTTTATTCGTTTGTACCTTTACCAACTCTTGAGAGTAGACTTATTGGACTTATTTTATGTAAAATAAGGTGCTAAATCCACTGGTGAAAACCGCGATGTCCTATCTTTAACCGTTTAGGAGATCGAGTAAAATGGAGAATAATAGATATTTGAAAATGTGATATATTAACATTTTATTCGTTTGTACCTTTATCAACTCTTGAAGGTAGACTTATAGGACTTATTTTATGTAAAATGAGGTGCTAAATGCACTGGTGAAAACCGCGATGTCCTATCTTTAATCGTTTAGGACATCGAGTAAAATGAAAAATAATAGATATTTGAAAATGTGATATTTAAACATTTTAATCGTTTGTACCTTTATCAACTCTTGAAAGTAGACTTATAGGACTCTCTTCATGTAAAATGAGGTGCTAAATCCACTGGTAAAAACCGCGATGTCCTATCTTAAACCGTTTAGGAGATCGAGAAAAATGAAAAATAATAGATATTTGAAAATGTGATATTTTAAAATTGTATTCGTTTGTACCTTTATCAACTCTTGAGAGTAGACTTATAGGACTTTTTTTATGAAAAATGAGGTGCTAAATCCACTGGTGAAAACCGCGATGTCCTATCTTAAACCGTTTAGGAGATCGAGTAAAATGAAGAATAATAGATATTTAAAAATGTGATTTATAAACATTTTATTCGTTTGTACCTTTATCAACTCTTGAGAGTAGACTTATATTACTTATTTTATGTAAAATGAGGTGCTAAATCCACTAGTAAAAACCGCGATGTCCTATCTTTAACCGATTAGGAGATCGAGTAAAATGGAGAATAATTGATTTTTGAAAATGTGAAATATAAACGTTTTATTAGTTTGTATCTTTATCAACTCTTGAGAGTAGACTTATAGGACTTATTTTATGTAAAATGAGATGCTAAATCCACTGGTGAAAACAGGTATGTCCTATCTTTAACTGTTTAGGAGATCGAGTTAAATGAAAAATAATAGATATTTGAAAATGTGATATATAAACATTTTATTCGTTTGTACCTTTATCAACTCTTGAGAGTAGACTTACATTACTTATTTTATGTAAAATGAGGTGCTAAATCCACTAGTAAAAACCTCGTTGTCTTATCTTTAACCGTTTAGGAGACCGAGTAAAATGGAGAATAATAGATATTTGAAAATTTGATATATAATCATTTTATTCGTTTGTACCTTTATCAACTCTTGAGAGTAGACTTATAGGACTTATTTTATGTAAAATGAGGTGCTTAATCCACTGGTGAAAACCGCGATGTCCTATATTTAACCGTTTAGGAGATCGAGTGAAATGGAGAATAATAGATATTTGAAAATGTGATATAAAAACAATTTTATTCGTTTGTGCCTTTATCAACTCTTGAGAGTAGACTTATAGGATTTATTTTATGTAAAATGAGGTGCTAAATGTACTGGTGTAAACCGCGATGTCCTATCTTTAACCGTTTAGGAGATCGAGTAAAATGAAAAATAATAGATATTTGAAAATGTGATATTTAAACATTTTATTCGTTTGTACCTTTATCAACTCTTGAGAGTAGACTTATAGGACTCTCTTTATGTAAAATGAGGTGCTAAATCCACTGGTGAAAACCGCGATGTCCTATCTTAAACCGTTTAGGAGATCGAGTGAAATGGAGAATAATAGATATTTGAAAATGTGATATATAAACAATTTTATTCGTTTGTACCTTTATCAACTCTTGAGAGTAGACTTATAGGACTTATTTTATGTAAAATGAGGTGCTTAATCCACTAGTGAAAACCGCGATGTCCTATCGTTAACCGTTTAGGAGATCGAGTAAATAGAGAATAATAGATATTTGAAAATGTGATATATAAACATTTTATTCGTTTGTACCTTTATCAACTCTTCAGAGTAGACTAATAAGACTTATTTTATGTAAAATGAGGTGCTTAATCCACTGGTGAAAACCGTGATGTCCTATCTTTAACCGTTTATCAGATCGAGTAAAATAGAAAATAATAGATATTTGAAAATGTGATATTTAAACATTTTATTCGTTTGTACTCTTATCAAATCTTGACAGTAGACTTATAGGACTTATTTGATGTAAAATGTGGTGCTAAATCCACTGGTGAAAACCGCGATGTCCTATCTTTAACCGTTTAGGAGATCGAGTAAAATGAAGAATAATAGATATTTGAAAATGTGATATATAAACATTTTATTCGTTTGTACCTTTATTAACTCTTGAGAGTAGACTTATAGGACTTATTTTATGTAAAATGAGGTGCTAAATTCACTGGTGAAAACCGCGATATCCTATCTTTAACCGTTTAGGAGATCGAGTAAAATGAAGAATAATAGATATTTGAAAATGTGATATATAAACATTTTATTCGTTTGTACCTTTATTAACTCTTGAGAGTAGACTTATAGGACTTATTTTATGTAAAATGAGGTGCTAAATCCACTGGTGAAAACCGCGATGTCCTATCTTTAACCGTTTAGGAGATCGAGTAAAATGGAGAATAATAGATATTTGAAAATGTGATATATAAACATTTTATTCGTTTGTACTCTTATCAAATTTTGAGAGTAGACTTATAGGGCTTATTTGATGTAAAATGAGGTGCTAAATCCACTGGTGAAAATTGCGATATCCTATCTTTAATCGTTTAGGAGTTCGAGTAAAATGAAAAATAATAGATATTTGAAAATGTGATATATAAACATTTTATTCGTTTGTACCTTTATCAACTCTTGAGAGTAGACTTGTAGGACTTATTTTATGTAAATTGAGTTGCAAAATCCACTGGTGAAAACAGCGATGTCCTATCTTTAACCGTTTATGAGATCGAGTAAAATAGAAAATAATAGATATTTGAAAATGTGATATATAATCATTTTATTCGTTTGTACCTTTATCAACTCTTGAGAGTAGACTTACAGGACTTATTTCACGTAAAATGAGGTGCAAAATCCACTTTTGAAAACCGCGTTGTCCTATCTTTAACCGATTAGGAGATCGAGTAAAATGGAGAATAATAGATATTTGAAAATATGATATATAAACATTTTATTCGTTTGTACCTTTATCAACTCTTGAGAGTAGACTTATTGGACTTATTTTATGTAAAATGAGGTGCTAAATCCACTGGTGAAAACCGCGATGTCCTATCTTTAACCGTTTAGGAGATCGAGTAAAATGGAGAAAAATAGATATTTGAAAATGTGATATATAAACATTTTATTCGTTTGTACCTTTATCAACTCTTAAAAGTAGACTTATAGGACTTATTTTATGTAAAATGAGGTGCTTAATGCACTGGTGAAAACCGCGATGCCCTATCTTTAACCGTTTAGGAGATCGAGTAAAATGGAGAATAATAGATATTTGAAAATGTGATATATAAACATTTTATTCGTTTGTACCTATATCAACTCTTGAGAGTAGACTTATATTACTTATTTTATGTAAAATGAGGTGCTAAATCTACTAGTACAAACCGCGATGTCCTATCTTTAACCGTTTAGGAGATCGAGTAAAATGGAGAATAATAGATTTTTGAAAATGTGAAATATAAACATTTTATTCGTTTGTACCTTTATCAACTCTTGAGAGTAGACTTATACGACTTATTTTATGTAAGATGAGGTGCTAAATCCACTGGTGAAAACCGCGATGTCCTATCTTTAACCGTTTAGGAGATCGAATAAAATGAAGAATAATAGATATTTCAAAATGTGATATATAAACATTTTATTCGTTTGTACCTTTAACAACTCTTGAGAGTAGACTTATAGGACTTATTTCACGTAAAATGAGGTGCGAAATCCACTTTTGAAAACCGCGTTGTCCTATCTTTAACCGTTTAGGAGATCGAGTAAAATGGAGAATAATAGATATTTGAAAATTTGATATATAAACATTTTATTCGTTTGTACCTTTATCAACTCTTGAGAGTAGACTTATAGGACTTATTTTATGTAAAATGAGGTGCTTAATCCACTGGTGAAAACCGCGATGTCCTATATTTAACCGTTTAGGAGATCGAGTGAAATGGAGAATAATAGATATTTGAAAATGTGATATAAAAACAATTTTATTCGTTTGTGCCTTTATCAACTCTTGAGAGTAGACTTATAGGATTTATTTTATGTAAAATGAGGTGCTAAATGTACTGGTGTAAACCGCGATGTCCTATCTTTAACCGTTTAGGAGATCGAGTAAAATGAAAAATAATAGATATTTGAAAATGTGATATTTAAACATTTTATTGGTTTGTACCTTTATCAACTCTTGAGAGTAGACTTATAGGACTCTCTTTATGTAAAATGAGGTGCTAAATCCACTGGTGAAAACCGCGATGTCCTATCTTAAACCGTTTAGGAGATCGAGTGAAATGGAGAATAATAGATATTTGAAAATGTGATATATAAACAATTTTATTCGTTTGTACCTTTATCAACTCTTGAGAGTAGACTTATAGGACTTATTTTATGTAAAATGAGGTGCTTAATCCACTGGTAAAAACCGCGATGTCCTATCGTTAACCGTTTAGGAGATCGAGTAAATAGAGAATAATAGATATTTGAAAATGTGATATATAAACATTTTATTCGTTTGTACCTTTATCAACTCTTCAGAGTAGACTAATAAGACTTATTTTATGTAAAATGAGGTGCTTAATCCACTGGTGAAAACCGTGATGTCCTATCTTTAACCGTTTATCAGATCGAGTAAAATAGAAAATAATAGATATTTGAAAATGTGATATTTAAACATTTTATTCGTTTGTACTCTTATCAAATCTTGACAGTAGACTTATAGGACTTATTTGATGTAAAATGTGGTGCTAAATCCACTGGTGAAAACCGCGATGTCCTATCTTTAACCGTTTAGGAGATCGAGTAAAATGAAGAATAATAGATATTTGAAAATGTGATATATAAACATTTTATTCGTTTGTACCTTTATTAACTCTTGAGAGTAGACTTATAGGACTTATTTTATGTAAAATGAGGTGCTAAATTCACTGGTGAAAACCGCGATATCCTATCTTTAACCGTTTAGGAGATCGAGTAAAATGAAAAATAATAGATATTTGAAAATGTGATATATAAACATTTTATTCGTTTGTACCTTTATTAACTCTTGAGAGTAGACTTATAGGACTTATTTTATGTAAAATGAGGTGCTAAATCCACTGGTGAAAACCGCGATGTCCTATCTTTAACCGTTTAGGAGATCGAGTAAAATGGAGAATAATAGATATTTGAAAATGTGATATATAAACATTTTATTCGTTTGTACTCTTATCAAATTTTGAGAGTAGACTTATAGGGCTTATTTGATGTAAAATGAGGTGCTAAATCCACTGGTGAAAATTGCGATATCCTATCTTTAATCGTTTAGGAGTTCGAGTAAAATGAAAAATAATAGATATTTGAAAATGTGATATATAAACATTTTATTCGTTTGTACCTTTATCAACTCTTGAGAGTAGACTTGTAGGACTTATTTTATGTAAATTGAGTTGCAAAATCCACTGGTGAAAACCGCGTTGTCCTATCTTTAACCGTTTAGGAGATCGAGTAAAATGGAGAATAATAGATATTTGAAAATGTGATATATAATCATTTTATTCGTTTGTACCTTTATCAACTCTTGAGAGTAGACTTGTAGGACTTATTTTATGTAAATTGAGTTGCAAAATCCACTGGTGAAAACCGCGTTGTCCTATCTTTAACCGTTTATGAGATCGAGTAAAATAGAAAATAATAGATATTTGAAAATGTGATATATAATCATTTTATTCGTTTGTACCTTTATCAACTCTTGAGAGTAGACTTACAGGACTTATTTCACGTAAAATGAGGTGCAAAATCCACTTTTGAAAACCGCGTTGTCCTATCTTTAACCGTTTAGGAGATCGAGTAAAATGGAGAATAATAGATTTTTGAAAATGTGATATATAAACATTTTATTCGTTTGTACTCTTATCAAATCTTGACAGTAGACTTATAGGACTTATTTGATGTAAAATGTGGTGCTAAATCCACTGGTGAAAACCGCGATGTCCTATCTTTAACCGTTTAGGAGATCGAGTAAAATGAAGAATAATAGATATTTGAAAATGTGATATATAAACATTTTATTCGTTTGTACCTTTAATAACTCTTGAGAGTAGACTTATAGGACTTATTTTATGTAAAATGAGGTGCTAAATCCACTGGTGAAAACCGCGATGTCCTATCTTTAACCGTTTAGGAGATCGAGTAAAATGAAGAATAATAGATATTTGAAAATGTGATATATAAACATTTTATTCGTTTGTACCTTTATTAACTCTTGAGAGTAGACTTATAGGACTTATTTTATGTAAAATGAGGTGCTAAATCCACTGGTGAAAACCGCGATGTCCTATCTTTAACCGTTTAGGAGATCGAGTAAAATGGAGAATAATAGATATTTGAAAATGTGATATATAAACATTTTATTCGTTTGTACTCTTATCAAATCTTGAGAGTAGACTTATAGGACTTATTTGATGTAAAATGAGGTGCTAAATCCACTGGTGAAAATTGCGATATCCTATCTTTAATCGTTTAGGAGTTCGAGTAAACTGAAAAATAATAGATATTTGAAAATGTGATATATAAACATTTTATTCGTTTGTACCTTTATCAACTCTTGAGAGTAGACTTATTGGACTTATTTTATGTAAAATGAGGTGCTAAATCCACTGGTGAAAACCGCGATGTCCTATCTTTAACCGTTTAGGAGATCGAGTAAAATGGAGAATAATAGATATTTGAAAATGTGATATATAAACATTTTATTCGTTTGTACCTTTATCAACTCTTGAAAGTAGACTTATAGGACTTATTTTATGTAAAATGGGGTGCTTAATGCACTGGTGAAAACCGCGATGCCCTATCTTTAACCGTTTAGGAGATCGAGTAAAATGGAGAATAATAGATATTTGAAAATGTGATATATAAACATTTTATTCGTTTGTACCTATATCAACTCTTGAGAGTAGACTTATATTACTTATTTTATGTAAAATGAGGTGCTAAATCTACTAGTACAAACCGCGATGTCCTATCTTTAACCGTTTAGGAGATCGAGTAAAATAGAGAATAATAGATATTTGAAAATGTGATATTTAAACATTTTATTCGTTTGTACTCTTATCAAATCTTGACAGTAGACTTATAGGACTTATTTGATGTAAAATGTGGTGCTAAATCCACTGGTGAAAACCGCGATGTCCTATCTTTAACCGTTTAGGAGATCGAGTAAAATGAAGAATAATAGATATTTGAAAATGTGATATATAAACATTTTATTCGTTTGTACCTTTATTAACTCTTGAGAGTAGACTTATAGGACTTATTTTATGTAAAATGAGGTGCTAAATTCACTGGTGAAAACCGCGATATCCTATCTTTAACCGTTTAGGAGATCGAGTAAAATGAAAAATAATAGATATTTGAAAATGTGATATATAAACATTTTATTCGTTTGTACCTTTATTAACTCTTGAGAGTAGACTTATAGGACTTATTTTATGTAAAATGAGGTGCTAAATCCACTGGTGAAAACCGCGATGTCCTATCTTTAACCGTTTAGGAGATCGAGTAAAATGGAGAATAATAGATATTTGAAAATGTGATATATAAACATTTTATTCGTTTGTACTCTTATCAAATTTTGAGAGTAGACTTATAGGGCTTATTTGATGTAAAATGAGGTGCTAAATCCACTGGTGAAAATTGCGATATCCTATCTTTAATCGTTTAGGAGTTCGAGTAAAATGAAAAATAATAGATATTTGAAAATGTGATATATAAACATTTTATTCGTTTGTACCTTTATCAACTCTTGAGAGTAGACTTGTAGGACTTATTTTATGTAAATTGAGTTGCAAAATCCACTGGTGAAAACAGCGATGTCCTATCTTTAACCGTTTATGTGATCGAGTAAAATAGAAAATAATAGATATTTGAAAATGTGATATATAATCATTTTATTCGTTTGTACCTTTATCAACTCTTGAGAGTAGACTTACAGGACTTATTTCACGTAAAATGAGGTGCAAAATCCACTTTTGAAAACCGCGTTGTCCTATCTTTAACCGTTTAGGAGATCGAGTAAAATGGAGAATAATAGATTTTTGAAAATGTGATATATAAACATTTTATTCGTTTGTACTCTTATCAAATCTTGACAGTAGACTTATAGGACTTATTTGATGTAAAATGTGGTGCTAAATCCACTGGTGAAAACCGCGATGTCCTATCTTTAACCGTTTAGGAGATCGAGTAAAATGAAGAATAATAGATATTTGAAAATGTGATATATAAACATTTTATTCGTTTGTACCTTTAATAACTCTTGAGAGTAGACTTATAGGACTTATTTTATGTAAAATGAGGTGCTAAATCCACTGGTGAAAACCGCGATGTCCTATCTTTAACCGTTTAGGAGATCGAGTAAAATGAAGAATAATAGATATTTGAAAATGTGATATATAAACATTTTATTCGTTTGTACCTTTATTAACTCTTGAGAGTAGACTTATAGGACTTATTTTATGTAAAATGAGGTGCTAAATCCACTGGTGAAAACCGCGATGTCCTATCTTTAACCGTTTAGGAGATCGAGTAAAATGGAGAATAATAGATATTTGAAAATGTGATATATAAACATTTTATTCGTTTGTACTCTTATCAAATCTTGAGAGTAGACTTATAGGACTTATTTGATGTAAAATGAGGTGCTAAATCCACTGGTGAAAATTGCGATATCCTATCTTTAATCGTTTAGGAGTTCGAGTAAACTGAAAAATAATAGATATTTGAAAATGTGATATATAAACATTTTATTCGTTTGTACCTTTATCAACTCTTGAGAGTAGACTTATTGGACTTATTTTATGTAAAATGAGGTGCTAAATCCACTGGTGAAAACCGCGATGTCCTATCTTTAACCGTTTAGGAGATCGAGTAAAATGGAGAATAATAGATATTTGAAAATGTGATATATAAACATTTTATTCGTTTGTACCTTTATCAACTCTTGAAAGTAGACTTATAGGACTTATTTTATGTAAAATGAGGTGCTTAATGCACTGGTGAAAACCGCGATGCCCTATCTTTAACCGTTTAGGAGATCGAGTAAAATGGAGAATAATAGATATTTGAAAATGTGATATATAAACATTTTATTCGTTTGTACCTATATCAACTCTTGAGAGTAGACTTATATTACTTATTTTATGTAAAATGAGGTGCTAAATCTACTAGTACAAACCGCGATGTCCTATCTTTAACCGTTTAGGAGATCGAGTAAAATAGAGAATAATAGATTTTTGAAAATGTGAAATATAAACATTTTATTCGTTTGTACCTTTATCAACTCTTGAGAGTAGACTTATACGACTTATTTTATGTAAGATGAGGTGCTAAATCCACTGGTGAAAACCGCGATGTCCTATCTTTAACCGTTTAGGAGATCGAATAAAATGAAGAATAATAGATATTTCAAAATGTGATATATAAACATTTTATTCGTTTGTACCTTTAACAACTCTTGAGAGTAGACTTATAGGACTTATTTCACGTAAAATGAGGTGCGAAATCCACTTTTGAAAACCGCGTTGTCCTATCTTTAACCGTTTAGGAGATCGAGTAAAATGGAGAATAATAGATATTTGAAAATTTGATATATAAACATTTTATTCGTTTGTACCTTTATCATCTCTTGAGAGTAGACTTATAGGACTTATTTTATGTAAAATGAGGTGCTTAATCCACTGGTGAAAACCGCGATGTCCTATCGTTAACCGTTTAGGAGATCGAGTAAATAGAGAATAATAGATATTTGAAAATGTGATATATAAACATTTTATTCGTTTGTACCTTTATCAACTCTTCAGAGTAGACTAATAAGACTTATTTTATGTAAAATGAGGTGCTTAATCCACTGGTGAAAACCGTGATGTCCTATCTTTAACCGTTTATCAGATCGAGTAAAATAGAAAATAATAGATATTTGAAAATGTGATATTTAAACATTTTATTCGTTTGTACTCTTATCAAATCTTGACAGTAGACTTATAGGACTTATTTGATGTAAAATGTGGTGCTAAATCCACTGGTGAAAACCGCGATGTCCTATCTTTAACCGTTTAGGAGATCGAGTAAAATGAAGAATAATAGATATTTGAAAATGTGATATATAAACATTTTATTCGTTTGTACCTTTATTAACTCTTGAGAGTAGACTTATAGGACTTATTTTATGTAAAATGAGGTGCTAAATTCACTGGTGAAAACCGCGATATCCTATCTTTAACCGTTTAGGAGATCGAGTAAAATGAAGTATAATAGATATTTGAAAATGTGATATATAAAAATTTTATTCGATTGTACCTTTATTAACTCTTGAGAGTAGACTTATAGGACTTATTTTATGTAAAATGAAGTGCTAAATCCACTGGTGAAAATTGCGATATCCTATCTTTAACCGTTTAAAAGATCGAGTGAAATGGAGAATAATAGATATTTGAAAATGTGATACATAAACAATTTTATTCGTTTGTACCTTTATCAACTCTTGAGAGTAAACTTATAGAACCTATTTTATGTAAAATGAGGTGCTAAATCCACTGGTGAAAACCGAGATGTCCTATTTTTAACCGTTTAGGAGATCGAGTGAAATGGAGAATAATAGATATTTGAAAATGTGATATATAAACATTTTATTCGTTTGTACCTTTATCAACTCTTGAAAGTAGACCTATAGGACTTATTTTATGTAAATGAGGTGCTAAATCCACTGGTGTAATCCGCGATGTCCTATCTTTAACCGTTTAAAAGATCGAGTAAAATGAAGAATAATAGATATTTGAAAATGTGATATATAAACATTTTATTCGTTTGTACCTTTATCAACTCTTGAGAGTAGACTTATATTACTTATTTTTTGTAAAATGAGGTGCTAAATCCACTAGTAAAAACCGCGATGTCCTATCTTTAACCGTTTAGGAGATCGAGTAAAATGGAGAATAATAGATTTTTGAAAATGTGAAATATAAACATTTTTTTCGTTTTTACTTTTATTAACTCTTGAGAGTAGACTTATAGGACTTATTTTATGTAAGATAAGGTGCTAAATCCACTGGTGAAAACCGCGATGTCCTATCTTTAACCGTTTAGGAGATCGAGTAAAATGGAGAATAATAGATTTTTGAAAATGTGAAATATAAACATTTTATTCGTTTGTACCTTTATTAACTCTTGAGAGTAGACTTATAGGACTTATTTTATGTAAAATGAGGTGCTAAATCCACTGGTGAAAACCGCGATGTCCTATCTTTAACCGTTTAGGAGATCGAGTAAAATGGAGAATAATAGATATTTGAAAATGTGATATATAAACATTTTATTCGTTTGTACCTTTATTAACTCTTGAGAGTAGACTTATAGGACTTATTTTATGTAAAATGAGGTGCTAAATCCACTAGTGAAAACCGCGATGTCCTATCTTTAACCGTTTAGGAGATCGAGTAAAATGGGGAATAATTGATTTTTGAAAATGTGAAATATAAACATTTTATTCGTTTGTACCTTTATTAACTCTTGAGAGTAGACTTATATTACTTATTTTATGTAAAATGAGGTGCTAAATCCACTAGTAAAAACCGCGATGTCCTATCTTTAACCGTTTAGGAGATCGAGTAAAATGGAGAATAATAGATTTTTGAAAATGTGAAATATAAACATTTTATTCGTTTGTACCTTTATCAACACTTCAGAGTAGACTAATAAGACTTATTTTATGTAAAATGAGGTGCTAAATCCACTGGTGAAAACCGCGATGTCCTATCTTTAACCGTTTATCAGATCGAGTAAAATTGAAAATAATAGATATTTGAAAATGTGATATTTAAACATTTTATTTGTTTGTACCTTTATCAACTCTTGAGAGTAGACTTATAAGACTTATTTTATGTAAAATAAGGTGCTAAATGCACTGGTAAAAACCGCAATGTCCTATCTTAAACCGTTTAGGAGATCGAGTGAAATGGAGAGTAATAGATATTTGAAATTGTGATATATAAACATTTTATTCGTTTGTACCTTTATCAACTCTTGAGAGCAGACTTATAGGACTTATTTTATGTAAAATGAGGTGCTTAATCCACTGGTGAAAACCGCGATGTCTTATCTTTAACCGTTTAGGAGATCGAGTAAAATGAAGTATAATAGATATTTGAAAATGTGATATATAAAAATTTTATTCGTTTGTACCTTTATTAACTCTTGAGAGTAGACTTATAGGACTTATTTTATGTAAAATGAAGTGCTAAATCCACTGGTGAAAATTGCGATATCCTATCTTTAATCGTTTAGGAGATCGAGTAAAATGGAGAATAATAGATATTGGAAAATGTGATATATAAACATTTTATTCGTTTGTACCTTTATCAACTCTTGAAAGTAGATTTATAGGACTTATTTTATGTAAAATGAGGTGCTAAATGCACTGGTGAAAACCGCGATGTCCTATCTTTAACCGTTTAGGAGATCGAGTGAAATGGAGAATAATAGATATTTGAAATTGTGATATATAAACATTTTCTTCGTTTGTACCTTTATCAACTCTTGAGAGTAGACTTATAGGACTCTCTTTATGTAACATGAGGTGCTAAATCCACTGGTAAAAACCGCGATGTCCTATCTTAAACCGCTTAGGAGATCGAGTGAAATGGAGAATAATAGATATTTGAAAATGTGATATATAAACAATTTTATTCGTTTGTACCTTTATCAACTCTTGAGAGTAAACTTATAGGACCTATTTTATGTAAAATGAGGTGCTAAATCCACTGGTGAAAACCGAGATGTCCTATTTTTAACCGTTTAGGAGATCGAGTAAAATGGAGAATAGATATTTGAAAATGTGATATATAAACATTTTATTCGTTTGTACCTTTATCAACTCTTGAGAGTAGACTTATAGGACTTATTTCACGTAAAATAAGGTGCTAAATCCACTTTTGTAAACCGCGATGTCCTATCTTCAACCGTTTAGGAGATCGAGTAAAATGGAAAATAATAGATATTTTAAAATGTAATATATAAACATTTTATTCGTTTGTACCTTTATCAACTCTTGAGAGTAGACTTATAGGACTCTCTTTATGTAAAATGAGGTGCTAAATCCACTGGTAAAAACCGCGATGTCCTATCTTAAACCGTTTAGGAGATCGAGTGAAATGGAGAATAATAGATATTTGAAATTGTGATATATAAACATTTTATTCTTTTGTACCTTTATCAACTCTTGAGAGCAGACTTATAGGACTTATTTTACGTAAAATGAAGTGCTTAATCCACTGGTGAAAACCGCGATGTCTTATCTTTAACCGTTTAGGAGATCGAGTAAAATGAAGTATAATAGATATTTGATATTGTGATATATAAAAATTTTATTCGTTTGTACCTTTATCAACTCTTGAAAGTAGACCTATAGGACTTATTTTATGTAAATGAGGTGCTAAATCCACTGGTGTAATCCGCGATGTCCTATCTTTAACCGTTTAAAAGATCGAGTAAAATGAAGAATAATAGATATTTGAAAATGTGATATATAAACATTTTATTCGTTTGTACCTTTATCAACTCTTGAGAGTAGACTTATATTACTTATTTTTTGTAAAATGAGGTGCTAAATCCACTAGTAAAAACCGCGATGTCCTATCTTTAACCGTTTAGGAGATCGAGTAAAATGGAGAATAATAGATTTTTGAAAATGTGAAATATAAACATTTTTTTCGTTTTTACTTTTATTAACTCTTGAGAGTAGACTTATAGGACTTATTTTATGTAAGATAAGGTGCTAAATCCACTGGTGAAAACCGCGATGTCCTATCTTTAACCGTTTAGGAGATCGAGTAAAATGGAGAATAATAGATTTTTGAAAATGTGAAATATAAACATTTTATTCGTTTGTACCTTTATTAACTCTTGAGAGTAGACTTATAGGACTTATTTTATGTAAAATGAGGTGCTAAATCCACTGGTGAAAACCGCGATGTCCTATCTTTAACCGTTTAGGAGATCGAGTAAAATGGAGAATAATAGATATTTGAAAATGTGATATATAAACATTTTATTCGTTTGTACCTTTATTAACTCTTGAGAGTAGACTTATAGGACTTATTTTATGTAAAATGAGGTGCTAAATCCACTAGTGAAAACCGCGATGTCCTATCTTTAACCGTTTAGGAGATCGAGTAAAATGGGGAATAATTGATTTTTGAAAATGTGAAATATAAACATTTTATTCGTTTGTACCTTTATTAACTCTTGAGAGTAGACTTATATTACTTATTTTATGTAAAATGAGGTGCTAAATCCACTAGTAAAAACCGCGATGTCCTATCTTTAACCGTTTAGGAGATCGAGTAAAATGGAGAATAATAGATTTTTGAAAATGTGAAATATAAACATTTTATTCGTTTGTACCTTTATCAACACTTCAGAGTAGACTAATAAGACTTATTTTATGTAAAATGAGGTGCTAAATCCACTGGTGAAAACCGCGATGTCCTATCTTTAACCGTTTATCAGATCGAGTAAAATTGAAAATAATAGATATTTGAAAATGTGATATTTAAACATTTTATTTGTTTGTACCTTTATCAACTCTTGAGAGTAGACTTATAAGACTTATTTTATGTAAAATAAGGTGCTAAATGCACTGGTAAAAACCGCAATGTCCTATCTTAAACCGTTTAGGAGATCGAGTGAAATGGAGAGTAATAGATATTTGAAATTGTGATATATAAACATTTTATTCGTTTGTACCTTTATCAACTCTTGAGAGCAGACTTATAGGACTTATTTTATGTAAAATGAGGTGCTTAATCCACTGGTGAAAACCGCGATGTCTTATCTTTAACCGTTTAGGAGATCGAGTAAAATGAAGTATAATAGATATTTGAAAATGTGATATATAAAAATTTTATTCGTTTGTACCTTTATTAACTCTTGAGAGTAGACTTATAGGACTTATTTTATGTAAAATGAAGTGCTAAATCCACTGGTGAAAATTGCGATATCCTATCTTTAATCGTTTAGGAGATCGAGTAAAATGGAGAATAATAGATATTGGAAAATGTGATATATAAACATTTTATTCGTTTGTACCTTTATCAACTCTTGAAAGTAGATTTATAGGACTTATTTTATGTAAAATGAGGTGCTAAATGCACTGGTGAAAACCGCGATGTCCTATCTTTAACCGTTTAGGAGATCGAGTGAAATGGAGAATAATAGATATTTGAAATTGTGATATATAAACATTTTCTTCGTTTGTACCTTTATCAACTCTTGAGAGTAGACTTATAGGACTCTCTTTATGTAACATGAGGTGCTAAATCCACTGGTAAAAACCGCGATGTCCTATCTTAAACCGCTTAGGAGATCGAGTGAAATGGAGAATAATAGATATTTGAAAATGTGATATATAAACAATTTTATTCGTTTGTACCTTTATCAACTCTTGAGAGTAAACTTATAGGACCTATTTTATGTAAAATGAGGTGCTAAATCCACTGGTGAAAACCGAGATGTCCTATTTTTAACCGTTTAGGAGATCGAGTAAAATGGAGAATAGATATTTGAAAATGTGATATATAAACATTTTATTCGTTTGTACCTTTATCAACTCTTGAGAGTAGACTTATAGGACTTATTTCACGTAAAATAAGGTGCTAAATCCACTTTTGTAAACCGCAATGTCCTATCTTCAACCGTTTAGGAGATCGAGTAAAATGGAAAATAATAGATATTTTAAAATGTAATATATAAACATTTTATTCGTTTGTACCTTTATCAACTCTTGAGAGTAGACTTATAGGACTCTCTTTATGTAAAATGAGGTGCTAAATCCACTGGTAAAAACCGCGATGTCCTATCTTAAACCGTTTAGGAGATCGAGTGAAATGGAGAATAATAGATATTTGAAATTGTGATATATAAACATTTTATTCCTTTGTACCTTTATCAACTCTTGAGAGCAGACTTATAGGACTTATTTTACGTAAAATGAAGTGCTTAATCCACTGGTGAAAACCGCGATGTCTTATCTTTAACCGTTTAGGAGATCGAGTAAAATGAAGTATAATAGATATTTGATATTGTGATATATAAAAATTTTATTCGTTTGTACCTTTATTAACTCTTGAGAGTAGACTTATAGGACTTTTTTCATGAAAAATGAGGTGCTTAATCCACTGGTGAAAACCGCGATGTCCTATCTTAAACCGTTTAGGAGATCGAGTTAAATGAAAAATAATAGATATTTGAAAATGTGATATATAAACATTTTATTCGTTTGTACCTTTATCAACTCTTGAGAGTAGACTTATATTACTTATTTTATGTAAAATGAGGTGCTAAATCCACTAGTAAAAACCGCGATGTCCTATCTTTAACCGTTTAGGAGATCGAGTAAAATGGAGAATAATAGATTTTTGAAAATGTGAAATATAAACATTTTATTCGTTTTTACTTTTATTAACTCTTGAGTGTAGACTTATAGGACTTATTTAATATAAAATGAGGTGCTAAATCCACTGGTGAAAACCGCGATGTCCTATCTTTAACCGTTTAGGAGATCGAGTAAAATGGAGAATAATAGATTTTTGAAAATGTGAAATATAAACATTTTATTTGTTTGTACCTTTATCAACTCTTGAGAGTAGACTTATAGGACTTATTTAATATAAAATGAGGTGCTAAATCCACTGGTGAAAACCGCGATGTCCTATCTTTAACCGTTTATGAGATCGAGTAAAATAGAAAATAATAGATATTTGAAAATGTGATATATAAACATTTTATTCGTTTGTACCTTTATCAACTCTTGAGAGTAGACTTATATGACTTATTTTATGTAAGATGAGGTGCTAAATCCACTGGTGAAAACCGCGATGTCCAATCATTAACCGTGTAGGAGATCGAATAATATGAAGAATAATAGATATTTCAAAATGTGATATATAAACATTTTATTCGTTTGTACCTTTATCAAATCTTGAGAGTAGACTTATAGGACTTATTTTATGTAAAATGAGGTGCTAAATCCACTGGTGAAAACCGCGATGTCTTATCTTTAACCGTTTAGGAGATCGAGTAAAATAGAAAATAATAGATATTTGAAAATGTGATATATAAACATTTTATTCGTTTGTACTCTTATCAAATCTTGACAGTAGACTTATAGGACTTATTTGATGTAAAATGAGGTGCTAAATCCACTGGTGAAAACCGCGATGTCCTATCTTTAACCGTTTAGGAGATCGAGTAAAATGAAGAATAATAGATATTTGAAAATGTGATATATAAACATTTTATTCGTTTGTACCTTTATTAACTCTTGAGAGTAGACTTATAGGACTTATTTTATGTAAAATGAGGTGCTAAATCCACTGGTGAAAACCGCGATGTCCTATCTTTAACCGTTTAGTAGATCGAGTAAAATGGAGAATAATAGATATTTGAAAATGTGATATATAAACATTTTATTCGTTTGTACTCTTATCAAATCTTGAGAGTAGACTTATAGGACTTATTTGATGTAAAATGAGGTGCTAAATCCACTGGTGAAAATTGCGATATCCTATCTTTAATCGTTTAGGAGTTCGAGTAAAATGAAAAATAATAGATATTTGAAAATGTGATATATAAACATTTTATTCGTTTGTACCTTTATCAACTCTTGAGAGTAGACTTATTGGACTTATTTTATGTAAAATGAGGTGCTAAATCCACTGGTGAAAACCGCGATGTCCTATCTTTAACCGTTTAGGAGATCGAGTAAAATGGAGAATAATAGATATTTGAAAATGTGATATATAAACATTTTATTCGTTTGTACCTTTATCAACTCTTGAGAGTAGACTTATAGGACTCTCTTTATGTAAAATGAGGTGCTAAATCCACTGGTAAAAACCGCGATGTCCTATCTTAAACCGTTTAGGAGATCGAGTGAAATGGAGAATAATAGATATTTGAAATTGTGATATATAAACATTTTATTCCTTTGTACCTTTATCAACTCTTGAGAGCAGACTTATAGGACTTATTTTACGTAAAATGAGGTGCTTAATCCACTGGTGAAAACCGCGATGTCTTATCTTTAACCGTTTAGGAGATCGAGTAAAATGAAGTATAATAGATATTTGATATTGTGATATATAAAAATTTTATTCGTTTGTACCTTTATCAACTCTTGAAAGTAGACTTATAGGACTTATTTTATGTAAAATGAGGTGCTTAATCCACTGGTGAAAACCGCGATGTCTTATCTTTAACCGTTTAGGAGATCGAGTAAAATGAAGTATAATAGATATTTGAAAATGTGATATATAAAAATTTTATTCGTTTGTACCTTTATTAACTCTTGAGAGTAGACTTATAGGACTTATTTTATGTAAAATGAAGTGCTAAATCCACTGGTGAAAATTGCGATATCCTATCTTTAATCGTTTAGGAGATCGAGTAAAATGGAGAATAATAGATATTGGAAAATGTGATATATAAACATTTTATTCGTTTGTACCTTTATCAACTCTTGAAAGTAGATTTATAGGACTTATTTTATGTAAAATGAGGTGCTAAATGCACTGGTGCAAACCGCGATGTCCTATCTTTAACCGTTTAGGAGATCGAGTGAAATGGAGAATAATAGATATTTGAAATTGTGATATATAAACATTTTATTCGTTTGTACCTTTATCAACTCTTGAGAGTAGACTTATAGGACTCTCTTTATGTAACATGAGGTGCTAAATCCACTGGTAAAAACCGCGATGTCCTATCTTAAACCGCTTAGGAGATCGAGTGAAATGGAGAATAATAGATATTTGAAAATGTGATATATAAACAATTTTATTCGTTTGTACCTTTATCAACTCTTGAGAGTAAACTTATAGGACCTATTTTATGTAAAATGAGGTGCTAAATCCACTGGTGAAAACCGAGATGTCCTATTTTTAACCGTTTAGGAGATCGAGTAAAATGGAGAATAGATATTTGAAAATGTGATATATAAACATTTTATTCGTTTGTACCTTTATCAACTCTTGAAAGTAGACCTATAGGACTTATTTTATGTAAAATGAGGTGCTAAATCCACTGGTGTAATCCGCGATGTCCTATCTTTAACCGTTTAGGAGATCGAGTAAAATGAAGAATAATAGATATTTGAAAATGTGCTATATAAACATTTTATTCGTTTGCACCTTTATCAACTCTTGAGAGTAGACTTATAGGACTCTCTTTATGTAAAATGAGGTGCTAAATCCACTGGTAAAAACCGCGATGTCCTATCTTAAACCGTTTAGGAGATCGAGTGAAATGGAGAATAATAGATATTTGAAATTGTGATATATAAACATTTTATTCCTTTGTACCTTTATCAACTCTTGAGAGCAGACTTATAGGACTTATTTTACGTAAAATGAGGTGCTTAATCCACTGGTGAAAACCGCGATGTCTTATCTTTAACCGTTTAGGAGATCGAGTAAAATGAAGTATAATAGATATTTGATATTGTGATATATAAAAATTTTATTCGTTTGTACCTTTATTAACTCTTGAGAGTAGACTTATAGGACTTATTTTATGAAAAATGAGGTGCTTAATCCACTGGTGAAAACCGCGATGTCCTATCTTAAACCGTTTAGGAGATCGAGTTAAATGAAAAATAATAGATATTTGAAAATGTGATATATAAACATTTTATTCGTTTGTACCTTTATCAACTCTTGAGAGTAGACTTATATTACTTATTTTATGTAAAATGAGGTGCTAAATCCACTAGTAAAAACCGCGATGTCCTATCTTTAACCGTTTAGGAGATCGAGTAAAATGGAGAATAATAGATTTTTGAAAATGTGAAATATAAACATTTTATTCGTTTTTACTTTTATTAACTCTTGAGTGTAGACTTATAGGACTTATTTAATATAAAATGAGGTGCTAAATCCACTGGTGAAAACCGCGATGTCCTATCTTTAACCGTTTAGGAGATCGAGTAAAATGGAGAATAATAGATTTTTGAAAATGTGAAATATAAACATTTTATTTGTTTGTACCTTTATCAACTCTTGAGAGTAGACTTATAGGACTTATTTAATATAAAATGAGGTGCTAAATCCACTGGTGAAAACCGCGATGTCCTATCTTTAACCGTTTATGAGATCGAGTAAAATAGAAAATAATAGATATTTGAAAATGTGATATATAAACATTTTATTCGTTTGTACCTTTATCAACTCTTGAGAGTAGACTTATATGACTTATTTTATGTAAGATGAGGTGCTAAATCCACTGGTGAAAACCGCGATGTCCAATCATTAACCGTGTAGGAGATCGAATAATATGAAGAATAATAGATATTTCAAAATGTGATATATAAACATTTTATTCGTTTGTACCTTTATCAAATCTTGAGAGTAGACTTATAGGACTTATTTTATGTAAAATGAGGTGCTAAATCCACTGGTGAAAACCGCGATGTCTTATCTTTAACCGTTTAGGAGATCGAGTAAAATAGAAAATAATAGATATTTGAAAATGTGATATATAAACATTTTATTCGTTTGTACTCTTATCAAATCTTGACAGTAGACTTATAGGACTTATTTGATGTAAAATGAGGTGCTAAATCCACTGGTGAAAACCGCGATGTCCTATCTTTAACCGTTTAGGAGATCGAGTAAAATGAAGAATAATAGATATTTGAAAATGTGATATATAAACATTTTATTCGTTTGTACCTTTATTAACTCTTGAGAGTAGACTTATAGGACTTATTTTATGTAAAATGAGGTGCTAAATCCACTGGTGAAAACCGCGATGTCCTATCTTTAACCGTTTAGGAGATCGAGTAAAATGGAGAATAATAGATATTTGAAAATGTGATATATAAACATTTTATTCGTTTGTACTCTTATCAAATCTTGAGAGTAGACTTATAGGACTTATTTGATGTAAAATGAGGTGCTAAATCCACTGGTGAAAACCGAGATGTCCTATTTTTAACCGTTTAGGAGATCGAGTAAAATGGAGAATAGATATTTGAAAATGTGATATATAAACATTTTATTCGTTTGTACCTTTATCAACTCTTGAAAGTAGACCTATAGGACTTATTTTATGTAAAATGAGGTGCTAAATCCACTGGTGTAATCCGCGATGTCCTATCTTTAACTGTTTAGGAGATCGAGTAAAATGGAGAATAATAGATATTTGAAAATGTGATATATAAACATTTTATTCGTTTGTACTCTTATCAAATCTTGAGAGTAGACTTATAGGACTTATTTGATGTAAAATGAGGTGCTAAATCCACTGGTGAAAATTGCGATATCCTATCTTTAATCGTTTAGGAGTTCGAGTAAAATGAAAAATAATAGATATTTGAAAATGTGATATATAAACATTTTATTCGTTTGTACCTTTATCAACTCTTGAGAGTAGACTTATTGGACTTATTTTATGTAAAATGAGGTGCTAAATCCACTGGTGAAAACCGCGATGTCCTATCTTTAACCGTTTAGGAGATCGAGTAAAATGGAGAATAATAGATATTTGAAAATGTGATATATAAACATTTTATTCGTTTGTACCTTTATCAACTCTTGAGAGTAGACTTATAGGACTCTCTTTATGTAAAATGAGGTGCTAAATCCACTGGTAAAAACCGCGATGTCCTATCTTAAACCGTTTAGGAGATCGAGTGAAATGGAGAATAATAGATATTTGAAATTGTGATATATAAACATTTTATTCCTTTGTACCTTTATCAACTCTTGAGAGCAGACTTATAGGACTTATTTTACGTAAAATGAGGTGCTTAATCCACTGGTGAAAACCGCGATGTCTTATCTTTAACCGTTTAGGAGATCGAGTAAAATGAAGTATAATAGATATTTGATATTGTGATATATAAAAATTTTATTCGTTTGTACCTTTATCAACTCTTGAAAGTAGACTTATAGGACTTATTTTATGTAAAATGAGGTGCTTAATCCACTGGTGAAAACCGCGATGTCTTATCTTTAACCGTTTAGGAGATCGAGTAAAATGAAGTTTAATAGATATTTGAACATGTGATATATAAAAATTTTATTCGTTTGTACCTTTATTAACTCTTGAGAGTAGACTTATAGGACTTATTTTATGTAAAATGAAGTGCTAAATCCACTGGTGAAAATTGCGATATCCTATCTTTAATCGTTTAGGAGATCGAGTAAAATGGAGAATAATAGATATTGGAAAATGTGATATATAAACATTTTATTCGTTTGTACCTTTATCAACTCTTGAAAGTAGATTTATAGGACTTATTTTATGTAAAATGAGGTGCTAAATGCACTGGTGAAAACCGCGATGTCCTATCTTTAACCGTTTAGGAGATCGAGTGAAATGGAGAATAATAGATATTTGAAATTGTGATATATAAACATTTTATTCGTTTGTACCTTTATCAACTCTTGAGAGTAGACTTATAGGACTCTCTTTATGTAACATGAGGTGCTAAATCCACTGGTAAAAACCGCGATGTCCTATCTTAAACCGCTTAGGAGATCGAGTGAAATGGAGAATAATAGATATTTGAAAATGTGATATATAAACAATTTTATTCGTTTGTACCTTTATCAACTCTTGAGAGTAAACTTATAGGACCTATTTTATGTAAAATGAGGTGCTAAATCCACTGGTGAAAACCGAGATGTCCTATTTTTAACCGTTTAGGAGATCGAGTAAAATGGAGAATAGATATTTGAAAATGTGATATATAAACATTTTATTCGTTTGTACCTTTATCAACTCTTGAGAGTAGACTTATAGGACTCTCTTTATGTAAAATGAGGTGCTAAATCCACTGGTAAAAACCGCGATGTCCTATCTTAAATTGTTTAGGAGATCGAGTGAAATGGAGAATAATAGATATTTGAAATTGTGATATATAAACATTTTATTCCTTTGTACCTTTATCAACTCTTGAGAGCAGACTTATAGGACTTATTTTACGTAAAATGAGGTGCTTAATCCACTGGTGAAAACCGCGATGTCTTATCTTTAACCGTTTAGGAGATCGAGTAAAATGAAGTATAATAGATATTTGATATTGTGATATATAAAAATTTTATACGTTTGTACCTTTATTAACTCTTGAGAGTAGACTTATAGGACTTATTTTATGAAAAATGAGGTGCTTAATCCACTGGTGAAAACCGCGATGTCCTATCTTAAACCGTTTAGGAGATCGAGTTAAATGAAAAATAATAGATATTTGAAAATGTGATATATAAACATTTTATTCGTTTGTACCTTTATCAACTCTTGAGAGTAGACTTATATTACTTATTTTATGTAAAATGAGGTGCTAAATCCACTAGTAAAAACCGCGATGTCCTATCTTTAACCGTTTAGGAGATCGAGTAAAATGGAGAATAATAGATTTTTGAAAATGTGAAATATAAACATTTTATTCGTTTTTACTTTTATTAACTCTTGAGTGTAGACTTATAGGACTTATTTAATATAAAATGAGGTGCTAAATCCACTGGTGAAGACCGCGATGTCCTATCTTTAACCGTTTAGGAGATCGAGTAAAATGGAGAATAATAGATTTTTGAAAATGTGAAATATAAACATTTTATTTGTTTGTACCTTTATCAACTCTTGAGAGTAGACTTATAGGACTTATTTAATATAAAATGAGGTGCTAAATCCACTGGTGAAAACCGCGATGTCCTATCTTTAACCGTTTATGAGATCGAGTAAAATAGAAAATAATAGATATTTGAAAATGTGATATATAAACATTTTATTCGTTTGTACCTTTATCAACTCTTGAGAGTAGACTTATATGACTTATTTTATGTAAGATGAGGTGCTAAATCCACTGGTGAAAACCGCGATGTCCAATCATTAACCGTGTAGGAGATCGAATAATATGAAGAATAATAGATATTTCAAAATGTGATATATAAACATTTTATTCGTTTGTACCTTTATCAAATCTTGAGAGTAGACTTATAGGACTTATTTTATGTAAAATGAGGTGCTAAATCCACTGGTGAAAACCGCGATGTCTTATCTTTAACCGTTTAGGAGATCGAGTAAAATAGAAAATAATAGATATTTGAAAATGTGATATATAAACATTTTATTCGTTTGTACTCTTATCAAATCTTGACAGTAGACTTATAGGACTTATTTGATGTAAAATGAGGTGCTAAATCCACTGGTGAAAACCGCGATGTCCTATCTTTAACCGTTTAGGAGATCGAGTAAAATGAAGAATAATAGATATTTGAAAATGTGATATATAAACATTTTATTCGTTTGTACCTTTATTAACTCTTGAGAGTAGACTTATAGGACTTATTTTATGTAAAATGAGGTGCTAAATCCACTGGTGAAAACCGCGATGTCCTATCTTTAACCGTTTAGGAGATCGAGTAAAATGGAGAATAATAGATATTTGAAAATGTGATATATAAACATTTTATTCGTTTGTACTCTTATCAAATCTTGAGAGTAGACTTATAGGACTTATTTGATGTAAAATGAGGTGCTAAATCCACTGGTGAAAATTGCGATATCCTATCTTTAATCGTTTAGGAGTTCGAGTAAAATGAAAAATAATAGATATTTGAAAATGTGATATATAAACATTTTATTCGTTTGTACCTTTATCCACTCTTGAGAGTAGACTTATTGGACTTATTTTATGTAAAATGAGGTGCTAAATCCACTGGTGAAAACCGCGATGTCCTATCTTTAACCGTTTAGGAGATCGAGTAAAATGGAGAATAATAGATATTTGAAAATGTGATATATAAACATTTTATTCGTTTGTACCTTTATCAACTCTTGAGAGTAGACTTATAGGACTCTCTTTATGTAACATGAGGTGCTAAATCCACTGGTAAAAACCGCGATGTCCTATCTTAAACCGCTTAGGAGATCGAGTGAAATGGAGAATAATAGATATTTGAAAATGTGATATATAAACAATTTTATTCGTTTGTACCTTTATCAACTCTTGAGAGTAAACTTATAGGACCTATTTTATGTAAAATGAGGTGCTAAATCCACTGGTGAAAACCGAGATGTCCTATTTTTAACCGTTTAGGAGATCGAGTAAAATGGAGAATAGATATTTGAAAATGTGATATATAAACATTTTATTCGTTTGTACCTTTATCAACTCTTGAAAGTAGACCTATAGGACTTATTTTATGTAAAATGAGGTGCTAAATCCACTGGTGTAATCCGCGATGTCCTATCTTTAACCGTTTAGGAGATCGAGTAAAATGAAGAATAATAGATATTTGAAAATGTGATATATAAACATTTTATTCGTTTGCACCTTTATCAACTCTTGAGAGTAGACTTATAGGACTCTCTTTATGTAAAATGAGGTGCTAAATCCACTGGTAAAAACCGCGATGTCCTATCTTAAATTGTTTAGGAGATCGAGTGAAATGGAGAATAATAGATATTTGAAATTGTGATATATAAACATTTTATTCCTTTGTACCTTTATCAACTCTTGAGAGCAGACTTATAGGACTTATTTTACGTAAAATGAGGTGCTTAATCCACTGGTGAAAACCGCGATGTCTTATCTTTAACCGTTTAGGAGATCGAGTAAAATGAAGAATAATAGATATTTGATATTGTGATATATAAAAATTTTATACGTTTGTACCTTTATTAACTCTTGAGAGTAGACTTATAGGACTTATTTTATGAAAAATGAGGTGCTTAATCCACTGGTGAAAACCGCGATGTCCTATCTTAAACCGTTTAGGAGATCGAGTTAAATGAAAAATAATAGATATTTGAAAATGTGATATATAAACATTTTATTCGTTTGTACCTTTATCAACTCTTGAGAGTAGACTTATATTACTTATTTTATGTAAAATGAGGTGCTAAATCCACTAGTAAAAACCGCGATGTCCTATCTTTAACCGTTTAGGAGATCGAGTAAAATGGTGAATAATAGATTTTTGAAAATGTGAAATATAAACATTTTATTCGTTTTTACTTTTATTAACTCTTGAGTGTAGACTTATAGGACTTATTTAATTTAAAATGAGGTGCTAAATCCACTGGTGAAGACCGCGATGTCCTATCTTTAACCGTTTAGGAGATCGAGTAAAATGGAGAATAATAGATTTTTGAAAATGTGAAATATAAACATTTTATTTGTTTGTACCTTTATCAACTCTTGAGAGTAGACTTATAGGACTTATTTAATATAAAATGAGGTGCTAAATCCACTGGTGAAAACCGCGATGTCCTATCTTTAACCGTTTATGAGATCGAGTAAAATAGAAAATAATAGATATTTGAAAATGTGATATATAAACATTTTATTCGTTTGTACCTTTATCAACTCTTGAGAGTAGACTTATATGACTTATTTTATGTAAGATGAGGTGCTAAATCCACTGGTGAAAACCGCGATGTCCAATCATTAACCGTGTAGGAGATCGAATAATATGAAGAATAATAGATATTTCAAAATGTGATATATAAACATTTTATTCGTTTGTACCTTTATCACATCTTGAGAGTAGACTTATAATACTTATTTTATGTAAAATGAGGTGCTAAATCCACTGGTGAAAACCGCGATGTCTTATCTTTAACCGTTTAGGAGATCGAGTAAAATAGAAAATAATAGATATTTGAAAATGTGATATATAAACATTTTATTCGTTTGTACTCTTATCAAATCTTGACAGTAGACTTATAGGACTTATTTGATGTAAAATGAGGTGCTAAATCCACTGGTGAAAACCGCGATGTCCTATCTTTAACCGTTTGGGAGATCGAGTAAAATGAAGAATAATAGATATTTGAAAATGTGATATATAAACATTTTATTCGTTTGTACCTTTATTAACTCTTGAGAGTAGACTTATAGGACTTATTTTATGTAAAATGAGGTGCTAAATCCACTGGTGAAAACCGCGATGTCCTATCTTTAACCGTTTAGGAGATCGAGTAAAATGGAGAATAATAGATATTTGAAAATGTGATATATAAACATTTTATTCGTTTGTACTCTTATCAAATCTTGAGAGTAGACTTATAGGACTTATTTGATGTAAAATGAGGTGCTAAATCCACTGGTGAAAATTGCGATATCCTATCTTTAATCGTTTAGGAGTTCGAGTAAAATGAAAAATAATAGATATTTGAAAATGTGATATATAAACATTTTATTCGTTTGTACCTTTATCAACTCTTGAGAGTAGACTTATTGGACTTATTTTATGTAAAATGAGGTGCTAAATCCACTGGTGAAAACCGCGATGTCCTATCTTTAACCGTTTAGGAGATCGAGTAAAATGGAGAATAATAGATATTTGAAAATGTGATATATAAACATTTTATTCGTTTGTACCTTTATCAACTCTTGAGAGTAGACTTAAAGGACTCTCTTTATGTAAAATGAGGTGCTAAATCCACTGGTAAAAACCGCGATGTCCTATCTTAAACCGTTTAGGAGATCGAGTGAAATGGAGAATAATAGATATTTGAAATTGTGATATATAAACATTTTATTCCTTTGTACCTTTATCAACTCTTGAGAGCAGACTTATAGGACTTATTTTACGTAAAATGAGGTGCTTAATCCACTGGTGAAAACCGCGATGTCTGATCTTTAACCGTTTAGGAGATCGGGTAAAATGAAGTATAATAGATATTTGATATTGTGATATATAAAAATTTTATTCGTTTGTACCTTTATTAACTCTTGAGAGTAGACTTATAGGACTTATTTTATGAAAAATGAGGTGCCTAATCCACTGGTGAAAACCGCGATGTCCTATCTTAAACCGTTTAGGAGATCGAGTTAAATGAAAAATAATAGATATTTGAAAATGTGATATATAAACATTTTATTCGTTTGTACCTTTATCAACTCTTGAGAGTAGACTTATATTACTTATTTTATGTAAAATGAGGTGCTAAATCCACTAGTAAAAACCGCGATGTCCTATCTTTAACCGTTTAGGAGATCGAGTAAAATGGAGAATAATAGATTTTTGAAAATGTGAAATATAAACATTTTATTCGTTTTTACTTTTATTAACTCTTGAGTGTAGACTTATAGGACTTATTTAATATAAAATGAGGTGCTAAATCCACTGGTGAAAACCGCGATGTCCTATCTTTAACCGTTTAGGAGATCGAGTAAAATGGAGAATAATAGATTTTTGAAAATGTGAAATATAAACATTTTATTTGTTTGTACCTTTATCAACTCTTGAGAGTAGACTTATAGGACTTATTTAATATAAAATGAGGTGCTAAATCCACTGGTGAAAACCGCGATGTCCTATCTTTAACCGTTTATGAGATCGAGTAAAATAGAAAATAATAGATATTTGAAAATGTGATATATAAACATTTTATTCGTTTGTACCTTTATCAACTCTTGAGAGTAGACTTATATGACTTATTTTATGTAAGATGAGGTGCTAAATCCACTGGTGAAAACCGCGATGTCCTATCATTAACCGTGTAGGAGATCGAATAATATGAAGAATAATAGATATTTCAAAATGTGATATATAAACATTTTATTCGTTTGTACCTTTATCAAATCTTGAGAGTAGACTTATAGGACTTATTTTATGTAAAATGAGGTGCTAAATCCACTGGTGAAAACCGCGATGTCTTATCTTTAACCGTTTAGGAGATCGAGTAAAATAGAAAATAATAGATATTTGAAAATGTGATATATAAACATTTTATTCGTTTGTACTCTTATCAAATCTTGACAGTAGACTTATAGGACTTATTTGATGTAAAATGAGGTGCTAAATCCACTGGTGAAAACCACGATGTCCTATCTTTAACCGTTTAGGAGATCGAGTAAAATGAAGAATAATAGATATTTGAAAATGTGATATATAAACATTTTATTCGTTTGTACCTTTATTAACTCTTGAGAGTAACTTATAGGACTTATTTTATGTAAAATGAGGTGCTAAATCCACTGGTGAAAACCGCGATGTCCTATCTTTAACCGTTTAGGAGATCGAGTAAAATGGAGAATAATAGATATTTGAAAATGTGATATATAAACATTTTATTCGTTTGTACTCTTATCAAATCTTGAGAGTAGACTTATAGGACTTATTTGATGTAAAATGAGGTGCTAAATCCACTGGTGAAAACCGCGATGTCCTATCTTTAACCGTTTAGGAGATCGAGTAAAATGGGGAATAATTGATTTTTGAAAATATGAAATATAAACATTTTATTCGTTTGTACCTTTATTAACTCTTGAGAGTAGACTTATATTACTTATTTTATGTAAAATGAGGTGCTAAATCCACTAGTAAAAACCGCGATGTCCTATCTTTAACCGTTCAGGAGATCGAGTAAAATGGAGAATAATAGATTTTTGAAAATGTGAAATATAAACATTTTATTCGTTTGTACCTTTATCAACTCTTCAGAGTAGACTAATAAGACTTATTTTATGTAAAATGAGGTGCTAAATCCACTGGTGAAAACCGCGATGTCCTATCTTTAACCGCTTATCAGATCGAGTAAAATAGAAAATAATAGATATTTGAAAATGTGATATTTAAACATTTTATTCGTTTGCACCTTTATCAACTCTTGAGAGTAGACTTATAAGACTTATTTTATGTAAAATAAGGTGCTAAATGCACTGGTGAAAACCGCGATGTCCTATCTTTAACCGTTTAGGAGATCGAGTAAAATGAAGATTAATAGATATTTGAAAATGTGATATATAAACATTTTATTCGTTTGTACCTTTATTAACTCTTAAAAGTAGACTTATAGGACTTATTTTATGAAAAATTAAGTGCTTAATCCACTGGTGAAAACCGCGATGTCCTATCTTTAACCGTTTAGGAGATCGAGTAAAATGAAGATTAATAGATATTTGAAAATGTGATATATAAACATTTTATTCGTTTGTACCTTTATTAACTCTTACAAGTAGACTTATAGGACTTATTTTATGAAAAATGAGGTGCTTAATCCACTGGTGAAAACCGCGATGTCCTATCTTAAACCGTTTAGGAGATCGAGTGAAATGAAAAATAATAGATATTTGAAAATGTGATATTTAAACATTTTATTCGTTTGTACCTTTATCAACTCTTGAGTGTAGACTTATAGGACTTATTTAATATAAAATGAGGTGCTAAATCCACTGGTGAAAACCGCGATGTCCTATCTTTAACCGTTTAGGAGATCGAGTAAAATGGAGAATAATAGATTTTTGAAAATGTGAAATATAAACATTTTATTTGTTTGTACCTTTATCAACTCTTGAAAGTAGACTTATAGGACTTATTTAATATAAAATGAGGTGCTAAATCCACTGGTGAAAACCGCGATGTCCTATCTTTAACCGTTTATGAGATCGAGTAAAACAGAAAATAATAGATATTTGAAAATGTGATATATAAACATTTTATTCGTTTGTACCTTTATCAACTCTTGAGAGTAGACTTATATGACTTATTTTATGTAAGATGAGGTGCTAAATCCACTGGTGAAAACCGCGATGTCCTATCATTAACCGTGTAGGAGATCGAATAATATGAAGAATAATAGATATTTCAAAATGTGATATATAAACATTTTATTCGTTTGTACCTTTATCAAATCTTGAGAGTAGACTTATAGGACTTATTTTATGTAAAATGAGGTGCTAAATCCACTGGTGAAAACCGCGATGTCTTATCTTTAACCGTTTAGGAGATCGAGTAAAATAGAAAATAATAGATATTTGAAAATGTGATATATAAACATTTTATTCGTTTGTACTCTTATCAAATCTTGACAGTAGACTTATAGGACTTATTTGATGTAAAATGAGGTGCTAAATCCACTGGTGAAAACCGCGATGTCCTATCTTTAACCGTTTAGGAGATCGAGTAAAATGAAGAATAATAGATATTTGAAAATGTGATATATAAACATTTTATTCGTTTGTACCTTTATTAACTCTTGAGAGTAACTTATAGGACTTATTTTATGTAAAATGAGGTGCTAAATCCACTGGTGAAAACCGCGATGTCCTATCTTTAACCGTTTAGGAGATCGAGTAAAATGGAGAATAATAGATATTTGAAAATGTGATATATAAACATTTTATTCGATTGTACTCTTATCAAATCTTGAGAGTAGACTTATAGGACTTATTTGATGTAAAATGAGGTGCTAAATCCACTGGTGAAAATTGCGATATCCTATCTTTAATCGTTTAGGAGTTCGAGTAAAATGAAAAATAATAGATATTTGAAAATGTGAAATATAAACATTTTATTCGTTTGTATCTTCATCAACTCTTGAGAGTAGACTTATATTACTTATTTTATGTAAAATGAGGTGCTAAATCCACTAGTGAAAACCGCGATGTCCTATCTTTAACCGTTTAGGAGATCGAGTAAAATGGGGAATAATTGATTTTTGAAAATGTGAAATATAAACATTTTATTCGTTTGTACCTTTATTAACTCTTGAGAGTAGACTTATATTACTTATTTTATGTAAAATGAGGTGCTAAATCCACTAGTAAAAACCGCGATGTCCTATCTTTAACCGTTTAGGAGATCGAGTAAAATGGAGAATAATAGATTTTTGAAAATGTGAAATATAAACATTTTATTCGTTTGTACCTTTATCAACTCTTCAGAGTAGACTAATAAGACTTATTTTATGTAAAATGAGGTGCTAAATCCACTGGTGAAAACCGCGATGTCCTATCTTTAACCGCTTATCAGATCGAGTAAAATAGAAAATAATAGATATTTGAAAATGTGATATTTAAACATTTTATTCGTTTGCACCTTTATCAACTCTTGAGAGTAGACTTATAAGACTTATTTTATGTAAAATAAGGTGCTAAATGCACTGGTGAAAACCGCGATGTCCTATCTTTAACCGTTTAGGAGATCGAGTAAAATGAAGATTAATAGATATTTGAAAATGTGATATATAAACATTTTATTCGTTTGTACCTTTATTAACTCTTAAAAGTAGACTTATAGGACTTATTTTATGAAAAATGAGGTGCTTAATCCACTGGTGAAAACCGCGATGTCCTATCTTTAACCGTTTAGGAGATCGAGTAAAATGAAGATTAATAGATATTTGAAAATGTGATATATAAACATTTTATTCGTTTGTACCTTTATTAACTCTTACAAGTAGACTTATAGGACTTATTTTATGAAAAATGAGGTGCTTAATCCACTGGTGAAAACCGCGATGTCCTATCTTAAACCGTTTAGGAGATCGAGTGAAATGAAAAATAATAGATATTTGAAAATGTGATATTTAAACATTTTATTCGTTTGTACCTTTATCAACTCTTGAGTGTAGACTTATAGGACTTATTTAATATAAAATGAGGTGCTAAATCCACTGGTGAAAACCGCGATGTCCTATCTTTAACCGTTTAGGAGATCGAGTAAAATGGAGAATAATAGATTTTTGAAAATGTGAAATATAAACATTTTATTTGTTTGTACCTTTATCAACTCTTGAAAGTAGACTTATAGGACTTATTTAATATAAAATGAGGTGCTAAATCCACTGGTGAAAACCGCGATGTCCTATCTTTAACCGTTTATGAGATCGAGTAAAACAGAAAATAATAGATATTTGAAAATGTGATATATAAACATTTTATTCGTTTGTACCTTTATCAACTCTTGAGAGTAGACTTATATGACTTATTTTATGTAAGATGAGGTGCTAAATCCACTGGTGAAAACCGCGATGTCCTATCATTAACCGTGTAGGAGATCGAATAATATGAAGAATAATAGATATTTCAAAATGTGATATATAAACATTTTATTCGTTTGTACCTTTATCAAATCTTGAGAGTAGACTTATAGGACTTATTTTATGTAAAATGAGGTGCTAAATCCACTGGTGAAAACCGCGATGTCTTATCTTTAACCGTTTAGGAGATCGAGTAAAATAGAAAATAATAGATATTTGAAAATGTGATATATAAACATTTTATTCGTTTGTACTCTTATCAAATCTTGACAGTAGACTTATAGGACTTATTTGATGTAAAATGAGGTGCTAAATCCACTGGTGAAAACCGCGATGTCCTATCTTTAACCGTTTAGGAGATCGAGTAAAATGAAGAATAATAGATATTTGAAAATGTGATATATAAACATTTTATTCGTTTGTACCTTTATTAACTCTTGAGAGTAACTTATAGGACTTATTTTATGTAAAATGAGGTGCTAAATCCACTGGTGAAAACCGCGATGTCCTATCTTTAACCGTTTAGGAGATCGAGTAAAATGGAGAATAATAGATATTTGAAAATGTGATATATAAACATTTTATTCGTTTGTACTCTTATCAAATCTTGAGAGTAGACTTATAGGACTTATTTGATGTAAAATGAGGTGCTAAATCCACTGGTGAAAATTGCGATATCCTATCTTTAATCGTTTAGGAGTTCGAGTAAAATGAAAAATAATAGATATTTGAAAATGTGAAATATAAACATTTTATTCGTTTGTATCTTCATCAACTCTTGAGAGTAGACTTATATTACTTATTTTATGTAAAATGAGGTGCTAAATCCACTAGTGAAAACCGCGATGTCCTATCTTTAACCGTTTAGGAGATCGAGTAAAATGGGGAATAATTGATTTTTGAAAATGTGAAATATAAACATTTTATTCGTTTGTACCTTTATTAACTCTTGAGAGTAGACTTATATTACTTATTTTATGTAAAATGAGGTGCTAAATCCACTAGTAAAAACCGCGATGTCCTATCTTTAACCGTTTAGGAGATCGAGTAAAATGGAGAATAATAGATTTTTGAAAATGTGAAATATAAACATTTTATTCGTTTGTACCTTTATCAACTCTTCAGAGTAGACTAATAAGACTTATTTTATGTAAAATGAGGTGCTAAATCCACTGGTGAAAACCGCGATGTCCTATCTTTAACCGCTTATCAGATCGAGTAAAATAGAAAATAATAGATATTTGAAAATGTGATATTTAAACATTTTATTCGTTTGCACCTTTATCAACTCTTGAGAGTAGACTTATAAGACTTATTTTATGTAAAATAAGGTGCTAAATGCACTGGTGAAAACCGCGATGTCCTATCTTTAACCGTTTAGGAGATCGAGTAAAATGAAGATTAATAGATATTTGAAAATGTGATATATAAACATTTTATTCGTTTGTACCTTTATTAACTCTTAAAAGTAGACTTATAAGACTTATTTTATGAAAAATGAGGTGCTTAATCCACTGGTGAAAACCGCGATGTCCTATCTTTAACCGTTTAGGAGATCGAGTAAAATGAAGATTAATAGATATTTGAAAATGTGATATATAAACATTTTATTCGTTTGTACCTTTATCAACTCTTGAGTGTAGACTTATAGGACTTATTTAATATAAAATGAGGTGCTAAATCCACTGGTGAAAACCGCGATGTCCTATCTTTAACCGTTTAGGAGATCGAGTAAAATGGAGAATAATAGATTTTTGAAAATGTGAAATATAAACATTTTATTTGTTTGTACCTTTATCAACTCTTGAAAGTAGACTTATAGGACTTATTTAATATAAAATGAGGTGCTAAATCCACTGGTGAAAACCGCGATGTCCTATCTTTAACCGTTTATGAGATCGAGTAAAATAGAAAATAATAGATATTTGAAAATGTGATATATAAACATTTTATTCGTTTGTACCTTTATCAACTCTTGAGAGTAGACTTATATGACTTATTTTATGTAAGATGAGGTGCTAAATCCACTGGTGAAAACCGCGATGTCCTATCATTAACCGTGTAGGAGATCGAATAATATGAAGAATAATAGATATTTCAAAATGTGATATATAAACATTTTATTCGTTTGTACCTTTATCAAATCTTGAGAGTAGACTTATAGGACTTATTTTATGTAAAATGAGGTGCTAAATCCACTGGTGAAAACCGCGATGTCTTATCTTTAACCGTTTAGGAGATCGAGTAAAATAGAAAATAATAGATATTTGAAAATGTGATATATAAACATTTTATTCGTTTGTACTCTTATCAAATCTTGACAGTAGACTTATAGGACTTATTTGATGTAAAATGAGGTGCTAAATCCACTGGTGAAAACCGCGATGTCCTATCTTTAACCGTTTAGGAGATCGAGTAAAATGAAGAATAATAGATATTTGAAAATGTGATATATAAACATTTTATTCGTTTGTACCTTTATTAACTCTTAAAAGTAGACTTATAAGACTTATTTTATGAAAAATGAGGTGCTTAATCCACTGGTGAAAACCGCGATGTCCTATCTTTAACCGTTTAGGAGATCGAGTAAAATGAAGATTAATAGATATTTGAAAATGTGATATATAAACATTTTATTCGTTTGTACCTTTATTAACTCTTAAAAGTAGACTTATAGGACTTATTTTATGAAAAATGAGGTGCTTAATCCACTGGTGAAAACCGCGATGTCCTATCTTAAACCGTTTAGGAGATCGAGTGAAATGAAAAATAATAGATATTTGAAAATGTGATATTTAAACATTTTATTCGTTTGTACCTTTATCAACTCTTGAGTGTAGACTTATAGGACTTATTTAATATAAAATGAGGTGCTAAATCCACTGGTGGAAACCGCGATGTCCTATCTTTAACCGTTTAGGAGATCGAGTAAAATGGAGAATAATAGATTTTTGAAAATGTGAAATATAAACATTTTATTTGTTTGTACCTTTATCAACTCTTGAAAGTAGACTTATAGGACTTATTTAATATAAAATGAGGTGCTAAATCCACTGGTGAAAACCGCGATGTCCTATCTTTAACCGTTTATGAGATCGAGTAAAATAGAAAATAATAGATATTTGAAAATGTGATATATAAACATTTTATTCGTTTGTACCTTTATCAACTCTTGAGAGTAGACTTATATGACTTATTTTATGTAAGATGAGGTGCTAAATCCACTGGTGAAAACCGCGATGTCCTATCATTAACCGTGTAGGAGATCGAATAATATGAAGAATAATAGATATTTCAAAATGTGATATATAAACATTTTATTCGTTTGTACCTTTATCAAATCTTGAGAGTAGACTTATAGGACTTATTTTATGTAAAATGAGGTGCTAAATCCACTGGTGAAAACCGCGATGTCTTATCTTTAACCGTTTAGGAGATCGAGTAAAATAGAAAATAATAGATATTTGAAAATGTGATATATAAACATTTTATTCGTTTGTACTCTTATCAAATCTTGACAGTAGACTTATAGGACTTATTTGATGTAAAATGAGGTGCTAAATCCACTGGTGAAAACCGCGATGTCCTATCTTTAACCGTTTAGGAGATCGAGTAAAATGAAGAATAATAGATATTTGAAAATGTGATATATAAACATTTTATTCGTTTGTACCTTTATTAACTCTTGAGAGTAACTTATAGGACTTATTTTATGTAAAATGAGGTGCTAAATCCACTGGTGAAAACCGCGATGTCCTATCTTTAACCGTTTAGGAGATCGAGTAAAATGGAGAATAATAGATATTTGAAAATGTGATATATAAACATTTTATTCGTTTGTACTCTTATCAAATCTTGAGAGTAGACTTATAGGACTTATTTGATGTAAAATGAGGTGCTAAATCCACTGGTGAAAATTGCGATATCCTATCTTTAATCGTTTAGGAGTTCGAGTAAAATGAAAAATAATAGATATTTGAAAATGTGAAATATAAACATTTTATTCGTTTGTATCTTCATCAACTCTTGAGAGTAGACTTATATTACTTATTTTATATAAAATGAGGTGCTAAATCCACTAGTGAAAACCGCGATGTCCTATCTTTAACCGTTTAGGAGATCGAGTAAAATGGGGAATAATTGATTTTTGAAAATGTGAAATATAAACATTTTATTCGTTTGTACCTTTATTAACTCTTGAGAGTAGACTTATATTACTTATTTTATGTAAAATGAGGTGCTAAATCCACTAGTAAAAACCGCGATGTCCTATCTTTAACCGTTTAGGAGATCGAGTAAAATGGAGAATAATAGATTTTTGAAAATGTGAAATATAAACATTTTATTCGTTTGTACCTTTATCAACTCTTCAGAGTAGACTAATAAGACTTATTTTATGTAAAATGAGGTGCTAAATCCACTGGTGAAAACCGCGATGTCCTATCTTTAACCGCTTATCAGATCGAGTAAAATAGAAAATAATAGATATTTGAAAATGTGATATTTAAACATTTTATTCGTTTGCACCTTTATCAACTCTTGAGAGTAGACTTATAAGACTTATTTTATGTAAAATAAGGTGCTAAATGCACTGGTGAAAACCGCGATGTCCTATCTTTAACCGTTTAGGAGATCGAGTAAAATGAAGATTAATAGATATTTGAAAATGTGATATATAAACATTTTATTCGTTTGTACCTTTATTAACTCTTAAAAGTAGACTTATAGGACTTATTTTATGAAAAATGAGGTGCTTAATCCACTGGTGAAAACCGCGATGTCCTATCTTAAACCGTTTAGGAGATCGAGTGAAATGAAAAATAATAGATATTTGAAAATGTGATATTTAAACATTTTATTCGTTTGTACCTTTATCAACTCTTGAGTGTAGACTTATAGGACTTATTTAATATAAAATGAGGTGCTAAATCCACTGGTGAAAACCGCGATGTCCTATCTTTAACCGTTTAGGAGATCGAGTAAAATGGAGAATAATAGATTTTTGAAAATGTGAAATATAAACATTTTATTTGTTTGTACCTTTATCAACTCTTGAGAGTAGACTTATAGGACTTATTAAATATAAAATGAGGTGCTAAATCCACTGGTGAAAACCGCGATGTCCTATCTTTAACCGTTTATGAGATCGAGTAAAATAGAAAATAATAGATATTTGAAAATGTGATATATAAACATTTTATTCGTTTGTACCTTTATCAACTCTTGAGAGTAGACTTATATGACTTATTTTATGTAAGATGAGGTGCTAAATCCACTGGTGAAAACCGCGATGTCCTATCATTAACCGTGTAGGAGATCGAATAATATGAAGAATAATAGATATTTCAAAATGTGATATATAAACATTTTATTCGTTTGTACCTTTATCAAATCTTGAGAGTAGACTTATAGGACTTATTTTATGTAAAATGAGGTGCTAAATCCACTGGTGAAAACCGCGACGTCTTATCTTTAACCGTTTAGGAGATCGAGTAAAATAGAAAATAATAGATATTTGAAAATGTGATATATAAACATTTTATTCGTTTGTACTCTTATCAAATCTTGACAGTAGACTTATAGGACTTATTTGATGTAAAATGAGGTGCTAAATCCACTGGTGAAAACCGCGACGTCTTATCTTTAACCGTTTAGGAGATCGAGTAAAATAGAAAATAATAGATATTTGAAAATGTGATATTTAAACATTTTATTCGTTTGCACCTTTATCAACTCTTGAGAGTAGACTTATAAGACTTATTTTATGTAAAATAAGGTGCTAAATGCACTGGTGAAAACCGCGATGTCCTATCTTTAACCGTTTAGGAGATCGAGTAAAATGAAGATTAATAGATATTTGAAAATGTGATATATAAACATTTTATTCGTTTGTACCTTTATTAACTCTTAAAAGTAGACTTATAGGACTTATTTTATGAAAAATGAGGTGCTTAATCCACTGGTGAAAACCGCGATGTCCTATCTTAAACCGTTTAGGAGATCGAGTGAAATGAAAAATAATAGATATTTAAAAATGTGATATTTAAACATTTTATTCGTTTGTACCTTTATCAACTCTTGAGAGTAGACTTATAGGACTCTCTTTATGTAAAATGAGGTGCTAAATCCACTGGTGAAAACCGCGATGTCCTATCTTAAACCGTTTAGGAGATCGAGTGAAATGGAGAATAATAGATATTTGAAAATGTGATATATAAACAATTTTATTCGTTTGTACCTTTATCAACTCTTGAGAGTAGACTTATATTACTTATTTTATGTAAAATGAGGTGCTAAATCCACTAGTAAAAACCGCGGTGTCCTATCTTTAACCGTATAGGAGATCGAGTAAAATGGAGAATAATAGATTTTTGAAAATGTGAAATATAAACATTTTATTCGTTTGTATCTTCATCAACTCTTGAGAGTAGACTTATATTACTTATTTTATGTAAAATGAGGTGCTAAATCCACTAGTGAAAACCGCGATGTCCTATCTTTAACCGTTTAGGAGATCGAGTAAAATGGGGAATAATTGATTTTTGAAAATGTGAAATATAAACATTTTATTCGTTTGTACCTTTATTAACTCTTGAGAGTAGACTTATATTACTTATTTTATGTAAAATGAGGTGCTAAATCCACTAGTAAAAACCGCGATGTCCTATCTTTAACCGTTTAGGAGATCGAGTAAAATGGAGAATAATAGATTTTTGAAAATGTGAAATATAAACATTTTATTCGTTTGTACCTTTATCAACACTTCAGAGTAGACTAATAAGACTTATTTTATGTAAAATAAGGTGCTAAATCCACTGGTGAAAACCGCGATGTCCTATCTTTAACCGTTTATCAGATCGAGTAAAATTGAAAATAATAGATATTTGAAAATGTGATATTTAAACATTTTATTCGTTTGTACCTTTATCAACTCTTGAGAGTAGACTTATAACTCTTATTTTATGTAAAATAAGGTGCTAAATGCACTGGTAAAAACCGCGATGTCCTATCTTAAACCGTTTAGGAGATCGAGTGAAATGGAGAGTAATAGATATTTGAAATTGTGATATATAAACATTTTATTCGTTTGTACCTTTATCAACTCTTGAGAGCAGACTTATAGGACTTATTTTATGTAAAATGAGGTGCTTAATCCACTGGTGAAAACCGCGATGTCTTATCTTTAACCGTTTATCAGATCGAGTAAAATTGAAAATAATAGATATTTGAAAATGTGATATTTAAACATTTTATTCGTTTGTACCTTTATCAACTCTTGAGAGTAGACTTATAAGACTTATTTTATGTAAAATAAGGTGCTAAATGCACTGGTAAAAACCGCGATGTCCTATCTTAAACCGTTTAGGAGATCGAGTGAAATGGAGAGTAATAGATATTTGAAATTGTGATATATAAACATTTTATTCGTTTGTACCTTTATCAACTCTTGAGAGCAGACTTATAGGACTTATTTTATGTAAAATGAGGTGCTTAATCCACTGGTGAAAACCGCGATGTCTTATCTTTAACCGTTTAGGAGATCGAGTAAAATGAAGTATAGTAGATATTTGAAAATGTGATATATAAAAATTTTATTCGTTTGTACCTTTATTAACTCTTGAGAGTAGACTTATAGGACTTATTTTATGTAAAATGAAGTGCTAAATCCACTGGTGAAAATTGCGATATCCTATCTTTAATCGTTTAGGAGATCGAGTAAAACGGAGAATAATAGATATTGGGAAATGTGATATATAAACATTTTATTCGTTTGTACCTTTATCAACTCTTGAAAGTAGATTTATAGGACTTATTTTATGTAAAATGAGTTGCTAAATGCACTGGTGAAAACCGCGATGTCCTATCTTTAACCGTTTAGGAGATCGAGTGAAATGGAGAATAATAGATATTTGAAATTGTGATATATAAACATTTTATTCGTTTGTACCTTTATCAACTCTTGAGAGTAGACTTATAGGACTCTCTTTATGTAAAATGAGGTGCTAAATCCACTGGTAAAAACCGCGATGTCCTATCTTAAACCGCTTAGGAGATCGAGTGAAATGGAGAATAATAGATATTTGAAAATGTGATATATAAACAATTTTATTCGTTTGTACCTTTATCAACTCTTGAGAGTAAACTTATAGGACCTATTTTATGTAAAATGAGGTGCTAAATCCACTGGTGAAAACCGAGATGTCCTATTTTTAACCGTTTAGGAGATCGAGTAAAATGGAGAATAGATATTTGAAAATGTGATATATAAACATTTTATTCGTTTGTACCTTTATCAACTCTTGAAAGTAGACCTATAGGACTTATTTTATGTAAAATGAGGTGCTAAATCCACTGGTGTAATCCGCGATGTCCTATCTTTAACCGTTTAGGAGATCGAGTAAAATGAAGAATAATAGATATTTGAAAATGTGATATATAAACATTTTATTCGTTTGTACCTTTATCAACTCTTGAGAGTAGACTTATAGGACTCTCTTTATGTAAAATGTGGTGCTAAATACACTGGTAAAAACCGCGATGTCCTATCTTAAACCGTTTAGGAGATCGAGTGAAATGGAGAATAATAGATATTTGAAATTGTGATATATAAACATTTTATTCCTTTGTACCTTTATCAACTCTTGAGAGCAGACTTATAGGACTTATTTTACGTAAAATGAGGTGCTTAATCCACTGGTGAAAACCGCGATGTCTTATCTTTAACCGTTTAGGAGATCGAGTAAAATGAAGTATAATAGATATTTGATAATGTGATATATAAAAATTTTATTCGGTTGTACCTTTATCAACTCTTAAGAGTAGACTTATAGGACTTATTTTATGTAAAATGAGGTGCTAAATCCACTGGTAAAAACCGCGACGTCTTATCATTAACCGTTTAGGAGATCGAGTAAAATGGAGAATAATAGATATTTGAAAATGTGGTATATAAACATTTTATTCGGTTGTACCTTTATCAACTCTTAAGAGTAGACTTATAGGACTTATTTTATGTAAAATGAGGTGCTAAATCCACTGGTGAAAACCGCAATGTCCTATCTCTAACCGTTTAGGAGATCGAGTAAAATGGAGGACAATAGATATTTGAAAATGTGATATTTAAACAATTTATTCGTTTGTACCTTTATCAACCCTTGAGAGTAGACTTATAGGACTTATTTTATGTAAAATGAGGTGCTAAATAAACTGGTAAAAACCGCGATGTCCTATCTATAACCGTTTAGGAGATCGAGTAAAATGGAAAATAATAGATATTTGAAAATGTGATATATAAACATTTTAATCGTTTGTACGTTTATCAACTTCTGTGAGTAGACTTATAGGACTTATTTTATGTAAAATGAGGGTCGTAATCCACTGGTGAAAACCGCGAGGTCCTTTTTTTAACCGTTTAGGAGATCGAGTAAAATGGAGAATAATAGATATTTGAAAATGTGATATATAAACATTTTTTCGTTTGTACCTTTATCAACTCTTAAGAGTAGACTTATAGGACTTATATAATGTAAAATGAGGTGCTAAATCCACTGGAGAAAACCGCGATGTCCTATCTTTAACCGTTTAGGAGATCGAGTAAAATGGAGAATAATAGATATTTGAAAATGTGATATATAAACCTTTTTTCGTTTGTACCTTTATCAACTCTTAAGAGTAGACTTATAGGACTTATATAATGTAAAATGAGGTGCTTAATCCACTGGTGAAAACCGCGATGTCCTATCTTTAACCGTTTAGGAGATCGAGTAAAATGGAGTATAATAGATATTTGAAAATGTGATATATTAACATTTTATTCGTTTGTACCTTTATCAACTCTTGAGAGTAGACTTATAGGACTTATTTTATGTAAAATGAGGGTCGTAATCCACTGGTGAAAACCGCAAGGTCCTTTTTTTAACCGTTTAGGAGATCGAGTAAAATGGAGAATAATAGATATTTGAAAATGTGATATATTAACATTTTATTTGTTTGTACCTTTATCAACTCTTGAGAGTAGACTTATAGAACTTATTTTATGTAAAATGAGTTGTTAAATCCACTGGTGAAAACCGCAATGTCCTATCCTTAACCGTTTAGGAGATCGAGTAAAATGGAGAATAATAGATATTTGAAAATGTGATATATAAACATTTTATTCGTTTGTACCTTTATCAACTCTTAGGAGTAGACTTATAGGACTTATTTTATGTAAAATGAGGTGCTAAATCCACTGGTGAAAACCGCAATGTCCTATCTTTAACCGTTTAGGAGATCGAGTAAAATGGAGGACAATAGATATTTGAAAATGTGGTATATAAACATTTTATTCGGTTGTACCTTTATCAACTCTTAAGAGTAGACTTATAGGACTTATTTTATGTAAAATGAGGTGCTAAATCCACTGGTAAAAACCGCGACGTCTTATCTTTAACCGTTTAGGAGATCGAGTAAAATGGAGAATAATAGATATTTGAAAATGTGGTATATAAACATTTTATTCGGTTGTACCTTTATCAACTCTTAAGAGTAGACTTATAGGACTTATTTTATGTAAAATGAGGTGCTAAATCCACTGGTGAAAACCGCAATGTCCTATCTTTAACCGTTTAGGAGATCGAGTAAAATGGAGGACAATAGATATTTGAATATGTGATATTTAAACAATTTATTCGTTTGTACCATTATCAACCCTTGAGAGTAGACTTATAGGACTTATTTTATGTAAAATGAGGTGCTAAATAAACTGGTAAAAACCGCGATGTCCTATCTATAACCGTTTAGGAGATCGAGTAAAATGGAAAATAATAGATATTTGAAAATGTGATATATAAACATTTTAATCGTTTGTACGTTTATCAACTTCTGTGAGTAGACTTATAGGACTTATTTTACGTAAAATGAGGTGCTAAATAAACTATTAAAAACCGCGATGTCCTATCCTTAACCGTTTAGGAGATCGAGTAAAATGGAGAATAATAGATATTTGAAAATGTGATATATAAACATTTTTTCGTTTGTACCTTTATCAACTCTTAAGAGTAGACTTATAGGACTTATTTAATGTAAAATGAGGTGCTAAATCCACTGGTGAAAACCGCGATGTCCTATCTTTATCCGTTTAGGAGATCGAGTAAAATGGAGAATAATAGATATTTGAAAATGTGATATATAAACATTTTATTCGTTTGTACCTTAATCAACTCTTGAGAGTAGACTTATAGGACTTATTTTATGTAAAATGAGGTGCTAAATCCACTGGTGAAAACCGCAATGTCCTATCTTGAACCGTTTAAGAGATCGAGTAAAATGGAGAATAATTGATATTTGAAAATGTGATATATTAACATTTTATTCGTTTGTACCTTTATCAACTCTTGAGAGTAGACTTATAGGACTTATTTTATGTAAAATAAAGTGCTAAATCCACTGGTGAAAACCGCGAGGTCCTATCTTTAACCGTTTAGGAGATCGAATAAAATGGAGATTAATAGATATTTGAATATGTGATATATTAACATTTTATCCGTTTGTACCATTATCAACTCTTGAGAGTAGACTTATAGGACTTATTTTATGTAAAATGAGGTGCTAAATCCACTGGTGAAAATCGTGATGTCCTATCTTTAATCGTATAGGAAATCGAGTAAAATTTAGAATAATAGATATTTGAAAATGTGATATATAAACAATTTAACCGTTTGTACCATTATCAACTCTTGAGAGTAGACTTATAGGACTTATTTTATAAAAAATGAGGTGCTAAATCCACTGGTGAAAACCGCGATATCCTATCTTTAACCGTTTAGGAGATCGAGTAAAATGGAGAATAATAGATATTTGAAAATGTGATATATAAACATTTTAATCGTTTGTACTATTATCAACTCTTGAGAGTAGACTTATAGGACTTATTGTATGTAAAATGTGGTGCTAAATCCTCTAGTAAAAACCGCGATGTCCTATCTTTAACCGTTTAGGAGATCGAGTAAAATGGAGAATAATAGATATTTGAAAATGTGATATATAAACATTTTATTCGTTTGTACTTTTATCAACTCTTGAGGGTAGACTTATAGGACTTATTTTATGTAAAATGAGGTGCCAAATAAACTGGTGAAAACCGCAATGTCCTATCTTGAACCGTTTAAGAGATCGAGTAAAATGGAGAATAATTGATATTTGAAAATGTGATATATTAACATTTTATTCGTTTGTACCTTTATCAACTCTTGAGAGTAGACTTATAGGACTTATTTTATGTAAAATGAGGTGCTAAATCCACTGGTGAAAATCGTGATGTCCTATATTTAACCGTTTAGGAGATCGAGTAAAATGAAGAATCATAGATATTTGAAAATGTGATATATTAACATTTTATTCGTTTGTACCTTTATCAACTCTTGAGAGTAGACTTATAGGACTTATTTTATAAAAAATAAGGTGCCAAATAAACTGGTGAAAACCGCGATGTAATATCTTTAATCGTATAGGAAATCGAGTAAAATTTAGAATAATAGATATTTGAAAATGTGATATATAAACAATCTAACCGTTTGTACCATTATCAACTCTTGAGAGTAGACTTATAGGACTTATTTTATAAAAAATGAGGTGCTAAATCCACTGGTGAAAACCGCGATATCCTATCTTTAACCGTTTAGGAGATCGAGTAAAATGGAGAATAATAGATATTTGAAAATGTGATATATAAACATTTTAATCGTTTGTACTATTATCAACTCTTGAGAGTAGACTTATAGGACTTATTGTATGTAAAATGTGGTGCTAAATCCTCTAGTAAAAACCGCGATGTCCTATCTTTAACCGTTTAGGAGATCGAGTAAAATGGAGAATAATAGATATTTGAAAATGTGATGTATAAACATTTTATTTGTTTGTACCTTTATCAACTCTTGAGAGTAGACTTAGAGGACTTATTTTATGTAAAATGAGGTGTTAAATCCACTGGTGAAAACCGCAATGTCCTATCCTTAACCGTTTAGGAGATCGAGTTAAATGGAGAATAATAGATATTTGAAAATGTGATATTTAAACAATTTATTCGTTTGTACTTTTATCAACCCTTGAGAGTAGACTTATAGGACTTATTTTATGTAAAATGAGGTGCTAAATAAACTGGTAAAAACCGCGATGTCCTATCTATAACCGTTTAGGAGATCGAGTAAAATGGAAAATAATAGATATTTGAAAATGTGATATTTAAACAATTTATTCGTTTGTACCTTTATCAACCCTTGAGAGTAGGCTTACAGGACTTATTTTATGAAAAATGAGGTGCTAAATCCATTGGAGAAAACCGCGATGTCCTATCTTTAACCGTTCAGGAGATCGAGTAAAATGGAAAATAAAAGATATTTGAAAATGTGATATATAAACATTTTTTCGTTTGTACCTTTATCAACTCTTAAGAGTAGACTTATAGGACTAATATAATGTAAAATGAGGTGCAAAATGCACTGGTAAAAAACGGCAATGTCCTATCTTTAATCGTTTAGGAGATCGAGTAAAATGGAGAATAATAGATATTTGAAAATGTGATATATAAACATTTTTTCGTTTGTACCTTTATCAACTCTTAAGAGTAGACTTATAGGACTTATATAATATAAAATGAGGTGCTAAATCCACTGGAGAAAACCGCGATGTCCTATCTTAAACCGTTTAGGAGATCGAGTAAAATGGAGAATAATAGATATTTGAAAATGTGATATATAAACCTTTTTTCGTTTGTACCTTTATCAACTCTTAAGAGTAGACTTATAGGACTTATATAATGTAAAATGAGGTGCTTAATCCACTGGTGAAAACCGCGAGGTCCTTTTTTTAACCGTTTAGGAGATCGAGTAAAATGGAGAATAATAGATATTTGAAAATGTGATATATTAACATTTTATTTGTTTGTACCTTTATCAACTCTTGAGAGTAGACTTATAGAACTTATTTTATGTAAAATGAGTTGTTAAATCCACTGGTGAAAACCGCAATGTCCTATCCTTAACCGTTTAGGAGATCGAGTAAAATGGAAAATAATAGATATTTGAAAATGTGATATATAAACATTTTATTCGTTTGTACCTTTATCAACTCTTAGGAGTAGACTTATAGGACTTATTTTATGTAAAATGAGGTGCTAAATCCACTGGTGAAAACCGCAATGTCCTATCTTTAACCGTTTAGGAGATCGAGTAAAATGGAGGACAATAGATATTTGAAAATGTGGTATATAAACATTTTATTCGGTTGTACCTTTATCAACTCTTAAGAGTAGACTTATAGGACTTATTTTATGTAAAATGAGGTGCTAAATCCACTGGTAAAAACCGCGACGTCTTATCTTTAACCGTTTAGGAGATCGAGTAAAATGGAGAATAATAGATATTTGAAAATGTGGTATATAAACATTTTATTCGGTTGTACCTTTATCAACCCTTGAGAGTAGGCTTATAGGACTTATTTAATGTAAAATGAGGGTCGTAATCCACTGGTGAAAACCGCGAGGTCCTTTTTTTAACCGTTTAGGAGATCGAGTAAAATGGAGAATAATAGATATTTGAAAATGTGATATATTAACATTTTATTTGTTTGTACCTTTATCAACTCTTGAGAGTAGACTTATAGAACTTATTTTATGTAAAATGAGTTGTTAAATCCACTGGTGAAAACCGCAATGTCCTATCCTTAACCGTTTAGGAGATCGAGTAAAATGGAGAATAATAGATATTTGAAAATGTGATATATAAACATTTTATTCGTTTGTACCTTTATCAACTCTTAGGAGTAGACTTATAGGACTTATTTTATGTAAAATGAGGTGCTAAATCCACTGGTGAAAACCGCAATGTCCTATCCTTAACCGTTTAGGAGATCGAGTAAAATGGAGAATAGTAGATATTTGAAAATGTGATATATAAACATTTTGTTCGTTTGTACCTTTATCAACTCTTGAGAGAAAACTTATAGAACTTATTTTACGTAAAATGAGGTGCTAAATCCACTGGTGAAAACCGCGATGTCCTATCTTTAACCGTTTAGGAGATCGAGTAAAATGGAGAAAAATAGATATTTGAAAATGTGATATATAATTATTTTATTCGTTTGTAAACTTATCAACTCTTGAGAGTAGACTTATAGGACTTATTGTATGTAAAATGAAGTGCTAAATTTACTGGTGAAATCCGCGATGTCCTATCTTTAACCGTTTAGGAGATCGAGTAAAACAGAGAATAATAGATATTTGAAAATGTGATATATAAACATTTTATTCGTTTGTACTTTTATCAACTCTTGAGAGTAGACTTATAGGACTTATTTTATGTAAAATGAGGTGCCAAATAAACTGGTGAAAACCGCGATGTCTTATCTTTAACCGTTTAGGAGATCGAGTAAAATGGAGAATAATAGATATTTGAAAATGTGGTATATAAACATTTTATTCGGTTGTACCTTTATCAACTCTTAAGAGTAGACTTATAGGACTTATTTTATGTAAAATGAGGTGCTAAATCCACTAGTGAAAACCGCAATGTCCTATCTTTAACCGTTTAGGAGATCGAGTAAAACGGAGGACAATAAATATTTGGAAATGTGATATTTAAACAATTTATTCGTTTGTACCTTTATCAACCCTTGAGAGTAGACTTATAGGACTTATTTTATGTAAAATGAGGTGCTAAATAAACTGGTGAAAACCGCGATGTCCTATCTTTAATCGTTTAGGAGATCGAGTAAAATGGAGAATAATAGATATTTGAAAATGTGATATATAAACATTTTTTCGTTTGTACCTTTATCAACTCTTAAGAGTAGACTTATAGGACTTATTTTACGTAAAATGAGGTGCTAAATAAACTGGTGAAAACCGCGATGTCCTATCTTTAATCGTTTAGGAGATCGAGTAAAATGGAGAATAATAGATATTTGAAAATGTGATATATAAACATTTTGTTCGTTTGTACCTTTATCAACTCTTGAGAGAAGACTTATTGGACTTATTTTACGTAAAATGAGGTGCTAAATAAACTGGTGAAAACCGCAATGTCCTATCTTTAACCGTTTAGGAGATCGAGTAAAATGAAGAACAATAGATATTTGAAAATGTGACATTTAAACAATTTATTCGTTTGTACATTTATCAACCCTTGAGAGTAGACTTATAGGACTTATTTTATGTAAAATGAGGTGCTAAATAAACTGGTAAAAGCCGCGATGTCCTATCTATAACCGTTTAGGAGATCGAGTAAAATGAAAAATAATAGATATTTGAAAATGTGATATATAAACATTTTATTCGTTTGTACTTTTAACAACTCTTGAGAGTAGACTTATAGGACATATTTTATGTAAAATGAGGTGCCAAATAAACTAGTGAAAACCGCGATGTCCTATCTTTAACTGTTTAGGAGATCGAGTAAAATGGAGAATTATAGATATTTGAAAATGTGATATATAAACATTTTTTCGTTTGTACCTTTATCAACTTTTAAGAGTAGACTTATAGGACTTATATAATGTAAAATTTGGTGCTAAATCCACTGGTGAAAACCGCGATGTCCTATCTTTAACCGTTTAGGAGATCGAGTAAAATGGAGAATAATAGATATTTGAAAATGTGATATTTAAACATTTTATTCGTTTGTACTTTTATCAACTATTGAGAGTAGACTTATAGGACTTATTTTATGTAAAATGAGGTGGTAAATCCACTGGTGTAAACCGCAATATCCTATCTTTAACCGTTTAGGAGATCGAGTAAAATAGAGAATAATAGATATTTGAAAATGTGATATATAAACATTTTATTCGTTTGTACTTTTATCAACTCTTGAGAGTAGACTTATAGGACTTATTTTATGTAAAATGAGGTGCCAAATAAACTGGTGAAAACCGCGATGTAATATCTTTAACCGTTTAGGAGATCGAGTAAAATGGAGAATAATAGATATTTGAAAATGTGATGTATAAACATTTTATTCGTTTGTACCTTTATCAACTTTTGTGAGTAGACTTATATGACTTATTGTATGTAAAATGAGGTGCTAAATCCACTGGTGAAAACCGCGATGTCTTATATTTAACCGTTTAGGAGATCAAGTAAAATGGAGAATAATAGATATTTGAAAATGTGATATATAAACATTTTATTCGTTTGTACCTTTATCAACACCTGAGAGTAGACTTATAGGACTTATTTTACGTAAAATTAGGTGCTAAATCTACTGGTAAAAACCGCGATGTCTTATCTTTAACCGTTTAGGAGATCGAGTAAAATGGAGAATAATAGATATTTGAAAATGTGGTATATAAACATTTTATTCGGTTGTACCTTTATCAACTCTTAAGAGTAGACTTATAAAACTTATTTTATGTAAAATGAGGTGCTAAATCCACTGGTGAAAACCGCAATGTCCTATCTTTAACCGTTTAGGAGATCGAGTAAAATGAAGAACAATAGATATTTGAAAATGTGACATTTAAACAATTTATTCGTTTGTACCTTTATCAACCCTTGAGAGTAGACTTATAGGACTTATTTTATGTAAAATGAGGTGCTAAATAAACTGGTAAAAGCCGCGATGTCCTATCTATAACCGTTTAGGAGATCGAGTAAAATGAAAAATAATAGATATTTGAAAATGTGATATATAAACATTTTAATCGTTTGTACGTTTATCAACATCTGTGAGTAGACTTATAGGACTTATTTTACGTAAAATGAGGTGCTAAATAAACTGGTAAAAACCGCAATGTCCTATCCTTAACCGTTTAGGAGATCGAGTAAAATGGAGAATAATGGATATTTGAAAATGTGATATATAAACATTTTATTCGTTTGTACCTTTATCAACTCTTAAGAGTTGACTTATAGGACTTATTTTATGTAAAATGAGGTGCTTAATCCACTGGTGAAAACCGCGATGTCTTATCTTTAACCGTTTAGGAGATCGAGTAAAATGGAGAATAATAGATATTTGAAAATGTGATATATAAACATTTTTTTCGTTTGTACCTTTATCAACTCTTAAGAGTAGACTTATAGGACTTATTTTACGTAAAATGAGGTGCTAAATCCACTGGTGAAAACCGCGATGTCCTATCTTTAACCGTTTAGGAGATCGAGTAAAATGGAGAATAATAGATATTTGAAAATGTGATATATAATTATTTTATTCGTTTGTAAACTTATCAACTCTTGAGAGTAGACTTATAGGACTTATTGTATGTAAAATGAGGGGCTAAATTTACTGGTGAAAACCGCGATGACCTATCTTTCACCGTTTAGGTGATCGAGTAAAATGGAAAATAATAGATATTTGAAAATGTGATATATAAACATTTTATTCGTTTGTACCTTTATCAACTCTTAAGAGTTGACTTATAGGACTTATTTAATGTAAAATGAGGTGCTTAATCCACTGGTGAAAACCGCGATGTCCTATCTTTAACCGTTTAGGAGATCGAGTAAAATGGAAAATAATAGATATTTGAAAATGTGATATATTAACATTTTATTCGTTTGTACCTTTATCAACTCTTGAGAGTAGACATATAGGACTTATTTTATGTAAAATGAGGGTCGTAATCCACTGGTGAAAACCGCGAGGTCCTTTTTTTAAGCGTTTAGGACATCGAGTAAAAAGGAGAATAATAGATATTTGAAAATGTGATATATTAACGTTTTATTTGTTTGTACCTTTATCAACTCTTGAGAGTAGACTTATAGAACTTATTTTATGTAAAATGAGTTGTTAAATCCACTGGTGAAAACCGCAATGTCCTATCCTTAACCGTTTAGGAGATCGAGTAAAATGGAGAATAATAGATATTTGAAAATGTGATATATAAACATTTTATTCGTTTGTACCTTTATCAACTCTTAGGAGTAGACTTATAGGACTTATTTTATGTAAAATGAGGTGCTAAATCCACTGGTGAAAACTGCAATGTCCTATCCTTAACCGTTTAGGAGATCGAGTAAAATGGAGAATAGTAGATATTTGAAAATGTGATATATAAACATTTTGTTCGTTTGTACCTTTATCAACTCTTGAGAGAAGACTTATAGGACTTATTTTACGTAAAATGAGGTGCGAAATCCACTGGTGAAAACCGCGATGTCCTATCTTTAACCGTTTAGGAGATCGAGTAAAATGGAGAATAATAGATATTTGAAAATGTGATATATTAACATTTTATTCGTTTGTACCTTTATCAACTCTTGAGAGTAGACTTATAGGACTTATTTTATGTAAAATGAGGGTCGTAATCCACTGGTGAAAACCGCGAGGTCCTTTTTTTAACCGTTTAGGAGATCGAGTAAAATGGAGAATAATAGATATTTGAAAATGTGATATATTAACATTTTATTTGTTTGTACCTTTATCAACTCTTGAGAGTAGACTTATAGAACTTATTTTATGTAAAATGAGTTGTTAAATCCACTGGTGAAAACCGCAATGTCCTATCCTTAACCGTTTAGGAGATCGAGTAAAATGGAGAATAATAGATATTTGAAAATGTGATATATAAACATTTTATTCGTTTGTACGTTTATCAACTTCTGTGAGTAGACTTATAGGACTTATTTTACGTAAAATGAGGTGCTAAATAAACTGGTAAAAACCGCGATGTCCTATCCTTAACCGTTTAGGAGATCGAGTAAAATGGAAAATAATAGATATTTGAAAATGTGATATATAAACATTTTAATCGTTTGTACGTTTATCAACTTCTGTGAGTAGACTTATAGGACTTATTTTACGTAAAATGAGGTGCTAAATAAACTGGTAAAAACCGCGATGTCCTATCCTTAACCGTTTAGGAGATCGAGAAAAATGGAGAATAATAGATATTTGAAAATGTGATATATAAACATTTTTTCGTTTGTACCTTTATCAACTCTTAAGAGTAGACTTATAGGACTTATTTAATGTAAAATAAGGTGCTAAATCCACTGGTGAAAACCGCGATGTCCTATCTTTATCCGTTTAGGAGATCGAGTAAAATGGAGAATAATAGATATTTGAAAATGTGATATATAAACATTTTATTCGTTTGTACCTTTATCAACTCTTGAGAGTAGACTTATAGGACTTATTTTATGTAAAATGAGGTGCTAAATCCACTGGTGAAAACCGCAATGTCCTATCTTGAACCGTTTAAGAGATCGAGTAAAATGGAGAATAATTGATATTTGAAAATGTGATATATTAACATTTTATTCGTTTGTACCTTTATCAACTCTTGAGAGTAGACTTATAGGACTTATTTTATGTAAAATAAAGTGCTAAATCCACTGGTGAAAACCGCGAGGTCCTATCTTTAACCGTTTAGGAGATCGAATAAAATGGAGATTAATAGATATTTGAATATGTGATATATTAACATTTTATCCGTTTGTACCATTATCAACTCTTGAGAGTAGACTTATAGGACTTATTTTATGTAAAATGAGGTGCTAAATCCACTGGTGAAAATCGTGATGTCCTATCTTTAATCGTATAGGAAATCGAGTAAAATTTAGAATAATAGATATTTGAAAATGTGATATATAAACAATTTAACCGTTTGTACCATTATCAACTCTTGAGAGTAGACTTATAGGACTTATTTTATAAAAAATGAGGTGCTAAATCCACTGGTGAAAACCGCGATATCCTATCTTTAACCGTTTAGGAGATCGAGTAAAATGGAGAATAATAGATATTTGAAAATGTGATATATAAACATTTTAATCGTTTGTACTATTATCAACTCTTGAGAGTAGACTTATAGGACTTATTGTATGTAAAATGTGGTGCTAAATCCTCTAGTAAAAACCGCGATGTCCTATCTTTAACCGTTTAGGAGATCGAGTAAAATGGAGAATAATAGATATTTGAAAATGTGATATATAAACATTTTATTCGTTTGTACTTTTATCAACTCTTGAGGGTAGACTTATAGGACTTATTTTATGTAAAATGAGGTGCCAAATAAACTGGTGAAAACCGCAATGTCCTATCTTGAACCGTTTAAGAGATCGAGTAAAATGGAGAATAATTGATATTTGAAAATGTGATATATTAACATTTTATTCGTTTGTACCTTTATCAACTCTTGAGAGTAGACTTATAGGACTTATTTTATGTAAAATAAAGTGCTAAATCCACTGGTGAAAACCGCGAGGTCCTATCTTTAACCGTTTAGGAGAACGAATAAAATGGAGATTAATAGATATTTGAATATGTGATATATTAACATTTTATCCGTTTGTACCATTATCAACTCTTGAGAGTAGACTTATAGGACTTATTTTATGTAAAATGAGGTGCTAAATCCACTGGTGAAAATTGTGATGTCCAATATTTAACCGTTTAGGAGATCGAGTAAAATGAAGAATCATAGATATTTGAAAATGTGATATATTAACATTTTATTCGTTTGTACCTTTATCAACTCTTGAGAGTAGACTTATAGGACTTATTTTATAAAAAATGAGGTGCCAAATAAACTGGTGAAAACCGCGATGTAATATCTTTAATCGTATAGGAAATCGAGTAAAATTTAGAATAATAGATATTTGAAAATGTGATATATAAACAATCTAACCGTTTGTACCATTATCAACTCTTGAGAGTAGACTTATAGGACTTATTTTATAAAAAATGAGGTGCTAAATCCACTGGTGAAAACCGCGATATCCTATCTTTAACCGTTTAGGAGATCGAGTAAAATGGAGAATAATAGATATTTGAAAATGTGATATATAAACATTTTAATCGTTTGTACTATTATCAACTCTTGAGAGTAGACTTATAGGACTTATTGTATGTAAAATGTGGTGCTAAATCCTCTAGTAAAAACCGCGATGTCCTATCTTTAACCGTTTAGGAGATCGAGTAAAATGGAGAATAATAGATATTTGAAAATGTGATGTGTAAACATTTTATTTGTTTGTACCTTTATCAACTCTTGAGAGTAGACTTAGAGGACTTATTTTATGTAAAATGAGGTGTTAAATCCACTGGTGAAAACCGCAATGTCCTATCCTTAACCGTTTAGGAGATCGAGTTAAATGGAGAATAATAGATATTTGAAAATGTGATATTTAAACAATTTATTCGTTTGTACTTTTATCAACCCTTGAGAGTAGACTTATAGGACTTATTTTATGTAAAATGAGGTGCTAAATAAACTGGTAAAAACCGCGATGTCCTATCTATAACCGTTTAGGAGATCGAGTAAAATGGAAAATAATAGATATTTGAAAATGTGATATTTAAACAATTTATTCGTTTGTACCTTTATCAACCCTTGAGAGTAGGCTTACAGGACTTATTTTATGAAAAATGAGGTGCTAAATCCATTGGAGAAAACCGCGATGTCCTATCTTTAACCGTTCAGGAGATCGAGTAAAATGGAAAATAAAAGATATTTGAAAATGTGATATATAAACATTTTTTCGTTTGTACCTTTATCAACTCTTAAGAGTAGACTTATAGGACTAATATAATGTAAAATGAGGTGCAAAATGCACTGGTAAAAAACGGCAATGTCCTATCTTTAATCGTTTAGGAGATCGATTAAAATGGAGAATAATAGATATTTGAAAATGTGATATATAAACATTTTTTCGTTTGTACCTTTATCAACTCTTAAGAGTAGACTTATAGGACTTATATAATATAAAATGAGGTGCTAAATCCACTGGAGAAAACCGCGATGTCCTATCTTTAACCGTTTAGGAGATCGAGTAAAATGGAGAATAATAGATATTTGAAAATGTGATATATAAACCTTTTTTCGTTTGTACCTTTATCAACTCTTAAGAGTAGACTTATAGGACTTATATAATGTAAAATGAGGTGCTTAATCCACTGGTGAAAACCGCGATGTCCTATCTTTAACCGTTTAGGAGATCGAGTAAAATGGAAAATAATAGATATTTGAAAATGTGATATATTAACATTTTATTCGTTTGTACCTTTATCAACTCTTGAGAGTAGACTTATAGGACTTATTTTATGTAAAATGAGGGTCGTAATCCACTGGTGAAAACCGCGAGGTCCTTTTTTTAACCGTTTAGGAGATCGAGTAAAATAAAGAATAATAGATATTTGAAAATGTGATATATTAACATTTTATTTGTTTGTACCTTTATCAACTCTTGAGAGTAGACTTATAGAACTTATTTTATGTAAAATGAGTTGTTAAATCCACTGGTGAAAACCGCAATGTCCTATCCTTAACCGTTTAGGAGATCGAGTAAAATGGAAAATAATAGATATTTGAAAATGTGATATATAAACATTTTATTCGTTTGTACCTTTATCAACTCTTAGGAGTAGACTTATAGGACTTATTTTATGTAAAATGAGGTGCTAAATCCACTGGTGAAAACCGCAATGTCCTATCTTTAACCGTTTAGGAGATCGAGTAAAATGGAGGACAATAGATATTTGAAAATGTGGTATATAAACATTTTATTCGGTTGTACCTTTATCAACTCTTAAGAGTAGACTTATAGGACTTATTTTATGTAAAATGAGGTGCTAAATCCACTGGTAAAAACCGCGACGTCTTATCTTTAACCGTTTAGGAGATCGAGTAAAATGGAGAATAATAGATATTAGAAAATGTGGTATATAAACATTTTATTCGGTTGTACCTTTATCAACCCTTGAGAGTAGGCTTATAGGACTTATTTAATGTAAAATGAGGGTCGTAATCCACTGGTGAAAACCGCGAGGTCCTTTTTTTAACCGTTTAGGAGATCGAGTAAAATGGAGAATAATAGATATTTGAAAATGTGATATATTAACATTTTATTTGTTTGTACCTTTATCAACTCTTGAGAGTAGACTTATAGAACTTATTTTATGTAAAATGAGTTGTTAAATCCACTGGTGAAAACCGCAATGTCCTATCCTTAACCGTTTAGGAGATCGAGTAAAATGGAGAATAATAGATATTTGAAAATGTGATATATAAACATTTTATTCGTTTGTACCTTTATCAACTCTTGAGAGAAAACTTATAGGACTTATTTTACGTAAAATGAGGTGCTAAATCCACTGGTGAAAACCGCGATGTCCTATCTTTAACCGTTTAGGAGATCGAGTAAAATGGAGAATAATAGATATTTGAAAATGTGATATATAATTATTTTATTCGTTTGTAAACTTATCAACTCTTGAGAGTAGACTTATAGGACTTATTGTATGTAAAATGAAGTGCTAAATTTACTGGTGAAATCCGCGATGTCCTATCTTTAACCGTTTAGGAGATCGAGTAAAACAGAGAATAATAGATATTTGAAAATGTGATATATAAACATTTTATTCGTTTGTACTTTTATCAACTCTTGAGAGTAGACTTATAGGACTTATTTTATGTAAAATGAGGTGCCAAATAAACTGGTGAAAACCGCGATGTAATATCTTTAACCGTTTAGGAGATCGAGTAAAATGGAGAATAATAGATATTTGAAAATGTGTTGTATAAACATTTTATTCGTTTGTACCTTTACCAACTTTTGTGAGTAGACTTATATGACTTATTGTATGTAAAATGAGGTGCTTAATCTACTGGTGAAAACCGCGATGTCTTATATTTAACCGTTTAGGAGATCAAGTAAAATGGAGAATAATAGATATTTGAAAATGTGATATATAAACATTTTATTCGTTTGTACCTTTATCAACTCCGGAGAGTAGACTTATAGGACTTATTTTACGTAAAATTAGGTGCTAAATCTACTGGTAAAAACCGCGATGTCCTATCTTTAATCGTTTAGGAGATCGAGTAAAATGGAGAATAATAGATATTTGAAAATGTGATATATAAACATTTTGTTCGTTTGTACCTTTATCAACTCTTGAGAGAAGACTTATAGGACTTATTTTACGTAAAATGAGGTGCTAAATAAACTGGTGAAAACCGCAATGTCCTATCTTTAACCGTTTAGGAGATCGAGTAAAATGAAGAACAATAGATATTTGAAAATGTGACATTTAAACAATTTATTCGTTTGTACCTTTATCAACCCTTGAGAGTAGACTTATAGGACTTATTTTATGTAAAATGAGGTGCTAAATAAACTGGTAAAAGCCGCGATGTCCTATCTATAACCGTTTAGGAGATCGAGTAAAATGAAAAATAATAGATATTTGAAAATGTGATATATAAACATTTTATTCGTTTGTACTTTTAACAACTCTTGAGAGTAGACTTATAGGACATATTTTATGTAAAATGAGGTGCCAAATAAACTGGTGAAAACCGCGATGTCCTATCTTTAACTGTTTAGGAGATCGAGTAAAATGGAGAATTATAGATATTTGAAAATGTGATATATAAACATTTTTTCGTTTGTACCTTTATCAACTCTTAAGAGTAGACTTATAGGACTTATATAATGTAAAATTTGGTGCTAAATCCACTGGTGAAAACCGCGATGTCCTATCTTTAACCGTTTAGGAGATCGAGTAAAATGGAGAATAATAGATATTTGAAAATGTGATATATTAACATTTTATTCGTTTGTACCTTTATCAACTCTTGAGAGTAGACTTATAGAATTTATTTTATGTAAAATGAGGTGCTAAATCCACTGGTGAAAACCGCGAGGTCCTATCTTTAACCGATTAAGAGATCGAGTAAAATGGAGAATAATAGATATTTGAAAATGTGATATATAAACATTTTATTCGTTTGTACTTTTATCAACTATTGAGTGTAGACTTATAGGACTTATTTTATGTAAAATGAGGTGGTAAATCCACTGGTGAAAACCGCAATATCCTATCTTTAACCGTTTAGGAGATCGAGTCAAATGGAGGACAATAGATATTGAAAATGTGATATTTAAACAATTTATCCGTTTGTACCTTTATCAACCCTTGAGAGTAGACTTACAGGACTTATTTTATGTAAAATGAGGTGCTAAATCCACTAGAGAAAACCGCGATGTCCTGTCTTTAAGCGTTTAGGAGATCGAGTAAAATGGAGAATAATAGATATTTGAAAATGTGATATATAATTATTTTATTCGTTTGTAAATTTATCAACTCTTGAGAGTAGACTTATAGGACTTATTGTATGTAAAATGAAGTGCTAAATTTACTGGTGAAATCCGCGATGTCCTATCTTTAACCGTTTAGGAGATCGAGTAAAATAGAGAATAATAGATATTTGAAAATGTGATATATAAACATTTTATTCGTTTGTACTTTTATCAACTCTTCAGAGTAGACTTATAGGACTTATTTTATGTAAAATGAGGTGCCAAATAAACTGGTGAAAACCGCGATGTAATATCTTTAACCGTTTAGGAGATCGAGTAAAATGGAGAATAATAGATATTTGAAAATGTGGTATATAAACATTTTATTCGGTTGTACCTTTATCAACTCTTAAGAGTAAACTTATAAAACTTATTTTATGTAAAATGAGGTGCTAAATCCACTGGTGAAAACCGCAATGTCCTATCTTTAACCGTTTAGGAGATCGAGTAAAATGAAGAACAATAGATATTTGAAAATGTGACATTTAAACAATTTATTCGTTTGTACCTTTATCAACCCTTGAGAGTAGACTTATAGGACTTATTTTATGTAAAATGAGGTGCTAAATAAACTGGTAAAAGCCGCGATGTCCTATCTATAACCGTTTAGGAGATCGAGTAAAATGAAAAATAATAGATATTTGAAAATGTGATATATAAACATTTTAATCGTTTGTACGTTTATCAACTCTTAAGAGTTGACTTATAGGACTTATTTTATGTAAAATGAGGTGCTTAATCCACTGGTGAAAACCGCGATGTCTTATCTTTAACCGTTTAGGAGATCGAGTAAAATGGAGAATAATAGATATTTGAAAATGTGATATATAAACATTTTTTTCGTTTGTACCTTTATCAACTCTTAAGAGTAGACTTATAGGACTTATTTTACGTAAAATGAGGTGCTAAATCCACTGGTGAAAACCGCGATGTCCTATCTTTAACCGTTTAGGAGATCGAGTAAAATGGAGAGTAATAGATATTTGAAAATGTGATATATAATTATTTTATTCGTTTGTAAACTTATCAACTCTTGAGAGTAGACTTATAGGACTTATTGTATGTAAAATGAGGGGCTAAATTTACTGGTGAAAACCGCGATGACCTATCTTTCACCGTTTAGGTGATCGAGTAAAATGGAAAATAATAGATATTTGAAAATGTGATATATAAACATTTTATTCGTTTGTACCTTTATCAACTCTTAAGAGTTGACTTATAGGACTTATTTAATGTAAAATGAGGTGCTTAATCCACTGGTGAAAACCGCGATGTCCTATCTTTAACCGTTTAGGAGATCGAGTAAAATGGAAAATAATAGATATTTGAAAATGTGATATATTAACATTTTATTCGTTTGTACCTTTATCAACTCTTGAGAGTAGACTTATAGGACTTATTTTATGTAAAATGAGGGTCGTAATCCACTGGTGAAAACCGCGAGGTCCTTTTTTTAAGCGTTTAGGACATCGAGTAAAAAGGAGAATAATAGATATTTGAAAATGTGATATATTAACGTTTTATTTGTTTGTACCTTTATCAACTCTTGAGAGTAGACTTATAGAACTTATTTTATGTAAAATGAGTTGTTAAATCCACTGGTGAAAACCGCAATGTCCTATCCTTAACCGTTTAGGAGATCGAGTAAAATGGAGAATAATAGATATTTGAAAATGTGATATATAAACATTTTATTCGTTTGTACCTTTATCAACTCTTAGGAGTAGACTTATAGGACTTATTTTATGTAAAATGAGGTGCTAAATCCACTGGTGAAAACCGCAATGTCCTATCCTTAACCGTTTAGGAGATCGAGTAAAATGGAGAATAGTAGATATTTGAAAATGTGATATATAAACATTTTGTTCGTTTGTACCTTTATCAACTCTTGAGAGAAGACTTATAGGACTTATTTTACGTAAAATGAGGTGCGAAATCCACTGGTGAAAACCGCGATGTCCTATCTTTAACCGTTTAGGAGATCGAGTAAAATGGAGAATAATAGATATTTGAAAATGTGATATATAATTATTTTATTCGTTTGTAAACTTATCAACTCTTGAGAGTAGACTTATAGGACTTATTGTATGTAAAATGAAGTGCTAAATTTACTGGTGAAATCCGCGATGTCCTATCTTTAACCGTTTAGGAGATCGAGTAAAATAGAGAATAATAGATATTTGAAAATGTGATATATAAACATTTTATTCGTTTGTACCTTTATCAACACCTGAGAGTAGACTTATAGGACTTATTTTAGGTGCTAAAATTAGGTGCTAAATCTACTGGTAAAAACCGCGATGTCTTATCTTTAACCGTTTAGGAGATCGAGTAAAATGGAGAATAATAGATATTTGAAAATGTGGTATATAAACATTTTATTCGGTTGTACCTTTATCAACTCTTAAGAGTAGACTTATAAAACTTATTTTATGTAAAATGAGGTGCTAAATCCACTGGTGAAAACCGCACTGTCCTATCTTTAACCGTTTAGGAGATCGAGTAAAATGAAGAACAATAGATATTTGAAAATGTGACATTTAAACAATTTATTCGTTTGTACCTTTATCAACCCTTGAGAGTAGACTTATAGGACTTATTTTATGTAAAATGAGGTGCTAAATAAACTGGTAAAAACCGCGATGTCCTATCTATAACCGTTTAGGAGATCGAGTAAAATGGAAAATAATAGATATTTGAAAATGTGATATATAAACATTTTAATCGTTTGTACGTTTATCAACTTCTGTGAGTAGACTTATAGGACTTATTTTACGTAAAATGAGGTGCTAAATAAACTGGTAAAAACCGCAATGTCCTATCCTTAACCGTTTAGGAGATCGAGTAAAATGGAGAATAATGGATATTTGAAAATGTGATATATAAACATTTTATTCGTTTGTACCTTTATCAACTCTTAAGAGTTGACTTATAGGACTTATTTTATGTAAAATGAGGTGCTTAATCCACTGGTGAAAACCGCGATGTCTTATCTTTAACCGTTTAGGAGATCGAGTAAAATGGAGAATAATAGATATTTGAAAATGTGATATATAAACATTTTTTTCGTTTGTACCTTTATCAACTCTTAAGAGTAGACTTATAGGACTTATTTTACGTAAAATGAGGTGCTAAATCCACTGGTGAAAACCGCGATGTCCTATCTTTAACCGTTTAGGAGATCGAGTAAAATGGAGAATAATAGATATTTGAAAATGTGATATATAATTATTTTATTCGTTTGTAAACTTATCAACTCTTGAGAGTAGACTTATAGGACTTATTGTATGTAAAATGAGGGGCTAAATTTACTGGTGAAAACCGCGATGACCTATCTTTCACCGTTTAGGTGATCGAGTAAAATGGAAAATAATAGATATTTGAAAATGTGATATATAAACATTTTATTCGTTTGTACCTTTATCAACTCTTAAGAGTTGACTTATAGGACTTATTTTATGTAAAATGAGGTGATTAATCCACTGGTGAAAACCGCGATGTCTTATCTTTAACCGTTTAGGAGATCGAGTAAAATGGAGAATAATAGATATTTGAAAATGTGATATATAAACATTTTTTTCGTTTGTACCTTTATCAACTCTTAAGAGTAGACTTATAGGACTTATTTTACGTAAAATGAGGTGCTAAATCCACTGGTGAAAACCGCGATGTCCTATCTTTAACCGTTTAGGAGATCGAGTAAAATGGAGAATAATAGATATTTGAAAATGTGATATATAATTATTTTATTCGTTTGTAAACTTATCAACTCTTGAGAGTAGACTTATAGGACTTATTGTATGTAAAATGAACTGCTAAATTTACTGGTGAAATCCGCGATGTCCTATCTTTAACCGTTTAGGAGATCGAGTAAAATAGAGAATAATGGATATTTGAAAATGTGATATATAAACATTTTATTCGTTTGTACCTTTATCAACTCTTAAGAGTAGACTTATAGGACCTATTTTATGTAAAATGAGGTGCTAAATCCACTGGTGAAAACCGCGATGTCCTATCCTTAACCGTTTAGGAGATCGAGTAAAATGGAAAATAATAGATATTTGAAAATGTGATATATAAACATTTTATTCGTTTGTACCTTTATCAACTCTTAAGAGTTGACTTATAGGACTTATTTAATCTAAAATAAGGTGCTTAATCCACTGGTGAAAACCGCGATGTCCTATCTTTAACCGTTTAGGAGATCGAGTAAAATGGAAAATAATAGATATTTGAAAATGTGATATATTAACATTTTATTCGTTTGTACCTTTATCAACTCTTGAGAGTAGACTTATAGGACTTATTTTATGTAAAATGAGGGTCGTAATCCACTGGTGAAAACCGCGAGGTCCTTTTTTTAAGCGTTTAGGACATCGAGTAAAAAGGAGAATAATAGATATTTGAAAATGTGATATATTAACGTTTTATTTGTTTGTACCTTTATCAACTCTTGAGAGTAGACTTATAGAACTTATTTTATGTAAAATGAGTTGTTAAATCCACTGGTGAAAACCGCAATGTCCTATCCTTAACCGTTTAGGAGATCGAGTAAAATGGAGAATAATAGATATTTGAAAATGTGATATATAAACATTTTATTCGTTTGTACCTTTATCAACTCTTAGGAGTAGACTTATAGGACTTATTTTATGTAAAATGAGGTGCTAAATCCACTGGTGAAAACCGCAATGTCCTATCCTTAACCGTTTAGGAGATCGAGTAAAATGGAGAATAGTAGATATTTGAAAATGTGATATATAAACATTTTGTTCGTTTGTACCTTTATCAACTCTTGAGAGAAGACTTATAGGACTTATTTTACGTAAAATGAGGTGCGAATGCCACTGGTGAAAACCGCGATGTCCTGTCTTTAACCGTTTAGGAGATCGAGTAAAATGGAGAATAATAGATATTTGAAAATGTGATATATAATTATTTTATTCGTTTGTAAACTTATCAACTCTTGAGAGTAGACTTATAGGACTTATTGTATGTAAAATGAAGTGCTAAATTTACTGGTGAAATCCGCGATGTCCTATCTTTAACCGTTTAGGAGATCGAGTAAAATAGAGAATAATAGATATTTGAAAATGTGATATATAAACATTTTATTCGTTTGTACCTTTATCAACACCTGAGAGTAGACTTATAGGACTTATTTTAGGTGCTAAAATTAGGTGCTAAATCTACTGGTAAAAACCGCGATGTCTTATCTTTAACCGTTTAGGAGATCGAGTAAAATGGAGAATAATAGATATTTGAAAATGTGGTATATAAACATTTTATTCGGTTGTACCTTTATCAACTCTTAAGAGTAGACTTATAAAACTTATTTTATGTAAAATGAGGTGCTAAATCCACTGGTGAAAACCGCACTGTCCTATCTTTAACCGTTTAGGAGATCGAGTAAAATGAAGAACAATAGATATTTGAAAATGTGACATTTAAACAATTTATTCGTTTGTACCTTTATCAACCCTTGAGAGTAGACTTATAGGACTTATTTTATGTAAAATGAGGTGCTAAATAAACTGGTAAAAACCGCGATGTCCTATCTATAACCGTTTAGGAGATCGAGTAAAATGGAAAATAATAGATATTTGAAAATGTGATATATAAACATTTTAATCGTTTGTACGTTTATCAACTTCTGTGAGTAGACTTATAGGACTTATTTTACGTAAAATGAGGTGCTAAATAAACTGGTAAAAACCGCAATGTCCTATCCTTAACCGTTTAGGAGATCGAGTAAAATGGAGAATAATGGATATTTGAAAATGTGATATATAAACATTTTATTCGTTTGTACCTTTATCAACTCTTAAGAGTTGACTTATAGGACTTATTTTATGTAAAATGAGGTGCTTAATCCACTGGTGAAAACCGCGATGTCTTATCTTTAACCGTTTAGGAGATCGAGTAAAATGGAGAATAATAGATATTTGAAAATGTGATATATAAACATTTTTTTCGTTTGTACCTTTATCAACTCTTAAGAGTAGACTTATAGGACTTATTTTACGTAAAATGAGGTGCTAAATCCACTGGTGAAAACCGCGATGTCCTATCTTTAACCGTTTAGGAGATCGAGTAAAATGGAGAATAATAGATATTTGAAAATGTGATATATAATTATTTTATTCGTTTGTAAACTTATCAACTCTTGAGAGTAGACTTATAGGACTTATTGTATGTAAAATGAGGGGCTAAATTTACTGGTGAAAACCGCGATGACCTATCTTTCACCGTTTAGGTGATCGAGTAAAATGGAAAATAATAGATATTTGAAAATGTGATATATAAACATTTTATTCGTTTGTACTTTTATCAACTCTTAAGAGTTGACTTATAGGACTTATTTTATGTAAAATGAGGTGCTTAATCCACTGGTGAAAACCGCGATGTCTTATCTTTAACCGTTTAGGAGATCGAGTAAAATGGAGAATAATAGATATTTGAAAATGTGATATATAAACATTTTTTTCGTTTGTACCTTTATCAACTCTTAAGAGTAGACTTATAGGACTTATTTTACGTAAAATGAGGTGCTAAATCCACTGGTGAAAACCGCGATGTCCTATCTTTAACCGTTTAGGAGATCGAGTAAAATGGAGAATAATAGATATTTGAAAATGTGATATATAATTATTTTATTCGTTTGTAAACTTATCAACTCTTGAGAGTAGACTTATAGGACTTATTGTATGTAAAATGAAGTGCTAAATTTACTGGTGAAATCCGCGATGTCCTATCTTTAACCGTTTAGGAGATCGAGTAAAATAGAGAATAATGGATATTTGAAAATGTGATATATAAACATTTTATTCGTTTGTACCTTTATCAACTCTTAAGAGTAGACTTATAGGACCTATTTTATGTAAAATGAGGTGCTAAATCCACTGGTGAAAACCGCGATGTCCTATCCTTAACCGTTTAGGAGATCGAGTAAAATGGAAAATAATAGATATTTGAAAATGTGATATATAAACATTTTATTCGTTTGTACCTTTATCAACTCTTAAGAGTTGACTTATAGGACTTATTTAATCTAAAATGAGGTGCTTAATCCACTGGTGAAAACCGCGATGTCCTATCTTTAACCGTTTAGGAGATCGAGTAAAATGGAAAATAATAGATATTTGAAAATGTGATATATTAACATTTTATTCGTTTGTACCTTTATCAACTCTTGAGAGTAGACTTATAGGACTTATTTTATGTAAAATGAGGGTCGTAATCCACTGGTGAAAACCGCGAGGTCCTTTTTTTAGGCGTTTAGGACATCGAGTAAAAAGGAGAATAATAGATATTTGAAAATGTGATATATTAACGTTTTATTTGTTTGTACCTTTATCAACTCTTGAGAGTAGACTTATAGAACTTATTTTATGTAAAATGAGTTGTTAAATCCACTGGTAAAAACCGCAATGTCCTATCCTTAACCGTTTAGGAGATCGAGTAAAATGGAGAATAATAGATATTTGAAAATGTGATATATAAACATTTTATTCGTTTGTACCTTTATCAACTCTTAGGAGTAGACTTATAGGACTTATTTTATGTAAAATGAGGTGCTAAATCCACTGGTGAAAACCGCAATGTCCTATCCTTAACCGTTTAGGAGATCGAGTAAAATGGAGAATAGTAGATATTTGAAAATGTGATATATAAACATTTTGTTCGTTTGTACCTTTATCAACTTGAGAGAAGACTTATAGGACTTATTTTACGTAAAATGAGGTGCGAAATCCACTGGTGAAAACCGCGATGTCCTATCTTTAACCGTTTAGGAGATCGAGTAAAATGGAGAATAATAGATATTTGAAAATGTGATATATAATTATTTTATTCGTTTGTAAACTTATCAACTCTTGAGAGTAGACTTATAGGACTTATTGTATGTAAAATGAAGTGCTAAATTTACTGGTGAAATCCGCGATGTCCTATCTTTAACCGTTTAGGAGATCGAGTAAAATAGAGAATAATAGATATTTGAAAATGTGATATATAAACATTTTTTTCGTTTGTACCTTTATCAACTCTTAAGAGTAGACTTATAGGACTTATTTTACGTAAAATGAGGTGCTTAATCCACTGGTGAAAACCGCGATGTCTTATCTTTAACCGTTTAGGAGATCGAGTAAAATGGAGAATAATAGATATTTGAAAATGTGATATATAAACATTTTTTTCGTTTGTACCTTTATCAACTCTTAAGAGTTGACTTATAGGACTTATTTTATGTAAAATGAGGTGCTTAATCCACTGGTGAAAACCGCGATGTCTTATCTTTAACCGTTTAGGAGATCGAGTAAAATGGAGAATAATAGATATTTGAAAATGTGATATATAAACATTTTTTTCGTTTGTACCTTTATCAACTCTTAAGAGTAGACTTATAGGACTTATTTTACGTAAAATGAGGTGCTAAATCCACTGGTGAAAACCGCGATGTCCTATCTTTAACCGTTTAGGAGATCGAGTAAAATGGAGAATAATAGATATTTGAAAATGTGATATATAATTATTTTATTCGTTTGTAAACTTATCAACTCTTGAGAGTAGACTTATAGGACTTATTGTATGTAAAATGAGGGGCTAAATTTACTGGTGAAAACCGCGATGACCTATCTTTCACCGTTTAGGTGATCGAGTAAAATGGAAAATAATAGATATTTGAAAATGTGATATATAAACATTTTATTCGTTTGTACTTTTATCAACTCTTAAGAGTTGACTTATAGGACTTATTTTATGTAAAATGAGGTGCTTAATCCACTGGTGAAAACCGCGATGTCTTATCTTTAACCGTTTAGGAGATCGAGTAAAATGGAGAATAATAGATATTTGAAAATGTGATATATAAACATTTTTTTCGTTTGTACCTTTATCAACTCTTAAGAGTAGACTTATAGGACTTATTTTACGTAAAATGAGGTGCTAAATCCACTGGTGAAAACCGCGATGTCTTATCTTTAACCGTTTAGGAGATCGAGTAAAATGGAGAATAATAGATATTTGAAAATGTGATATATAATTATTTTATTCGTTTGTAAACTTATCAACTCTTGAGAGTAGACTTATAGGACTTATTGTATGTAAAATGAAGTGCTAAATTTACTGGTGAAATCCGCGATGTCCTATCTTTAACCGTTTAGGAGATCGAGTAAAATAGAGAATAATGGATATTTGAAAATGTGATATATAAACATTTTATTCGTTTGTACCTTTATCAACTCTTAAGAGTAGACTTATAGGACCTATTTTATGTAAAATGAGGTGCTAAATCCACTGGTGAAAACCGCGATGTCCTATCCTTAACCGTTTAGGAGATCGAGTAAAATGGAAAATAATAGATATTTGAAAATGTGATATATAAACATTTTATTCGTTTGTACCTTTATCAACTCTTAAGAGTTGACTTATAGGACTTATTTAATCTAAAATGAGGTGCTTAATCCACTGGTGAAAACCGCGATGTCCTATCTTTAACCGTTTAGGAGATCGAGTAAAATGGAAAATAATAGATATTTGAAAATGTGATATATTAACATTTTATTCGTTTGTACCTTTATCAACTCTTGAGAGTAGACTTATAGGACTTATTTTATGTAAAATGAGGGTCGTAATCCACTGGTGAAAACCGCGAGGTCCTTTTTTTAAGCGTTTAGGACATCGAGTAAAAAGGAGAATAATAGATATTTGAAAATGTGATATATTAACGTTTTATTTGTTTGTACCTTTATCAACTCTTGAGAGTAGACTTATAGAACTTATTTTATGTAAAATGAGTTGTTAAATCCACTGGTAAAAACCGCAATGTCCTATCCTTAACCGTTTAGGAGATCGAGTAAAATGGAGAATAATAGATATTTGAAAATGTGATATATAAACATTTTATTCGTTTGTACCTTTATCAACTCTTAGGAGTAGACTTATAGGACTTATTTTATGTAAAATGAGGTGCTAAATCCACTGGTGAAAACCGCAATGTCCTATCCTTAACCGTTTAGGAGATCGAGTAAAATGGAGAATAGTAGATATTTGAAAATGTGATATATAAACATTTTGTTCGTTTGTACCTTTATCAACTTGAGAGAAGACTTATAGGACTTATTTTACGTAAAATGAGGTGCGAAATCCACTGGTGAAAACCGCGATGTCCTATCTTTAACCGTTTAGGAGATCGAGTAAAATGGAGAATAATAGATATTTGAAAATGTGATATATAATTATTTTATTCGTTTGTAAACTTATCAACTCTTGAGAGTAGACTTATAGGACTTATTGTATGTAAAATGAAGTGCTAAATTTACTGGTGAAATCCGCGATGTCCTATCTTTAACCGTTTAGGAGATCGAGTAAAATAGAGAATAATAGATATTTGAAAATGTGATATATAAACATTTTATTCGTTTGTACCTTTATCAACACCTGAGAGTAGACTTATAGGACTTATTTTAGGTGCTAAAATTAGGTGCTAAATCTACTGGTAAAAACCGCGATGTCTTATCTTTAACCGTTTAGGAGATCGAGTAAAATGGAGAATAATAGATATTTGAAAATGTGGTATATAAACATTTTATTCGGTTGTACCTTTATCAACTCTTAAGAGTAGACTTATAAAACTTATTTTATGTAAAATGAGGTGCTAAATCCACTGGTGAAAACCGCACTGTCCTATCTTTAACCGTTTAGGAGATCGAGTAAAATGAAGAACAATAGATATTTGAAAATGTGACATTTAAACAATTTATTCGTTTGTACCTTTATCAACCCTTGAGAGTAGACTTATAGGACTTATTTTATGTAAAATGAGGTGCTAAATAAACTGGTAAAAACCGCGATGTCCTATCTATAACCGTTTAGGAGATCGAGTAAAATGGAAAATAATAGATATTTGAAAATGTGATATATAAACATTTTAATCGTTTGTACGTTTATCAACTTCTGTGAGTAGACTTATAGGACTTATTTTACGTAAAATGAGGTGCTAAATAAACTGGTAAAAACCGCAATGTCCTATCCTTAACCGTTTAGGAGATCGAGTAAAATGGAGAATAATGGATATTTGAAAATGTGATATATAAACATTTTATTCGTTTGTACCTTTATCAACTCTTAAGAGTTGACTTATAGGACTTATTTTATGTAAAATGAGGTGCTTAATCCACTGGTGAAAACCGCGATGTCTTATCTTTAACCGTTTAGGAGATCGAGTAAAATGGAGAATAATAGATATTTGAAAATGTGATATATAAACATTTTTTTCGTTTGTACCTTTATCAACTCTTAAGAGTAGACTTATAGGACTTATTTTACGTAAAATGAGATGCTAAATCCACTGGTGAAAACCGCGATGTCCTATCTTTAACCGTTTAGGAGATCGAGTAAAATGGAGAATAATAGATATTTGAAAATGTGATATATAATTATTTTATTCGTTTGTAAACTTATCAACTCTTGAGAGTAGACTTATAGGACTTATTGTATGTAAAATGAGGGGCTAAATTTACTGGTGAAAACCGCGATGACCTATCTTTCACCGTTTAGGTGATCGAGTAAAATGGAAAATAATAGATATTTGAAAATGTGATATATAAACATTTTATTCGTTTGTACCTTTATCAACTCTTAAGAGTTGACTTATAGGACTTATTTTATGTAAAATGAGGTGCTTAATCCACTGGTGAAAACCGCGATGTCTTATCTTTAACCGTTTAGGAGATCGAGTAAAATGGAGAATAATAGATATTTGAAAATGTGATATATAAACATTTTTTTCGTTTGTACCTTTATCAACTCTTAAGAGTAGACTTATAGGACTTATTTTACGTAAAATGAGGTGCTAAATCCACTGGTGAAAACCGCGATGTCCTATCTTTAACCGTTTAGGAGATCGAGTAAAATGGAGAATAATAGATATTTGAAAATGTGATATATAATTATTTTATTCGTTTGTAAACTTATCAACTCTTGAGAGTAGACTTATAGGACTTATTGTATGTAAAATGAAGTGCTAAATTTACTGGTGAAATCCGCGATGTCCTATCTTTAACCGTTTAGGAGATCGAGTAAAATAGAGAATAATGGATATTTGAAAATGTGATATATAAACATTTTATTCGTTTGTACCTTTATCAACTCTTAAGAGTAGACTTATAGGACCTATTTTATGTAAAATGAGGTGCTAAATCCACTGGTGAAAACCGCGATGTCCTATCCTTAACCGTTTAGGAGATCGAGTAAAATGGAGAATAATGGATATTTGAAAATGTGATATATAAACATTTTATTCGTTTGTACCTTTATCAACTCTTAAAAGTAGACTTATAGGACTTATTGTATGTAAAATGAGGTGCTAAATAAACTGGTAAAAACCGCGATGTCCTATCCTTAACCGTTTAGGAGTTCGAGTAAAATGGAGAATAATGGATATTTGAAAATGTGATATATAAACATTTTATTCGTTTGTACCTTTATCAACTCTTAAGAGTAGACTTATAGGACCTATTTTATGTAAAATGAGGTGCTAAATCCACTGGTGAAAACCGCGATGACCTACCTTTCACCGTTTAGGTGATCGAGTAAAGTGGAAAATAATTGATATTTGAAAATGTGATATATAAACATTTTATTCGTTTGTACCTTTATCAACTCTTAAGAGTTGACTTATAGGACTTATTTTATGTAAAATGAGGTGCTTAATCCACTGGTTAAAACCGCGATGTCTTATCTTTAACCGTTTAGGAGATCGAGTAAAATGGAGAATAATAGATATTTGAAAATGTGATATTTAAACAATTTATTCGTTTGTACCTTTATCAACCCTTGAGAGTAGGCTTATAGGACTTATTTAATGTAAAATGAGGGTCGTAATCCACTGGTGAAAACCGCGAGGACCTTTTTTTAACCGTTTAGGAGATCGAGTAAAATGGAGAATAATAGATATTTGAAAATGTGATATATTAACATTTTATTTGTTTGTACCTTTATCAACTCTTGAGAGTAGACTTATAGAACTTATTTTATGTAAAATGAGTTGTTAAATCCACTGGTAAAAACCGCAATGTCCTATCCTTAACCGTTTAGGAGATCGAGTAAAATGGAGAATAATAGATATTTGAAAATGTGATATATAAACATTTTATTCGTTTGTACCTTTATCAACTCTTAGGAGTAGACTTATAGGACTTATTTTATGTAAAATGAGGTGCTAAATCCACTGGTGAAAACCGCGATGTCCTATCTTTAACCGTTTAGGAGATCGAGTAAAATGGAGAATAATAGATATTTGAAAATGTGATATATAATTATTTTATTCGTTTGTAAACTTATCAACTCTTGAGAGTAGACTTATAGGACTTATTGTATGTAAAATGAAGTGCTAAATTTACTGGTGAAATCCGCGATGTCTTATCTTTAACCGTTTAGGAGATCGAGTAAAATGGAGAATAATAGATATTTGAAAATGTGGTATATAAACATTTTATTCGGTTGTACTTTTATCAACTCTTGAGAGTAGACTTATAGGACTTATTTTATGTAAAATGAGGTGCCAAATAAACTGGTGAAAACCGCGATGTAATATCTTTAACCGTTTAGGAGATCGAGTAAAATGGAGAATAATAGATATTTGAAAATGTGATGTATAAACATTTTATTCGTTTGTACCTTTACCAACTTTTGTGAGTAGACTTATATGACTTATTGTATGTAAAATGAGGTGCTTAATCTACTGGTGAAAACCGCGATGTCTTATATTTAACCGTTTAGGAGATCAAGTAAAATGGAGAATAATAGATATTTGAAAATGTGATATATAAACATTTTATTCGTTTGTACCTTTATCAACTCCTGACAGTAGACTTATAGGACTTATTTTACGTAAAATTAGGTGCTAAATCTACTGGTAAAAACCGCGATGTCTTATCTTTAACCGTTTAGGAGATCGAGTAAAATGGAGAATAATAGATATTTGAAAATGTGGTATATAAACATTTTATTAGGTTGTACCTTTATCAACTCTTAAGAGTAGACTTATAGGACTTATTTTATGTAAAATGAGGTGCTAAATCCACTAGTGAAAACCGCAATGTCCTATCTTTAACCGTTTAGGAGATCGAGTAAAACGGAGGACAATAAATATTTGAAAATGTGATATTTAAACAATTTATTCGTTTGTACCTTTATCAACCCTTGAGAGTAGACTTATAGGACTTATTTTATGTAAAATGAGGTGCTAAATAAACTGGTGAAAACCGCGATGTCCTATCTTTAATCGTTTAGGAGATCGAGTAAAATGGAGAATAATAGATATTTGAAAATGTGATATATAAACATTTTTTCGTTTGTACCTTTATCAACTCTTAAGAGTAGACTTATAGGACTTATATAATGTAAAATGAGGTGCTTAATCCACTGGTGAAAACCGCGATGTCCTATCTTTAACCGTTTAGGAGATCGTGTAAAATGGAGAATATTAGATATTTGAAAATGTGATATATTAACATTTTATTCGTTTGTACCTTTATCAACTCTTGAGAGTAGACTTATAGAATTTATTTTATGTAAAATGAGGTGCTAAATCCACTGGTGAAAACCGCGAGGTCCTTTCTTTAACCGATTAAGAGATCGAGTAAAATGGAGAATAATAGATATTTGAAAATGTCATATATAAACATTTTATTTGTTTGTACTTTTATCAACTCTTGAGAGTAGACTTATAGGACATATTTTATGTAAAATGAGGTGCCAAATAAACTGGTGAAAACCGCGATGTCCTATCTTTAACTGTTTAGGAGATCGAGTAAAATGGAGAATTATAGATATTTGAAAATGTGATATATAAACATTTTTTCGTTTGTACCTTTATCAACTCTTAAGAGTAGACTTATAGGACTTATATAATGTAAAATTTGGTGCTAAATCCACTGGTAAAACCGCGAGGTCCTTTCTTTAACCGATTAAGAGATCGAGTAAAATGGAGAATAATAGATATTTGAAAATGTGATATATAAACATTTTATTCGTTTGTACTTTTATCAACTCTTGAGAGTAGACTTATAGAATTTATTTTATGTAAAATGAGGTGCTAAATCCACTGGTGAAAACCGCGAGGTCCTTTCTTTAACCGATTAAGAGATCGAGTAAAATGGAGAATAATAGATATTTGAAAATGTGATATACAAACATTTTATTCGTTTGTACTTTTATCAACTCTTGAGAGTAGACTTATAGGACATATTTTATGTAAAATGAGGTGCCAAATAAACTGGTGAAAACCGCGATGTCCTATCTTTAACCGTTTAGGAGATCAAGTAAAATGGAGAATAGTAGATATTTGAAAATGTGATATATAAACATTTTATTCGTTTGTACCTTTATCAACACCTGAGAGTAGACTTATAGGACTTATTTTACGTAAAATTAGGTGCTAAATCTACTGGTAAAAACCGCGATGTCTTATCTTTAACCGTTTAGGAGATCGAGTAAAATGAAGAACAATAGATATTTGAAAATGTGACATTTAAACAATTTATTCGTTTGTACCTTTATCAACCCTTGAGAGTAGACTTATAGGACTTATTTTATGTAAAATGAGGTGCTAAATAAACTGGTAAAAGCCGCGATGTCCTATCTATAACCGTTTAGGAGATCGAGTAAAATGAAAAATAATAGATATTTGAAAATGTGATATATAAACATTTTATTCGTTTGTACTTTTAACAACTCTTGAGAGTAGACTTATAGGACATATTTTATGTAAAATGAGGTGCCAAATAAACTGGTGAAAACCGCGATGTCCTATCTTTAACTGTTTAGGAGATCGAGTAAAATGGAGAATTATAGATATTTGAAAATGTGATATATAAACATTTTTTCGTTTGTACCTTTATCAACTCTTAAGAGTAGACTTATAGGACTTATATAATGTAAAATTTGGTGCTAAATCCACTGGTGAAAACCTCGATGTCCTATCTTTAACCGTTTAGGAGATCGAGTAAAATGGAGAATAATAGATATTTGAAAATGTGATATATTAACATTTTATTCGTTTGTACCTTTATCAACTCTTGAGAGTAGACTTATAGAATTTATTTTATGTAAAATGAGGTGCTAAATCCACTGGTGAAAACCGCGAGGTCCTATCTTTAACCGATTAAGAGATCGAGTAAAATGGAGAATAATAGATATTTGAAAATGTGATATATAAACATTTTATTCGTTTGTACTTTTATCAACTCTTGAGAGTAGACTTATAGGACTTATTGTATGTAAAATGAAGTGCTAAATTTACTGGTGAAATCCGCGATGTCCTATCTTTAACCGTTTAGGAGATCGAGTAAAATAGAGAATAATAGATATTTGAAAATGTGATATATAAACATTTTATTCGTTTGTACTTTTATCAACTCTTGAGAGTAGACTTATAGGACTTATTTTATGTAAAATGAGGTGCCAAATAAACTGGTGAAAACCGCGATGTAATATCTTTAACCGTTTAGGAGATCGAGTAAAATGGAGAATAATAGATATTTGAAAATGTGATGTATAAACATTTTATTCGTTTGTACCTTTATCAACTTTTGTGAGTAGACTTATATGACTTATTGTATGTAAAATGAGGTGCTAAATCCACTGGTGAAAACCGCGATGTCTTATATTTAACCGTTTAGGAGATCAAGTAAAATGGAGAATAATAGATATTTGAAAATGTGATATATAAACATTTTATTCGTTTGTACCTTTATCAACACCTGAGAGTAGACTTATAGGACTTATTTTACGTAAAATTAGGTGCTAAATCTACTGGTAAAAACCGCGATGTCTTATCTTTAACCGTTTAGGAGATCGAGTAAAATGGAGAATAATAGATATTTGAAAATGTGGTATATAAACATTTTATTCGGTTGTACCTTTATCAACTCTTAAGAGTAGACTTATAAAACTTATTTTATGTAAAATGAGGTGCTAAATCCACTGGTGAAAACCGCAATGTCCTATCTTTAACCGTTTAGGAGATCGAGTAAAATGAAAAACAATAGATATTTGAAAATGTGACATTTAAACAATTTATTCGTTTGTACCTTTATCAACCCTTGAGAGTAGACTTATAGGACTTATTTTATGTAAAATGAGGTGCTAAATAAACTGGTAAAAGCCGCGATGTCCTATCTATAACCGTTTAGGAGATCGAGTAAAATGAAAAATAATAGATATTTGAAAATGTGATATATAAACATTTTAATCGTTTGTACGTTTATCAACTTCTGTGAGTAGACTTATAGGACTTATTTTACGTAAAATGAGGTGCTAAATAAACTGGTAAAAACCGCAATGTCCTATCCTTAACCGTTTAGGAGATCGAGTAAAATGGAGAATAATGGATATTTGAAAATGTGATATATAAACATTTTATTCGTTTGTACCTTTATCAACTCTTAAGAGTTGACTTATAGGACTTATTTTATGTAAAATGAGGTGCTTAATCCACTGGTGAAAACCGCGATGTCTTATCTTTAACCGTTTAGGAGATCGAGTAAAATGGAGAATAATAGATATTTGAAAATGTGATATATAAACATTTTTTTCGTTTGTACCTTTATCAACTCTTAAGAGTAGACTTATAGGACTTATTTTACGTAAAATGAGGTGCTAAATCCACTGGTGAAAACCGCGATGTCCTATCTTTAACCGTTTAGGAGATCGAGTAAAATGGAGAATAGTAGATATTTGAAAATGTGATATATAAACATTTTGTTCGTTTGTACCTTTATCAACTCTTGAGAGAAGACTTATAGGACTTATTTTACGTAAAATGAGGTGCGAAATCCACTGGTGGAAACCGCGATGTCCTATCTTTAACCGTTTAGGAGATCGAGTAAAATGGAGAATAATAGATATTTGAAAATGTGATATATAAACATTTTATTCGTTTGTACTTTTATCAATTCTTGAGAGTAGACTTATAGGACTTATTTTATGTAAAATGAGGTGCCAAATAAACTGGTGAAAACCGCGATGTAATATCTTTAACCGTTTAGGAGATCGAGTAAAATGGAGAATAATAGATATTTGAAAATGTGATGTATAAACATTTTATTCGTTTGTACCTTTATCAACTTTTGTGATTAGACTTATATGACTTATTGTATGTAAAATGAGGTGCTAAATCCACTGGTGAAAACCGCGATGTCTTATATTTAACCGTTTAGGAGATCAAGTAAAATGGAGAATAATAGATATTTGAAAATGTGGTATATAAACATTTTATTCGGTTGTACCTTTATCAACTCTTAAGAGTAGACTTATAAAACTTATTTTATGTAAAATGAGGTGCTAAATCCACTGGTGAAAACCGCAATGTCCTATCTTTAACCGTTTAGGAGATCGAGTAAAATGAAGAACAATAGATATTTGAAAATGTGACATTTAACAATTTATTCGTTTGTACCTTTATCAACCCTTGAGAGTAGACTTATAGGACTTATTTTATGTAAAATGAGGTGCTAAATAAACTGGTAAAAACCGCGATGTCCTATCTATAACCGTTTAGGAGATCGAGTAAAATGGAAAATAATAGATATTTGAAAATGTGATATATAAACATTTTAATCGTTTGTACGTTTATCAACTTCTGTGAGTAGACTTATAGGACTTATTTTATGTAAAATGAGGTGCTTTATCCACTGGTGAAAACCGCGATGTCTTATCTTTAACCGTTTAGGAGATCGAGTAAAATGGAGAATAATAGATATTTGAAAATGTGATATATAAACATTTTTTTCGTTTGTACCTTTATCAACTCTTAAGAGTAGACTTATAGGACTTATTTTACGTAAAATGAGGTGCTAAATAAACTGGTGAAAACCGCGATGTAATATCTTTAACCGTTTAGGAGATCGAGTAAAATGGAGAATAATAGATATTTGAAAATGTGATGTATAAACATTTTATTCGTTTGTACCTTTATCAACTTTTGTGAGTAGACTTATATGACTTATTGTATGTAAAATGAGGTGCTAAATCCACTAGTGAAAACCGCGATGTCTTATATTTAACCGTTTAGGAGATCAAGTAAAATGGAGAATAATAGATATTTGAAAATGTGGTATATAAACATTTTATTCGGTTGTACCTTTATCAACTCTTAAGAGTAGACTTATAAAACTTATTTTATGTAAAATGAGGTGCTAAATCCACTGGTGAAAACCGCAATGTCCTATCTTTAACCGTTTAGGAGATCGAGTAAAATGAAGAACAATAGATATTTGAAAATGTGACATTTAAACAATTTATTCGTTTGTACCTTTATCAACCCTTGAGAGTAGACTTATAGGACTTATTTTATGTAAAATGAGGTGCTAAATAAACTGGTCAAAACCGCGATGTCCTATCTATAACCGTTTAGGAGATCGAGTAAAATGGAAAATAATAGATATTTGAAAATGTGATATATAAACATTTTAATCGTTTGTACGTTTATCAACTTCTGTGAGTAGACTTATAGGACTTATTTTATGTAAAATGAGGTGCTTTATCCACTGGTGAAAACCGCGATGTCTTATCTTTAACCGTTTAGGAGATCGAGTAAAATGGAGAATAATAGATATTTGAAAATGTGATATATAAACATTTTTTTCGTTTGTACCTTTATCAACTCTTAAGAGTAGACTTATAGGACTTATTTTACGTAAAATGAGGTGCTAAATCCACTGGTGAAAACCGCGATGTCCTATCTTTAACCGTTTAGGAGATCGAGTAAAATGGAGAATAATAGATATTTGAAAATGTGATATATAATTATTTTATTCGTTTGTAAACTTATCAACTCTTGAGAGTAGACTTATAGGACTTATTGTATGTAAAATGAGGGGCTAAATTTACTGGTGAAAACCGCGATGTCCTATCTTTAACCGTTTAGGAGATCGAGTAAAATAGATAATAATAGATATTTGAAAATGTGATATATAAACATTTTATTCGTTTGTACTTTTATCAACTCTTGAGAGTAGACTTATAGGACATATTTTATGTAAAATGAGGTGCCAAATAAACTGGTTAAAACCGCGATGTCCTATCTTTAATCGTTTAGGAGATCGAGTAAAATGGAGAATAATAGATATTTGAAAATGTGATATATTAACATTTTATTCGTTTGTACCTTTATCAACTCTTGAGAGTAGACTCATAGGACTTATTTTATGTAAAATGAGGTGCTTAATCCACTAGTAAAAACCGCGATGTCCTATCTATAACCGTTTAGGTGATCGAGTAAAATGGAGAATATTAGATATTTGAAAATGTGATATATTAACATTTTATTCGTTTGTACCTTTATCAACTCTTGAGAGAAGACTTATAGGACTTATTTTATGTAAAATGAGGGTCGTAATCCACTGGTGAAAACCGCGAGGTCCTTTTTTTAAGCGTTTAGGACATCGAGTAAAAAGGAGAATAATAGATATTTGAAAATGTGATATATTAACATTTTATTTGTTTGTACCTTTATCAACTCTTGAGAGTAGACTTATAGAACTTATTTTATGTAAAATGAGTTGTTAAATCCACTGGTGAAAACCGCAATGTCCTATCCTTAACCGTTTAGGAGATCGAGTAAAATGGAGAATAATAGATATTTGAAAATGTGATATATAAACATTTTATTCGTTTGTACCTTTATCAACTCTTAGGAGTAGACTTATAGGACTTATTTTATGTAAAATGAGGTGCTAAATCCACTGGTGAAAACCGCAATGTCCTATCCTTAACCGTTTAGGAGATCGAGTAAAATGGAGAATAGTAGATATTTGAAAATGTGATATATAAACATTTTGTTCGTTTGTACCTTTATCAACTCTTGAGAGAAGACTTATAGGACTTATTTTACGTAAAATGAGGTGCGAAATCCACTGGTGGAAACCGCGATGTCCTATCTTTAACCGTTTAGGAGATCGAGTAAAATGGAGAATAATAGATATTTGAAAATGTGATATATAAACATTTTATTCGTTTGTACTTTTATCAATTCTTGAGAGTAGACTTATAGGACTTATTTTATGTAAAATGAGGTGCCAAATAAACTGGTGAAAACCGCGATGTAATATCTTTAACCGTTTAGGAGATCGAGTAAAATGGAGAATAATAGATATTTGAAAATGTGATGTATAAACATTTTATTCGTTTGTACCTTTATCAACTTTTGTGAGTAGACTTATATGACATATTGTATGTAAAATGAGGTGCTAAATCCACTGGTGAAAACCGCGATGTCTTATATTTAACCGTTTAGGAGATCAAGTAAAATGGAGAATAATAGATATTTGAAAATGTGGTATATAAACATTTTATTCGGTTGTACCTTTATCAACTCTTAAGAGTAGACTTATAAAACTTATTTTATGTAAAATGAGGTGCTAAATCCACTGGTGAAAACCGCAATGTCCTATCTTTAACCGTTTAGGAGATCGAGTAAAATGAAGAACAATAGATATTTGAAAATGTGACATTTAAACAATTTATTCGTTTGTACCTTTATCAACCCTTGAGAGTAGACTTATAGGACTTATTTTATGTAAAATGAGGTGCTAAATAAACTGGTAAAAACCGCGATGTCCTATCTATAACCGTTTAGGAGATCGAGTAAAATGGAAAATAATAGATATTTGAAAATGTGATATATAAACATTTTAATCGTTTGTACGTTTATCAACTTCTGTGAGTAGACTTATAGGACTTATTTTATGTAAAATGAGGTGCTTTATCCACTGGTGAAAACCGCGATGTCTTATCTTTAACCGTTTAGGAGATCGAGTAAAATGGAGAATAATAGATATTTGAAAATGTGATATATAAACATTTTTTTCGTTTGTACCTTTATCAACTCTTAAGAGTAGACTTATAGGACTTATTTTACGTAAAATGAGGTGCTAAATCCACTGGTGAAAACCGCGATGTCCTATCTTTAACCGTTTAGGAGATCGAGTAAAATGGAGAATAATAGATATTTGAAAATGTGATATATAATTATTTTATTCGTTTGTAAACTTATCAACTCTTGAGAGTAGACTTATAGGACTTATTGTATGTAAAATGAGGGGCTAAATTTACTGGTGAAAACCGCGATGTCCTATCTTTAACCGTTTAGGAGATCGAGTAAAATAGATAATAATAGATATTTGAAAATGTGATATATAAACATTTTATTCGTTTGTACTTTTATCAACTCTTGAGAGTAGACTTATAGGACATATTTTATGTAAAATGAGGTGCCAAATAAACTGGTGAAAACCGCGATGTCCTATCTTTAATCGTTTAGGAGATCGAGTAAAATGGAGAATAATAGATATTTGAAAATGTGATATATTAACATTTTATTCGTTTGTACCTTTATCAACTCTTGAGAGTAGACTCATAGGACTTATTTTATGTAAAATGAGGTGCTTAATCCACTAGTAAAAACCGCGATGTCCTATCTATAACCGTTTAGGTGATCGAGTAAAATGGAGAATATTAGATATTTGAAAATGTGATATATTAACATTTTATTCGTTTGTACCTTTATCAACTCTTGAGAGTAGACTTATAGAATTTATTTTATGTAAAATGAGGTGCTAAATCCACTGGTGAAAACCGCGAGGTCCTTTCTTTAACCGATTAAGAGATCGAGTAAAATGGAGAATAATAGATATTTGAAAATGTCATATATAAACATTTTATTCGTTTGTACTTTTATCAACTCTTGAGAGTAGACTTATAGGACATATTTTATGTAAAATGAGGTGCCAAATAAACTGGTGAAAACCGCGATGTCCTATCTTTAACTGTTTAGGAGATCGAGTAAAATGGAGAATTATAGATATTTGAAAATGTGATATATAAACATATTTTCGTTTGTACCTTTATCAACTCTTAAGAGTAGACTTATAGGACTTATATAATGTAAAATTTGGTGCTAAATCCACTGGTGAAAACCGCGATGTCCTATCTTTAACCGTTTAGGAGATCGAGTAAAATGGAGAATAATAGATATTTGAAAATGTGATATATAAACATTTTATTCGTTTGTACCTTTATCAACTCTTAGGAGTAGACTTATAGGACTTATTTTATGTAAAATGAGGTGCTAAATCCACTGGTGAAAACCGCAATGTCCTATCCTTAACCGTTTAGGAGATCGAGTAAAATGGAGAATAGTAGATATTTGAAAATGTGATATATAAACATTTTGTTCGTTTTTACCTTTATCAACTCTTGAGAGAAGACTTATAGGACTTATTTTACGTAAAATGAGGTGCGAAATCCACTGGTGGAAACCGCGATGTCCTATCTTTAACCGTTTAGGAGATCGAGTAAAATGGAGAATAATAGATATTTGAAAATGTGATATATAAACATTTTATTCGTTTGTACTTTTATCAATTCTTGAGAGTAGACTTATAGGACTTATTTTATGTAAAATGAGGTGCCAAATAAACTGGTGAAAACCGCGATGTAATATCTTTAACCGTTTAGGAGATCGAGTAAAATGGAGAATAATAGATATTTGAAAATGTGATGTATAAACATTTTATTCGTTTGTACCTTTATCAACTTTTGTGAGTAGACTTATATGACTTATTGTATGTAAAATGAGGTGCTAAATCCACTGGTGAAAACCGCGATGTCTTATATTTAACCGTTTAGGAGATCAAGTAAAATGGAGAATAATAGATATTTGAAAATGTGGTATATAAACATTTTATTCGGTTGTACCTTTATCAACTCTTAAGAGTAGACTTATAAAACTTATTTTATGTAAAATGAGGTGCTAAATCCACTGGTGAAAACCGCAATGTCCTATCTTTAACCGTTTAGGAGATCGAGTAAAATGAAGAACAATAGATATTTGAAAATGTGACATTTAAACAATTTATTCGTTTGTACCTTTATCAACCCTTGAGAGTAGACTTATAGGACTTATTTTATGTAAAATGAGGTGCTAAATAAACTGGTAAAAACCGCGATGTCCTATCTATAACCGTTTAGGAGATCGAGTAAAATGGAAAATAATAGATATTTGAAAATGTGATATATAAACATTTTAATCGTTTGTACGTTTATCAACTTCTGTGAGTAGACTTATAGGACTTATTTTATGTAAAATGAGGTGCTTTATCCACTGGTGAAAACCGCGATGTCTTATCTTTAACCGTTTAGGAGATCGAGTAAAATGGAGAATAATAGATATTTGAAAATGTGATATATAAACATTTTTTTCGTTTGTACCTTTATCAACTCTTAAGAGTAGACTTATAGGACTTATTTTACGTAAAATGAGGTGCTAAATCCACTGGTGAAAACCGCGATGTCCTATCTTTAACCGTTTAGGAGATCGAGTAAAATGGAGAATAATAGATATTTGAAAATGTGATATATAATTATTTTATTCGTTTGTAAACTTATCAACTCTTGAGAGTAGACTTATAGGACTTATTGTATGTAAAATGAGGGGCTAAATTTACTGGTGAAAACCGCGATGTCCTATCTTTAACCGTTTAGGAGATCGAGTAAAATAGATAATAATAGATATTTGAAAATGTGATATATAAACATTTTATTCGTTTGTACTTTTATCAACTCTTGAGAGTAGACTTATAGGACATATTTTATGTAAAATGAGGTGCCAAATAAACTGGTGAAAACCGCGATGTCCTATCTTTAATCGTTTAGGAGATCGAGTAAAATGGAGAATAATAGATATTTGAAAATGTGATATATTAACATTTTATTCGTTTGTACCTTTATCAACTCTTGAGAGTAGACTCATAGGACTTATTTTATGTAAAATGAGGTGCTTAATCCACTAGTAAAAACCGCGATGTCCTATCTATAACCGTTTAGGTGATCGAGTAAAATGGAGAATATTAGATATTTGAAAATGTGATATATTAACATTTTATTCGTTTGTACCTTTATCAACTCTTGAGAGCAGACTTATAGAATTTATTTTATGTAAAATGAGGTGCTAAATCCACTGGTGAAAACCGCGAGGTCCTTTCTTTAACCGATTAAGAGATCGAGTAAAATGGAGAATAATAGATATTTGAAAATGTCATATATAAACATTTTATTCGTTTGTACTTTTATCAACTCTTGAGAGTAGACTTATAGGACATATTTTATGTAAAATGAGGTGCCAAATAAACTGGTGAAAACCGCGATGTCCTATCTTTAACTGTTTAGGAGATCGAGTAAAATGGAGAATTATAGATATTTGAAAATGTGATATATAAACATATTTTCGTTTGTACCTTTATCAACTCTTAAGAGTAGACTTATAGGACTTATATAATGTAAAATTTGGTGCTAAATCCACTGGTGAAAACCGCGATGTCCTATCTTTAACCGTTTAGGAGATCGAGTAAAATGGAGAAAAATAGATATTTGAAAATGTGATATATTAACATTTTATTCGTTTGTACTTTTATCAACTATTGAGAGTAGACTTATAGGACTTATTTTATGTAAAATGAGGTGGTAAATCCACTGGTGAAAACCGCAATATCCTATCTTTAACCGTTTAGGAGATCGAGTCAAATGGAGGACAATAGGTATTGAAAATGTGATATTTAAACAATTTATCCGTTTGTACCTTTATCAACCCTTGAGAGTAGACTTACAGGACTTATTTTATGTAAAATGAGGTGCTAAATCCACTAGAGAAAACCGCGATGTCCTGTCTTTAAGCGTTTAGGAGATCGAGTGGAGAATAATAGATATTTGAAAATGTGATATATAAACATTTTATTCGTTTGTACCTTTATCAACTTTTGTGAGTAGACTTATATGACTTATTGTATGTAAAATGAGGTGCTAAATCCACTGGGGAAAACCGCGATGTCTTATATTTAACCGTTTAGGAGATCAAGTGAAATGGAGAATAATAGATATTTGAAAATGTGATATATAAACATTTTATTCGTTTGTACCTTTATCAACTCTTGAGAGTAGACTTATAGAACTTATTTTATGTAAAATGAGGTGCTAAGTCCACTGGTGAAAACCGCGAGGTCCTTTCTTTAACCGATTAAGAGATCGAGTAAAATAGAGAATAATAGATATTTGAAAATGTGATATATAAACATTTTATTCGTTTGTACTTTTATCAACTCTTGAGAGTAGACTTATAGGACATATTTTATGTAAAATGAGGTGCCAAATAAACTGGTGAAAACCGCGATGTCCTATCTTTAACCGATTAAGAGATCGAGTAAAATTGAGAATAATAGATATTTGAAAATGTGATATATAAACATTTTATTCGTTTGTACCTTTATCAACTCTTGAGAGTAGACTTATAGAACTTATTTTATGTAAAATGAGGTGCTAAGTCCACTGGTGAAAACCGCGAGGTCCTTTCTTTAACCGATTAAGAGATCGAGTAAAATAGAGAATAATAGATATTTGAAAATGTGATATATTAACATTTTATTCGTTTGTACCTTTATCAACTCTTGAGAGTAGACTTATAGGACTTATTTTATGTAAAATGAGGTGCTTAATCCACTGGTAAAAACCGCGATGTCCTATCTTTAACCGTTTAGGAGATCGAGTAAAATGGAGAATAATAGATATTTGAAAATGTGATATATTAACATTTTATTCGTTTGTACCTTTATCAACCCTTGAGAGTAGACTTATAGAATCTATTTTATGTAAAATGAGGTGCTAAATCCACTGGTGAAAACCGCGAGATCCTATCTTTAACCGTTTAGGAGATCGAGTAAAATGGAAAATAATAGATATTTGAAAATGTGATATATTAACATTTTATTCGTTTGTACCTTTATCAACTCTTGAGAGTTGACTTATAGGACTTATTTTATGTAAAATGAGGGTCGTAATCCACTGGTGAAAACCGCGAGGTCCTTTTTTTAAGCGTTTAGGAGATCGAGTAAAATGGAGAATAATAGATATTTGAAAATGTGATATATTAACATTTTATTTGTTTGTACCTTTATCAACTCTTGAGAGTAGACTTATAGAACTTATTTTATGTAAAATGAGTTGTTAAATCCACTAGTGAAAACCGCAATGTCCTATCCTTAACCGTTTAGGAGATCGAGTAAAATGGAGAATAATAGATATTTGAAAATGTGATATATAAACATTTTATTCGTTTGTACCTTTATCAACTCTTAGGAGTAGACTTATAGGACTTATTTTATGTAAAATGAGTTGTTGAATCCACTAGTGAAAACCGCAATGTCCTATCCTTAACCGTTTAGGAGATCGAGTAAAATGGAAAATAATAGATATTTGAAAATGTGATATATTAACATTTTATTCGTTTGTACCTTTATCAACTCTTGAGAGTTGACTTATAGGACTTATTTTATGTAAAATGAGGGTCGTAATCCACTGGTGAAAACCGCGAGGTCCTTTTTTTAAGCGTTTAGGAGATCGAGTAAAATGGAGAATAATAGATATTTGAAAATGTGATATATTAACATTTTATTTGTTTGTACCTTTATCAACTCTTGAGAGTAGACTTATAGAACTTATTTTATGTAAAATGAGTTGTTAAATCCACTAGTGAAAACCGCAATATCCTATCTTTAACCGTTTAGGAGATCGTGTCAAATGGAGGACAATAGATATTGAAAATGTGATATTTAAACAATTTATCCGTTTGTACCTTTATCAACCCTTGAGAGTAGACTTACAGGACTTATTTTATGTAAAATGAGGTGCTAAATCCACTAGAGAAAACCGCGATGTCTTGTCTTTAAGCGTTTAGGAGATCGAATGGAGAATAATAGATATTTGAAAATGTGATATATAAACATTTTATTCGTTTGTTCCTTTATCAACTTTTGTGAGTAGACTTATATGACTTATTGTATGTAAAATGAGGTGCTAAATCCACTGGTGAAAACCGCGATGTCTTATATTTAACCGTTTAGGAGATCAAGTAAAATGGAGAATAATAGATATTTGAAAATGTGATATATAAACATTTTATTCGTTTGTACCTTTATCAACTCCTGAGAGTAGACTTATAGGACTTATATTACGTAAAATTAGGTGCTAAATCTACTGGTAAAAACCGCGATGTCTTATCTTTAACCGTTTAGGAGATCGAGTAAAATGGAGAATAATAGATATTTGAAAATGTGGTATATAAACATTTTATTCGGTTGTACCTTTATCAACTCTTAAGAGTAGACTTATAGGACTTATTTTATGTAAAATGAGGTGCTAAATCCACTGGTGAAAACCGCAATGTCCTATCTTTAACCGTTTAGGAGATCGAGTAAAATGGAGGACAACAGATATTTGAAAATGTGATATTTAAACAATTTATTCGTTTGTACCTTTATCAACCCTTGAGAGTAGACTTATAGGACTTATTTTATGTAAAATGAGGTGCTAAATCCACTGGTGAAAACCGCGATGACCTATCTTTCACCGTTTAGGTGATCGAGTAAAATGGAAAATAATAGATATTTGAAAATGTGATATATAAACATTTTAATCGTTTGTACGTTTATCAACTTCTGTGAGTAGACTTATAGGACTTATTTTACGTAAAATGAGGTGCTAAATAAACTGGTAAAAACCGCGATGTCCTATCCTTAACCGTTTAGGAGATCGAGTAAAATGGAGAATAATGGATATTTGAAAATGTGATATATAAACATTTTATTCGTTTGTACCTTTATCAACTCTCAAGAGTAGACTTATATGACTTATTTTATGTAAAATGAGGTGCTAAATCCACTGGTGAAAACCGCGATGACCTATCTTTCACCGTTTAGGTGATCGAGTAAAATGGAAAATAATAGATATTTGAAAATGTGATATATAAACATTTTATTCGTTTGTACCTTTATCAGCTCTTAAGAGTTGACTTATAGGACTTATTTTATGTAAAATGAGGTGCTTAATCCACTGGTGAAAACCGCGATGTCCTATCTTTAACCGTTTAGGAGATCGAGTAAAATGGAAAGTAATAGATATTTGAAAATGTGATATATAATTATTTTATTCGTTTGTAAACTTATCAACTCTTGAGAGTAGACTTATAGGACTTATTGTATGTAAAATGAGGGTCTAAATTTACTGGTGAAAACCGCGATGTCCTATCTTTAACCGTTTAGGAGATCGAGTAAAATAGATAATAATAGATATTTGAAAATGTGATATATTAACATTTTATTCGTTTGTACCTTTATCAACTCTTGAGAGTAGACTTATAGGACTTATTTTATGTAAAATGAGGTGCTAAATCCACTGGTGAAAACCGCGAGGTCCTATCTTTAACCGTTTAGGAGATCGAGTAAAATGGAGAATAATAGATATTTGAAAATGTGATATATTAACATTTTATTCGTTTGTACCTTTATCAACTCTTGAGAGTAGACTTATAGAATTTATTTTATGTAAAATGAGGTGCTAAATCCACTGGTGAAAACCGCGAGGTCCTATCTTTAACCGTTTAGGAGATCGAGTAAAATGGAGAATAATAGATATTTGAAAATGTGATATATTAACATTTTATTCGGTTGTACCTTTATCAACTCTTGAGAGTAGACTTATAGAATTTATTTTATGTAAAATGAGGTGCTAAATCCACTGGTGAAAACCGCGAGGTCCTATCTTTAACCGATTAAGAGATCGAGTAAAATGGAGATTAATAGATATTTGAAAATGTGATATATTAACATTTTATTCGTTTGTACCTTTATCAACTCTTAAGAGATGACTTATAGGACTTATTTTATGTAAAATGAGGTGCTTAATCCACTGGTGAAAACCGCGATGTCTTATCTTTAACCGTTTAGGAGATCGAGTAAAATGGAGAATAATAGATATTTGAAAATGTGATATATAAAAATTTTTTTCGTTTGTACCATTATCAACTCTTAAGAGTAGACTTATAGGACTTATTTTATGTAAAATGAGGTGCTAAATCCACTGGTGAAAACCGCGATGTCCTATCTTTAACCGTTTAGGAGATCGAGTAAAATGGAGAATAATAGATATTTGAAAATGTGATATATAATTATTTTATTCGTTTGTAAACTTATCTACTCTTGAGAGTAGACTGATAGGACTTATTGTATGTAAAATGAGGGGCTAAATTTACTGGTGAAAACCGCGATGTCCTATCTTTAACCGTTTAGGAGATCGAGTAAAATGGAGAATAATAGATATTTGAAAATGTGATATATTAACATTTTATTCGTTTGTACCTTTATCAACTCTTGAGAGTAGACTTATAGGACTTATTTTATGTAAAATGAGGTGCTAAATCCACTGGTGAAAACCGCGAGGTCCTATCTTTAACCGTTATAGGACTTATTTTATGTAAAATGAGGTGCTAAATCCACTTGTAAAAACCGCGATGTCCTATCATTAATTGTTTAGGAGATCGAGTAAAATGGAGAATAATAGATATTTGAAAATGTGATATATAAACAATTTATTCGTTTTTAATTTTATCAACTCTTGAGAGTAGACTTATAGGACTTATTTTATGTAAAATAAGGTGCTAAATCCACTATAGAAAACCGCGATGTCCTATCTTTAACCGTTTAGGAGATCGAGAAAAATGGAGAATAATAGATATTTGAAAATGTGATACCTAAACATTTTATTCGTTTGTACCTTTATGAACTCTTGAGAGTAGACTTATAGGACTTATTTTATGTAAAATAAGGTGCTAAATCCACTATAGAAAACCGCGATGTCCTATCTTTAACCGTTTAGGAGATCGAGAAAAATGGAGAATAATAGATATTTGAAAATGTGATACCTAAACATTTTATTCGTTTGTACCTTTATGAACTCTTGAGAGTAGACTTATAGGACTTATTTTATGTAAAATAAGGTGCTAAATCCACTATAAAAAACCGCGATGTCCTATCTTTAACCGTTTAGGAGATCGAGTAAAACGGAGAATAATAGATATTTGAAAACGTGATATATAAACATTTTATTCGTTTTTACCTTTATCAACTCTTGAGAGTAGACTTATAGGACTTATTTTATGTAAAATGAGGTGCTAAATCCACTGGTGAAAACCGCGATGTCCTATCTTTAACCGTTTAGGAGATCGAGTAAAGTGGAGAATAATAGATATTTGAAAATGTGATTCATAAACATTTTATTCGTTTGTACCTTTATCTCCTTGTTTAGGAGATCGAGTAAAGTGGAGAATAATAGATATTTGAAGATGTGATATATAAACATTTTATTCGTTTTTACCTTTATCAACTCTTGAGAGTAGACTTATAGGACTTATTTTATGTAAAATGAGGTGCACTGGTGAAAACCGCGATGTAATATCTTTAACCGTTTAGGAGATCGAGAAAAATGGAGAATAATAGATATTTGAAAATGTGATATATTAACATTTTATTCGTTTGTACCTTTATCAACTCTTGAGAATAGACTTATAGGACTTATTTTATGTAAAATGAGGTGGTAAATCCACTGGTGAAAACCGCAATGTCCTATCTTTAACCGTTATAGGACTTATTTTATGTAAAATGAGGTGCTAAATCCACTTGTAAAAACCGCGATGTCCTATCATTAACCGTTTAGGAGATCGAGTAAAATGGAGAATAATAGATATTTGAAAATGTGATATATAAACAATTTATTCGTTTTTACCTTTATCAACTCTTGAGAGTAGACTTATAGGACTTATTTTATGTAAAATAAGGTGCTAAATCCACTATAGAAAACCGCGATGTTTTATCTTTAACCGTTTAGGAGATTGAGAAAAATGGAGAATAATAGATATTTGAAAATGTGATACCTAAACATTTTATTCGTTTGTACCTTTATGAACTCTTGAGAGTAGACTTATAGGACTTATTTTATGTAAAATAAGGTGCTAAATCCACTATAGAAAACCGCGATGTCCTATCTTTAACCGTTTAGGAGATCGAGTAAAACGGAGAATAATAGATATTTGAAAACGTGATATATAAACATTTTATTCGTTTTTACCTTTATCAACTCTTGAGAGTAGACTTATAGGACTTATTTTATGTAAAATGAGGTGCTAAATCCACTGGTGAAAACCGCGATGTCCTATCTATAACCGTTTAGGGGATTGAGTAAAATGGAGAATATTAGATATTTGAAAATGTAATATATAAACATTTTATTCGTTTGTACCTTTATCACCTCTTGACTTCTAGGACTTATTTTATGTAAAATGAAGTGCTAAATCCACTATTGGAAATTGCGATGTCCTATCTTTAACCGTTTAGGAGATCGAGTAAAATGGAGAATAATAGATATTTGAAAATGTGATACATAAACATTTTATTCGTTTTTACCTTTATCAACCCTAGAGAGTAAACTTATAGGACTTATTTTATGTAAAATGAGGTGCTAAATCCACTGGTGAAAACGGCGATGTCCTATCTATAACCGTTTAGGGGATTGAGTAAAATGGAGAATATTAGATATTTGAAAATGTAATATATAAACATTTTATTCGTTTGTACCTTTATCACCTCTTGAGAGTTGACTTCTAGGACTTATTTTATGTAAAATGAAGTGCTAAATCCACTATTGGAAACCGCGATGTCCTATCTTTAACCGTTTAGGAGATGGTGTAAAACGGAGAATAATAGATATTTGAAAATGTGATATATAAAAATTTCATCCGTTTTTACCTTTATCAACTCTTGAGAGTAGGCTTATAGGACTTATTTTATGTAAAATGAGGTTGTAAATCCACATGTGAAAACCGCGATGTCCTATCTTTAACCGTTTAGGGGATCGAGTAAAATGGAGAATATTAGTAATTTGAAAATGTGATATATAAATATTTTATTCGTTTGTACCTTTATCAACTCTTGAGAGTAGATTTATAGGACTTATTTTATGTAAAATGAGGTGCTAAATCCACTGGTGAAAACCGCGATGTCCTATCTTTAACCTTTTAGGAGATCGAGAAAAATGGTGAATAATAGATATTTGAAAATGTGATTCATAAACATTTTATTCGTTTGTACCTTTTTCAACTCTTGACAGTAGACTTATAGGACTTATTTTATGTAAAATGAGGTGCTAAATCCACTGGTGAAAACCGCGATGTTCTATCTTTAGCCGTTTAGGAGATCGAGAAAAATGGAAAATAATAGATATTTGAAAATGTGATACCTAAACAATTTATTCGTTTGTACCTTTATCAACTCTTAAGAGTAGACTTATAGGACTTATTTTATGTAAAATGAGGTGCTAAATCCACTGGTAAAATCCGCGATGTTCTATCTTTAACCGTTTAGGTGATCGAGTAAAATGGAGAATAATAGATATTTGAAAATGTGATATATATACATTTTATTCGTTTGTACCTTTATCAACTCTTGAGAGTAGACTTATAGGACTTATTTTATGTAAAATGAGGTGCTAAATCCACTGGTGAAAACCGCAATGTCCTATCCTTAACCGTTTAGGAGATCGAGTAAAATGGAGAATAATAGATTTTTGAAAATGTGATATATAAAAATTTTTTTCGTTTGTACCTTTATCAACTCTTGAGAGTAGACTTATAGGACTTATTTTATGTAAAATAAGGTGCTAAATCCACTGGTGAAAACCGCGATGTCCTATCTTTAACCGTTTAGGAGATCGAGTAAAATGGAGAATAATAGATATTTGAAAATGTGATATATAATTATTTTATTCGTTTGTAAACTTATCTACTCTTGAGAGTAGACTGATAGGACTTATTGTATGTAAAATGAGGGGCTAAATTTACTGGTGAAAACCGCGATGTCCTATCTTTAACCGTTTAGGAGATCGAGTAAAATGGAGAATAATAGATATTTGAAAATGTGATATATTAACATTTTATTCGTTTGTACCTTTATCAACTCTTGAGAGTAGACTTATAGGACTTATTTTATGTAAAATGAGGTGCTAAATCCACTGGTGAAAACCGCGAGGTCCTATCTTTAACCGTTATAGGACTTATTTTATGTAAAATGAGGTGCTAAATCCACTTGTAAAAACCGCGATGTCCTATCATTAACCGTTTAGGAGATCGAGTAAAATGGAGAATAATAGATATTTGAAAATGTGATATATAAACAATTTATTCGTTTTTAATTTTATCAACTCTTGAGAGTAGACTTATAGGACTTATTTTATGTAAAATAAGGTGCTAAATCCACTATAGAAAACCGCGATGTCCTATCTTTAACCGTTTAGGAGATCGAGAAAAATGGAGAATAATAGATATTTGAAAATGTGATACCTAAACATTTTATTCGTTTGTACCTTTATGAACTCTTGAGAGTAGACTTATAGGACTTATTTTATGTAAAATAAGGTGCTAAATCCACTATAGAAAACCGCGATGTCCTATCTTTAACCGTTTAGGAGATCGAGAAAAATGGAGAATAATAGATATTTGAAAATGTGATACCTAAACATTTTATTCGTTTGTACCTTTATGAACTCTTGAGAGTAGACTTATAGGACTTATTTTATGTAAAATAAGGTGCTAAATCCACTATAAAAAACCGCGATGTCCTATCTTTAACCGTTTAGGAGATCGAGTAAAACGGAGAATAATAGATATTTGAAAACGTGATATATAAACATTTTATTCGTTTTTACCTTTATCAACTCTTGAGAGTAGACTTATAGGACTTATTTTATGTAAAATGAGGTGCTAAATCCACTGGTGAAAACCGCGATGTCCTATCTTTAACCGTTTAGGAGATCGAGTAAAGTGGAGAATAATAGATATTTGAAAATGTGATTCATAAACATTTTATTCGTTTGTACCTTTATCTCCTTGTTTAGGAGATCGAGTAAAGTGGAGAATAATAGATATTTGAAGATGTGATATATAAACATTTTATTCGTTTTTACCTTTATCAACTCTTGAGAGTAGACTTATAGGACTTATTTTATGTAAAATGAGGTGCACTGGTGAAAACCGCGATGTAATATCTTTAACCGTTTAGGAGATCGAGAAAAATGGAGAATAATAGATATTTGAAAATGTGATATATTAACATTTTATTCGTTTGTACCTTTATCAACTCTTGAGAATAGACTTATAGGACTTATTTTATGTAAAATGAGGTGGTAAATCCACTGGTGAAAACCGCAATGTCCAATCTTTAACCGTTATAGGACTTATTTTATGTAAAATGAGGTGCTAAATCCACTTGTAAAAACCGCGATGTCCTATCATTAACCGTTTAGGAGATCGAGTAAAATGGAGAATAATAGATATTTGAAAATGTGATATATAAACAATTTATTCGTTTTTACCTTTATCAACTCTTGAGAGTAGACTTATAGGACTTATTTTATGTAAAATAAGGTGCTAAATCCACTATAGAAAACCGCGATGTTTTATCTTTAACCGTTTAGGAGATTGAGAAAAATGGAGAATAATAGATATTTGAAAATGTGATACCTAAACATTTTATTCGTTTGTACCTTTATGAACTCTTGAGAGTAGACTTATAGGACTTATTTTATGTAAAATAAGGTGCTAAATCCACTATAGAAAACCGCGATGTCCTATCTTTAACCGTTTAGGAGATCGAGTAAAACGGAGAATAATAGATATTTGAAAACGTGATATATAAACATTTTATTCGTTTTTACCTTTATCAACTCTTGAGAGTAGACTTATAGGACTTATTTTATGTAAAATGAGGTGCTAAATCCACTGGTGAAAACCGCGATGTCCTATCTATAACCGTTTAGGGGATTGAGTAAAATGGAGAATATTAGATATTTGAAAATGTAATATATAAACATTTTATTCGTTTGTACCTTTATCACCTCTTGACTTCTAGGACTTATTTTATGTAAAATGAAGTGCTAAATCCACTATTGGAAATTGCGATGTCCTATCTTTAACCGTTTAGGAGATCGAGTAAAATGGAGAATAATAGATATTTGAAAATGTGATACATAAACATTTTATTCGTTTTTACCTTTATCAACCCTAGAGAGTAAACTTATAGGACTTATTTTATGTAAAATGAGGTGCTAAATCCACTGGTGAAAACGGCGATGTCCTATCTATAACCGTTTAGGGGATTGAGTAAAATGGAGAATATTAGATATTTGAAAATGTAATATATAAACATTTTATTCGTTTGTACCTTTATCACCTCTTGAGAGTTGACTTCTAGGACTTATTTTATGTAAAATGAAGTGCTAAATCCACTATTGGAAACCGCGATGTCCTATCTTTAACCGTTTAGGAGATGGTGTAAAATGGAGAATAATAGATATTTGAAAATGTGATATATAAAAATTTCATCCGTTTTTACCTTTATCAACTCTTGAGAGTAGACTTATAGGACTTATTTTATGTAAAATGAGGTTGTAAATCCACATGTGAAAACCGCGATGTCCTATCTTTAACCGTTTAGGGGATCGAGTAAAATGGAGAATATTAGTAATTTGAAAATGTGATATATAAATATTTTATTCGTTTGTACCTTTATCAACTCTTGAGAGTAGATTTATAGGACTTATTTTATGTAAAATGAGGTGCTAAATCCACTGGTGAAAACCGCGATGTCCTATCTTTAACCTTTTAGGAGATCGAGAAAAATGGTGAATAATAGATATTTGAAAATGTGATTCATAAACATTTTATTCGTTTGTACCTTTTTCAACTCTTGACAGTAGACTTATAGGACTTATTTTATGTAAAATGAGGTGCTAAATCCACTGGTGAAAACCGCGATGTTCTATCTTTAGCCGTTTAGGAGATCGAGAAAAATGGAAAATAATAGATATTTGAAAATGTGATACCTAAACAATTTATTCGTTTGTACCTTTATCAACTCTTAAGAGTAGACTTATAGGACTTATTTTATGTAAAATGAGGTGCTAAATCCACTGGTAAAATCCGCGATGTTCTATCTTTAACCGTTTAGGTGATCGAGTAAAATGGAGAATAATAGATATTTGAAAATGTGATATATATACATTTTATTCGTTTGTACCTTTATCAACTCTTGAGAGTAGACTTATAGGACTTATTTTATGTAAAATGAGGTGCTAAATCCACTGGTGAAAACCGCAATGTCCTATCCTTAACCGTTTAGGAGATCGAGTAAAATGGAGGACAATAGATATTTGAAAATGTGATATTTAAACAATTTATTCGTATGTACCTTTATTAACCCTTGAGAGTAGACTTACAGGACTTATTTTATGTAAAATGAGGTGCTAAATCCACTGGAGAAAACCGCGATGTCTTATCTTTAACCGTTTAGGAGATCGAGTAAACTGGAAAATAATAGATATTTGAAAATGTGATATATAAACATTTTTTCGTTTGTACCTTTATCAACTCTTAAGAGTAGACTTATAGGACTTATATAATGTAAAATGAGAAGCAAAATGCACTGGTGAAAATCGGCAATGTCCTATCTTTAACCGTTTAGGAGATCGAGTAAAATGGAGAATAATAGATATTTGAAAATGTGATACATAAACATTTTATTCATTTTTACCTTTATCAACCCTAGAGAGTAAACTTATAGGACTTATTTTATGTAAAATGAGGTGCTAAATCCACTGGTGAAAACGGCGATGTCCTATCTATAACCGTTTAGGGGATTGAGTAAAATGGAGAATATTAGATATTTGAAAATGTAATATATAAACATTTTATTCGTTTGTACCTTTATCACCTCTTGAGAGTTGACTTCTAGGACCTATTTTATGTAAAATGAAGTGCTAAATCCACTATTGGAAACCGCGATGTCCTATCTTTAACCGTTTAGGAGATGGTGTAAAATGGAGAATAATAGATATTTGAAAATGTGATATATAAAAATTTCATCCGTTTTTACCTTTATCAACTCTTGAGAGTAGACTTATAGGACTTATTTTATGTAAAATGAGGTTGTAAATCCACATGTGAAAACCGCGATGTCCTATCTTTAACCGTTTAGGGGATCGAGTAAAATGGAGAATATTAGTAATTTGAAAATGTGATATATAAATATTTTATTCGTTTGTACCTTTATCAACTCTTGAGAGTAGATTTATAGGACTTATTTTATGTAAAATGAGGTGCTAAATCCACTGGTGAAAACCGCGATGTCCTATCTTTAACCTTTTAGGAGATCGAGAAAAATGGTGAATAATAGATATTTGAAAATGTGATTCATAAACATTTTATTCGTTTGTACCTTTTTCAACTCTTGACAGTAGACTTATAGGACTTATTTTATGTAAAATGAGGTGCTAAATCCACTGGTGAAAACCGCGATGTTCTATCTTTAGCCGTTTAGGAGATCGAGAAAAATGGAAGATAATAGATATTTGAAAATGTGATACCTAAACAATTTATTCGTTTGTACCTTTATCAACTCTTAACAGTAGACTTATAGGACTTATTTTATGTAAAATGAGGTGCTAAATCCACTGGTAAAATCCGCGATGTTCTATCTTTAACCGTTTAGGTGATCGAGTAAAATGGAGAATAATAGATATTTGAAAATGTGATATATATACATTTTATTCGTTTGTACCTTTATCAACTCTTGAGAGTAGACTTATAGGACTTATTTTATGTAAAATGAGGTGCTAAATCCACTGGAGAAAACCGCGATGTCTTATCTTTAACCGTTTAGGAGATCGAGTAAACTGGAAAATAATAGATATTTGAAAATGTGATATATAAACATTTTTTCGTTTGTACCTTTATCAACTCTTAATAGTAGACTTATAGGACTTATATAATGTAAAATGAGGAGCAAAATGCACTGGTGAAAATCGGCAATGTCCTATCTTTAACCGTTTAGGAGATCGAGTAAAATGGAGAATAATAGATATTTGAAAATGTGGTATATAAACATTTTATTCGGTTGTACCTTTATCAACTCTTAACAGTAGACGTATAGGACTTATTTTATGTAAAATGAGGTGCTAAATCCACTGGTGAAAACCGCAATGTCCTATCTTTAACTGTTTAGAAGATCGAGTAAAATGGAGAATTAGAGATATTTGAAAATGTGATATATAAACATTTTTTCGTTTGTACCTTTATCAACTCTTAAGAGTAGACTTATAGGACTTATATAAGGTAAAATTTGGTGCTAAATCCACTGGTGAAAACCGCGATGTCCTATCTTTAATCGTTTAGGAGATCGAGTAAAATGGAGAATAATAGATATTTGAAAATGTGATATATTAACATTTTATTCGTTTGTACCTTTATCAACTCTTGAGAGTAGACTTATAGGACTTATTTTATGTAAAATGAGGTGCTAAATCCACTGGTGAAAACCGCGAGGTCCTATCTTTTACCGATTAAGAGATCGAGTAAAATGGAGAATAATAGATATTTGAAAATGTGATATATAAACATTTTATTCGTTTGTACTTTTATCAACTCTTGAGAGTAGACTTATAGGACATATTTTATGTAAAATGAGGTGCCAAATAAACTGGTGAAAACCGCGATGTCCTATCTTTAACTGTTTAGGAGATCGAGTAAAATGGAGAATTATAGATATTTGAAAATGTGATATATAAACATTTTTTCGTTTGTACCTTTATCAACTCTTAAGAGTAGACTTATAGGACTTATATAATGTAAAATGAGGTGCTAAATCCACTGGTGAAAACCGCGATGTCCTATCTTTAACCGTTTAGGAGATCGAGTAAAATGGAGAATAATAGATATTTGAAAATATGATATATTAACATTTTATTCGTTTGTACCTTTATCAACTCTTGAGAGTAGACTTATAGGACTTATTTTATGTAAAATGAGGTGGTAAATCCACTGGTGAAAACCGCAATGTCCTATCTTTAACCGTTATAGGACTTATTTTATGTAAAATGAGGTGCTAAATCCACTTGTAAAAACCGCGATGTCCTATCATTAACCGTTTAGGAGATCGAGTAAAATGGAGAATAATAGATATTTGAAAATGTGATGTATAAACAATTTATTCGTTTTTAATTTTATTAACTCTTGAGAGTAGACTTATAGGACTTATTTTATGTAAAATAAGGTGCTAAATCCACTATAGAAAACCGCGATGTCCTATCTTTAACCGTTTAGGAGATCGAGAAAAATGGAGAATAATAGATATTTGAAAATGTGATACCTAAACATTTTATTCGTTTGTACCTTTATGAACTCTTGAGAGTAGACTTATAGGACTTATTTTATGTAAAATAAGGTGCTAAATCCACTATAGAAAACCGCGATGTCCTATCTTTAACCGTTTAGGAGATCGAGAAAAATGGAGAATAATAGATATTTGAAAATGTGATACCTAAACATTTTATTCGTTTGTACCTTTATGAACTTTTGAGAGTAGACTTATAGGACTTATTTTATGTAAAATAAGGTGCTAAATCCACTATAAAAAACCGCGATGTCCTATCTTTAACCGTTTAGGAGATCGAGTAAAACGGAGAATAATAGATATTTGAAAACGTGATATATAAACATTTTATTCGTTTTTACCTTTATCAACTCTTGAGAGTAGACTTATAGGACTTATTTTATGTAAAATGAGGTGCTAAATCCACTGGTGAAAACCGCGATGTCCTATCTTTAACCGTTTAGGAGATCGAGTAAAGTGGAGAATAATAGATATTTGAAAATGTGGTTCATAAACATTTTATTCGTTTGTACCTTTATCAACTCTTGAGAGTAGACTTATAGGACTTATTTTATGTAAAATGAGGTGCTAAATCCACTGGTGAAAACCGCGATGTCCTATCTTTAACTGTTTAGGAGATCGAGTAAAATGGACAATAATAGATATTTGAAGATGTGATATATAAACATTTTATTCGTTTTTACCTTTATCAACTCTTGAGAGTAGACTTATAGGACTTATTTTATGTAAAATGAGGTGCACTGGTGAAAACCGCGATGTAATATCTTTAACCGTTTAGGAGATCGAGAAAAATGGAGAATAATAGATATTTGAAAATGTGATATATAAACATTTTATTCGTTTTTACCTTTATCAACTCTTGAGAGTAAACTTATAGGACTTATTTTATGTAAAATGAGGTGCTAAATCCACTGGTGAAAACCGCGATGTCCTATCTATAACCGTTTAGGGGATTGAGTAAAATGGAGAATATTAGATATTTGAAAATGTAATATATAAACATTTTATTCGTTTGTACCTTTATCACCTCTTGAGAGTTGACTTCTAGGACTTATTTTATGTAAAATGAAGTGCTAAATCCACTATTGGAAACCGCGATGTCCTATCTTTAACCGTTTAGGAGATGGTGTAAAATGGAGAATAATAGATATTTGAAAATGTGATATATAAAAATTTCATCCGTTTTTACCTTTATCAACTCTTGAGAGTAGACTTATAGGACTTATTTTATGTAAAATGAGGTTGTAAATCCACATGTGAAAACCGCGATGTCCTATCTTTAACCGTTTAGGGGATCGAGTAAAATGGAGAATATTAGTAATTTGAAAATGTGATATATAAACATTTTATTCGTTTGTACCTTTATGAACTCTTGAGAGTAGACTTATAGGACTTATTTTATGTAAAATAAGGTGCTAAATCCACTATAGAAAACCGCGATGTCCTATCTTTAACCGTTTAGGAGATCGAGAAAAATGGAGAATAATAGATATTTGAAAATGTGATACCTAAACATTTTATTCGTTTGTACCTTTATGAACTCTTGAGAGTAGACTTATAGGACTTATTTTATGTAAAATAAGGTGCTAAATCCACTATAGAAAACCGCGATGTCCTATCTTTAACCGTTTAGGAGATCGAGTAAAACGGAGAATAATAGATATTTGAAAACGTGATATATAAACATTTTATTCGTTTTTACCTTTATCAACTCTTGAGAGTAGACTTATAGGACTTATTTTATGTAAAATGAGGTGCTAAATCCACTGGTGAAAACCGCGATGTCCTATCTTTAACCGTTTAGGAGATCGAGTAAAGTGGAGAATAATAGATATTTGAAAATGTGATTCATAAACATTTTATTCGTTTGTACCTTTATCAACTCTTGAGAGTAGACTTATAGGACTTATTTTATGTAAAATGAGGTGCTAAATCCACTATAGAAAACCGCGATGTCCTATCTTTCCCCGTTTAGGAGATCGAGTAAAATGGACAATAATAGATATTTGAAGATGTGATATATAAACATTTTATTCGTTTTTACCTTTATCAACTCTTGAGAGTAGACTTATAGGACTTATTTTATGTAAAATGAGGTGCACTGGTGAAAACCGCGATGTAATATCTTTAACCGTTTAGGAGATCGAGAAAAATGGAGAATAATAGATATTTGAAAATGTGATATATAAACATTTTATTCGTTTTTACCTTTATCAACTCTTGAGAGTAAACTTATAGGACTTATTTTATGTAAAATGAGGTGCTAAATCCACTGGTGAAAACCGCGATGTCCTATCTATAACCGTTTAGGGGATTGAGTAAAATGGAGAATATTAGATATTTGAAAATGTAATATATAAACATTTTATTCGTTTGTACCTTTATCACCTCTTGAGAGTTGACTTCTAGGACTTATTTTATGTAAAATGAAGTGCTAAATCCACTATTGGAAACCGCGATGTCCTATCTTTAACCGTTTAGGAGATGGTGTAAAATGGAGAATAATAGATATTTGAAAATGTGATATATAAAAATTTCAACCGTTTTTACCTTTATCAACTCTTGAGAGTAGACTTATAGGACTTATTTTATGTAAAATGAGGTTGTAAATCCACATGTGAAAACCGCGATGTCCTATCTTTAACCGTTTAGGGGATCGAGTAAAATGGAGAATATTAGTAATTTGAAAATGTGATATATAAACTGTAACGAACCTGCATTTTAGCCATCTGAAAATGCATTCGTTAATATGAATTTATTACGAATTGCTTCTTCTGATTAATTACCTGATTACTTCCCGCTTTATAACATTTAATCTGCTGCATTATTTTAAGGTTAAATGTTTGTTTTGATTCTGAATAATTAATTAGTTATTAATTGGTTGACAATAGTCAACCACCCGTGCCGCATTTAAAAATCGATAATCGATTAAGAGTACTTCCGCAACCAGATATCACGATTGGAATTTGGTGATAAAAAGTACTAACATGTGCATTTTTCACAAAAGTGCAGTTTACTGATTTGTTCTGTTGTTTTGTGACTTAACTGCAACTGCATTGTGATTACTATGTATCCGCATTTATCAGAGTAAGTCACATTTATCTGATTTAATCGTAATTTCTGCATATTGAACATTGGAATGTGGTCAACCACGCCGCTTCCAAGTTCACCCCTGATTTTCTGAATATTACTGCACTTTACCCCCGCATCCGCATATATTTTCTGATGTGTGTTTCTGAGTCCTGAGTCATTCGTTTGAATCAACCCCGTAGATGAAGAGGTGAGTTATGTCGTCAACCGCATTTTATTTTATGTGAATCTGTCAATTTATTTTCTTTTCCAATTCTGAATTATGTTATTTTCTTTACTTTTATTCTGAATAATTAGCCAAGGCTAATTATTCCAATTACATGAATTACCCCCCGCTCTTTTGGTACTTCTAGTACCCCACCGCTGAATTCTATAGTTTTTTGGGGTGTTTTTGACGTCATTATCTCTTCCGCGCGTACTCAGAATCCCTTCTCTGATTTCCGCATATAAAATCGGCTGCAAAGTGCCTAAAAATTCATTATTTCTGACCGATAAAATTTCCAAACGGGAAACCCGTGATAGTTGGAAATCTGTCTGTAAAATCTGTCTGCTGTAAATCTGCCTGTCTATTGGCACTGCGCATCTGTGTGAATTGTTTTAAGTTTAAATTTTAAGTTGAAAGAGTTTTATTTTGATTCATTTTGGTTGTTTTGGAACTGGATTACTTGTGATTGAAAATTCTGTGATTCCGCTTTGTGATTCTGCATTGTGTATTTTCTGCATTTTATTCTACCCCCGCATATTATATCTGCATAATTGTTTTAATAACGTACCTCCGCATATTTATTATTTTTCTTTGTAAGTTTGTTTTAAGTTAATTTTATTTTGTTTCATGACAAGTGAGTTCATTGATTTTCATATTATCCGTTGAATAAATTTGGTTTCGGATAAATTTCTTTTCATTTATTGTATTTTAATTACGGTACGTTCAACTATACAATAGTAACTGATTTTGACCCCTGGATTTCTAAATATTTCTCCACTGAGATTTATCCGCGGTACGGTTGGTGTTTTGCCTTAAAACACCTGGCGCTCGAGAAAACGGCTCGGGTCCGCGAAAACACGCCACAAAACATTTTATTCGTTTGTACCTTTATGAACTCTTGAGAGTAGACTTATAGGACTTATTTTATGTAAAATAAGGTGCTAAATCCACTATAGAAAACCGCGATGTGCTATCTTTAACCGTTTAGGAGATCGAGAAAAATGGAGAATAATAGATATTTGAAAATGTGATACCTAAACATTTTATTCGTTTGTACCTTTATCAACTCTTGAGAGTAGACTTATAGGACTTATTTTATGTAAAATGAGGTTGTAAATCCACATGTGAAAACCGCGATGTCCTATCTTTAACCGTTTAGGGGATCGAGTTAAATGGAGAATATTAGTAATTTGAAAATGTGATTCATAAACATTTTATTCGTTTGTACCTTTATCAACTCTTGAGAGTAGACTTATAGGACTTATTTTATGTAAAATGAGGTGCTAAATCCACTGGTGAAAACCGCGATGTCCTATCTTTAACCGTTTTGGAGATCGAGTAAAATGGACAATAATAGATATTTGAAGATGTGATATATAAACATTTTATTCGTTTTTACCTTTATCAACTCTTGAGAGTAGACTTATAGGACTTATTTTATGTAAAATGAGGTGCACTGGTGAAAACCGCGATGTAATATCTTTAACCGTTTAGGAGATCGAGAAAAATGGAGAATAATAGATATTTGAAAATGTGATATATTAACATTTTATTCGTTTGTACCTTTATCAACTCTTGAGAGTAGACTTATAGGACTTATTTTATGTAAAATGAGGTGGTAAATCCACTGGTGAAAACCGCAATGTCCTATCTTTAACCGTTATAGGACTTATTTTATGTAAAATGAGGTGCTAAATCCACTTGTAAAAACCGCGATGTCCTATCATTAACCGTTTAGGAGATCGAGTAAAATGGAGAATAATAGATATTTGAAAATGTGATATATAAACAATTTATTCGTTTTTACCTTTATCAACTCTTGAGAGTAGACTTATAGGACTTATTTTATGTAAAATAAGGTGCTAAATCCACTATAGAAAACCGCGATGTCCTATCTTTAACCGTTTAGGAGATCGAGTAAAATGGAGAATAATAGATATTTGAAAATATGATATATTAACATTTTATTCGTTTGTACCTTTATCAACTCTTGAGAGTAGACTTATAGGACTTATTTTATGTAAAATGAGGTGGTAAATCCACTGGTGAAAACCGCAATGTCCTATCTTTAACCGTTATAGGACTTATTTTATGTAAAATGAGGTGCTAAATCCACTTGTAAAAACCGCGATGTCCTATCATTAACCGTTTAGGAGATCGAGTAAAATGGAGAATAATAGATATTTGAAAATGTGATATATAAACAATTTATTCGTTTTTAATTTTATCAACTCTTGAGAGTAGACTTATAGGACTTATTTTATGTAAAATAAGGTGCTAAATCCACTATAGAAAACCGCGAGGTCCTATCTTTAACCGTTTAGGAGATCGAGAAAAATGGAGAATAATAGATATTTGAAAATGTGATACCTAAACATTTTATTCGTTTGTACCTTTATGAACTCTTGAGAGTAGACTTATAGGACTTATTTTATGTAAAATAAGGTGCTAAATCCACTATAGAAAACCGCGATGTCCTATCTTTAACCGTTTAGGAGATCGAGAAAAATGGAGAATAATAGATATTTGAAAATGTGATACCTAAACATTTTATTCGTTTGTACCTTTATGAACTCTTGAGAGTAGACTTATAGGACTTATTTTATGTAAAATAAGGTGCTAAATCCACTATAAAAAACCGCGATGTCCTATCTTTAACCGTTTAGGAGATCGAGTAAAACGGAGAATAATAGATATTTGAAAACGTGATATATAAACATTTTATTCGTTTTTACCTTTATTAACTCTTGAGAGTAGACTTATAGGACTTATTTTATGTAAAATGAGGTGCTAAATCCACTGGTGAAAACCGCGATGTCCTATCTTTAACCGTTTAGGAGATCGAGTAAAGTGGAGAATAATAGATATTTGAAAATGTGATTCATAAACATTTTATTCGTTTGTACCTTTATCAACTCTTGAGAGTAGACTTATAGGACTTATTTCATGTAAAATGAGGTGCTAAATCCACTGGTGAAAACCGCGATGTCCTGTCTTTAACCGTTTAGGAGATCGAGTAAAATGGACAATAATAGATATTTGAAGATGTGATATATAAACATTTTATTCGTTTTTACCTTTATCAACTCTTGAGAGTAGACTTATAGGACTTATTTTATGTAAAATGAGGTGCACTGGTGAAAACCGCGATGTAATATCTTTAACCGTTTAGGAGATCGAGAAAAATGGAGAATAATAGATATTTGAAAATGTGATATATAAACATTTTATTCGTTTTTACCTTTATCAACTCTTGAGAGTAAACTTATAGGACTTATTTTATGTAAAATGAGGTGCTAAATCCACTGGTGAAAACCGCGATGTCCTATCTATAACCGTTTAGGGGATTGAGTAAAATGGAGAATATTAGATATTTGAAAATGTAATATATAAACATTTTATTCGTTTGTACCTTTATCACCTCTTGAGAGTTGACTTCTAGGACTTATTTTATGTAAAATGAAGTGCTAAATCCACTATTGGAAACCGCGATGTCCTATCTTTAACCGTTTAGGAGATGGTGTAAAATGGAGAATAATAGATATTTGAAAATGTGATATATAAAAATTTCATCCGTTTTTACCTTTATCAACTCTTGAGAGTAGACTTATAGGACTTATTTTATGTAAAATGAGGTTGTAAATCCACATGTGAAAACCGCGATGTCCTATCTTTAACCGTTTAGGGGATCGAGTAAAATGGAGAATATTAGTAATTTGAAAATGTGATATATAAACATTTTATTCGTTTGTACCTTTATGAACTCTTGAAAGTAGACTTATAGGACTTATTTTATGTAAAATAAGGTGCTAAATCCACTATAGAAAACCGCGATGTGCTATCTTTAACCGTTTAGGAGATCGAGAAAAATGGAGAATAATAGATATTTGAAAATGTGATACCTAAACATTTTATTCGTTTGTACCTTTATGAACTCATGAGAGTAGACTTATAGGACTTATTTTATGTAAAATAAGGTGCTAAATCCACTATAAAAAACCGCGATGTCCTATCTTTAACCGTTTAGGAGATCGAGTAAAACGGAGAATAATAGATATTTGAAAACGTGATATATAAACATTTTATTCGTTTTTACCTTTATCAACTCTTGAGAGTAGACTTATAGGACCTATTTTATGTAAAATGAGGTTGTAAATCCACATGTGAAAACCGCGATGTCCTATCTTTAACCGTTTAGGGGATCGAGTTAAATGGAGAATATTAGTAATTTGAAAATGTGATTCATAAACATTTTATTCGTTTGTACCTTTATCAACTCTTGAGAGTAGACTTATAGGACTTATTTTATGTAAAATGAGGTGCTAAATCCACTGGTGAAAACCGCGATGTCCTATCTTTAACCGTTTTGGAGATCGAGTAAAATGGACAATAATAGATATTTGAAGATGTGATATATAAACATTTTATTCGTTTTTACCTTTATCAACTCTTGAGAGTAGACTTATAGGACTTATTTTATGTAAAATGAGGTGCACTGGTGAAAACCGCGATGTAATATCTTTAACCGTTTAGGAGATCGAGAAAAATGGAGAATAATAGATATTTGAAAATGTGATATATTAACATTTTATTCGTTTGTACCTTTATCAACTCTTGAGAGTAGACTTATAGGACTTATTTTATGTAAAATGAGGTGCTAAATCCACTTGTAAAAACCGCGATGTCCTATCATTAACCGTTTAGGAGATCGAGTAAAATGGAGAATAATAGATATTTGAAAATGTGATATATAAACAATTTATTCGTTTTTACCTTTATCAACTCTTGAGAGTAGACTTATAGGACTTATTTTATGTAAAATAAGGTGCTAAATCCACTATAGAAAACCGCGATGTCCTATCTTTAACCGTTTAGGAGATCGAGAAAAATGGAGAATAATAAATATTTGAAAATGTGATACCTAAACATTTTATTCGTTTGTACCTTTATGAACTCTTGAGAGTAGACTTATAGGACTTATTTTATGTAAAATAAGGTGCTAAATCCACTATAGAAAACCGCGATGTTTTATCTTTAACCGTTTAGGAGATCGAGTAAAATGGAGAATAATAGATATTTGAAAATGTGATATATAAACATTTTATTCGTTTTTACCATTATCAACTCTTGAGAGTAAACTTATAGGACTTATTTTATGTAAAATGAGGTGCTAAATCCACTGGTGAAAACCGCGATGTCCTATCTTTAACCGTTTAGGAGATGGTGTAAAATGAAGAATAATAGATATTTGAAAATGTGATATATAAAAATTTCATCCGTTTTTACCTTTATCAACTCTTGAGAGTAGACTTATAGGACTTATTTTATGTAAAATGAGGTTGTAAATCCACATGTGAAAACCGCGATGTCCTATCTTTAACCGTTTAGGGGATCGAGTAAAATGGAGAATATTAGTAATTTGAAAATGTGATATATAAATATTTTATTCGTTTGTACCTTTATCAACTCTTGAGAGTAGATTTATAGGACTTATTTTATGTAAAATGAGGTGCTAAATCCACTGGTGAAAACCGCGATGTCCTATCTTTAACCTTTTAGGAGATCGAGAAAAATGGTGAATAATAGATATTTGAAAATGTGATTCATAAACATTTTATTCGTTTGTACCTTTTTTCAACTCTTGAGAGTAGACTTATAGGACTTATTTTTTGTAAAATGAGGTGCTAAATCCACTGGTGAAAACCGCGATGTTCTATCTTTAGCCGTTTAGGTGATCGAGTTAAATGGAAAATAATAGATATTTGAAAATGTGATATATATACATTTTATTCGTTTGTACCTTTATCAACACTTGAGAGTAGACTTATAGGACTTATTTTATGTAGAATGAGGTGCTAAATCCACTGGTGAAAACCGCAATGTCCTATGCTTAACCGTTTAGGAGATCGAGTAAAATGGAGGACAGTAGATATTTGAAAATGTGATATTTTAACAATTTATTCGTTTGTACCTTTATCAACCCTTGAGAGTAGACTTACAGGACTTATTTTATGTAAAATGAGGTGCTAAATCCACTGGTAAAATCCGCGATGTTTTATCTTTAACCGTTTAGGTGATCGAGTAAAATGGAGAATAATAGATATTTGAAAATGTGATATATATACATTTTATTCGTTTGTACCTTTATCAACTCTTGAGAGTAGACTTATAGGACTTATTTTATGTAAAATGAGGTGCTAAATCCACTGGTGAAAACCGCAATGTCCTATGCTTAACCGTTTAGGAGATCGAGTAAAATGGAGGACAATAGATATTTGAAAATGTGATATTTAAACAATTTATTCGTTTGTACCTTTATCAACCCTTGAGAGTAGACTTACAGGACTTATTTTATGTAAAATGAGGTGCTAAATCCACTGGAGAAAACCGCGATGTCTTATCTTTAACCGTTTAGGAGATCGAGTAAAATGGAAAATAATAGATATTTGAAAATGTGATATATAAACATTTTTTCGTTTGTACGTTTATCAACTCTTAAGAGTAGACTTATAGGACTTATATAATGTAAAATGAGGTGCAAAATGCACTGGTGAAAATCGGCAATGTCCTATCTTTAACCGTTTAGGAGATCGAGTAAAATGGAGAATAATAGATATTTGAAAATGTGGTATATAAACATTTTATTCGGTTGTACCTTTATCAACTCTTAACAGTAGACTTATAGGACTTATTTTATGTAAAATGAGGTGCTAAATCCACTGGTGAAAACCGCAATGTCCTATCTTTAACTGTTTAGGAGATCGAGTAAAATGGAGAATTATAGATATTTGAAAATGTGATATATAAACATTTTTTCGTTTGTACTTTTATCAACTCTTAAGAGTAGACTTATAGGACTTATATAATGTAAAATTTGGTGCTAAATCCACTGGTGAAAACCGCGATGTCCTATCTTTAATCGTTTAGGAGATCGAGTAAAATGGAGAATAATAGATATTTGAAAATGTGATATATTAACATTTTATTCGTTTGTACCTTTATCAACTCTTGAGAGTAGACTTATAGGACTTATTTTATGTAAAATGAGGTGCTTAATCCACTAGTAAAAACCGCGATGTCCTATCTTTAACCGTTTAGGAGATCGAGTAAAATGGAGGACAATAGATATTTGAAAATGTGATATTTAAACAATTTGTTCGTTTGTACCTTTATCAACCCTTGAGAGTAGACTTACAGGACTTATTTTATGTAAAATAAGGTGCTAAATCCACTGGAGAAAACCGCGATGTCTTATCTTTAACCGTTTAGGAGATCGAGTAATATTAAAAATAATAGATATTGGAAAATGTGATATATAAACATTTTATTCGTTTGTACCTTTATCAATTCTTGAGAGTAGACTTATAGGACTTATTTTATGTAAAATGAGGTGCTAAATCCACTGGTAAACACCGCGATGTCCTATCTTTAGCCGTTTAGGTGATCGAGTTAAATGGAGAATAATAGATATTTGAAAATGTGATATATATACATTTTATTCGTTTGTACCTTTATCAACACTTGAGAGTAGACTTATAGAACTTATTTTATGTAAAATGAGATGCTAAATCCACTGGTGAAATCCGCGATGTCCTATCTTTAACCGTTTAGGAGATCGAGTAATATTAAAAATAATAGATATTGGAAAATGTGATATATAAACATTTTATTCGTTTGTACCTTTATCAATTCTTGAGAGTAGACTTATAGGACTTATTTTATGTAAAATGAGGTGCTAAATCCACTGGTAAACACCGCGATGTCCTATCTTTAACCCTTTAGGAGATCGAGTAAAATTTAGAATAATAGATATTTGAAAATGTGATATATATACATTTTATTCGTTTGTACCTTTATCAACTCTTGAGAGTAGACTTATAAGACTTATTTTTTGTAAAATGAGGTGCTAAATCCACTGGTAAACACCGCGATGTCCTATCTTTAACCCTTTAGGAGATCGAGTAAAATTTAGAATAATAGATATTTGAAAATGTGATATATATACATTTTATTCGTTTGTACCTTTATCAACTCTTGAGAGTAGACTTATAAGACTTATTTTATGTAAAATGAGGTGCTTAATCCACTGGTGAAAACCGCGATGTCCTATCTTTAACCGTTTAGGAGATCGAGTAAAATGGAATATAATAGATATTTGAAAATGTGATATATAAATATTTTATTCGTTTGTAACTTTATCAACTCTTCAGAGTAGACTTATAGGACTTATTTTATGTAAAATGAAGTGCTAAATCTACTGGTAAAAACCGCGATGTCCTATCTTTAACCGTTTAGGAGATCGAGTAAGATTTAGAATTATAGATATTTGAAAATGTGATATATAAATATTTTATTCGTTTGTACCTTTATCAACTCCTGAGAGTAGACTTATAGGACTTATTTTATGTAAAATGAGGTGCTAAATCCACTGGTAAAAACCGCGATGTCCTATCTTTAACCACTTAGGAGATCGAGAAAAAAGGAGAATAATAGATATTTGAAAATGTGATATATAAACATTTTATTCGTTTGTATGATTATCAACCCTTGAGAGTAGACTTATAAGACTTATTTTATGTAAAATGAGGTGCTAAATCCACTGGTGAAATCCGCGAAGTCTTATCTTTAACCGTTTAGGAGATCGAGTAAAATGGAGAATATTAGATATTTGAAAATGTGATATATAAATATTTTATTCGTTTGTACCTTTATCAACTCTTGAGAGTAGACTTATAGGACTTATTTTATGTACAATGAGATGCTAAATCCACTGGTGAAATCCGCGATGTCCTATCTTTAACCGTTTAGGAGATCGAGTAATATTAAAAATAATAGATATTTGAAAATGTGATATATAAATATTTTATTCGTTTGTACCTTTATCAATTCTTGAGAGTAGACTTATAGGACTTATTTTATGTAAAATGAGGTGCTAAATCTACTGGTAAAAACCGCGATGTCCTATCTTTAACCGTTTAGGAGATCGAGTAAGATTTAGAATTATAGATATTTGAAAATGTGATATATAAACATTTTATTCGTTTGTACCTTTATCAACTCTTGAGAGTAGACTTATAGGACTTATTTTATGTAAAATGAGGTGCTAAATCCACTGGTGAAAACAGCGATGTAATATTTTTTAACCGTTTCGGAGATCGAGTAAAATTTAGAATAATAGATATTTGAAAATGTGATATATTAACATTTTATTCGTTTGTACCTTTATCAACTCTTGAGAGTAGAATTATAGGACTTATTTTTTGTAAAATGAGGTGCTAAATCCACTGGTAAACACCGCGATGTCCTATCTTTAACCCTTTAGGAGATCGAGTAAAATTTAGAATAATAGATATTTGAAAATGTGATATATATACATTTTATTCGTTTGTACCTTTATCAACTCTTGAGTGTAGACTTATAAGACTTATTTTATGTAAAATGATGTGCTAAATCCACTGGTGAAAACCGCGATGTCCTGTCTTTAACCGCTTATGAGATCGAGTAAAATGGAGAATAATAGATATTTGAAAATGTGATACATAAACATTATATTCGTTTGTATCTTTATCAACCCTTGAGAGTAGACTTATAGGACTTATTTAATGTAAAATGAGGTGCTAAATCCACTGGAGAAAACCGCGATGTCCTATCTTTAACCGTTTAGGAGATCGAGTAAAATTTAGAGTAATAGATATTTGAAAATGTGACATATAAACATTTTATTCGTTTGTACCTTTATCAACTCTTGAGAGTAGACTTATAGGACTTATTTTATGTAAAATAAGGTGCTAAATCCCCTGGTGTAATCCGCGATGTCCTATCTTTAACCGTTTAGGAGATCGAGTAAAATGGAGAATATTAGATATTTGAAAATGAGATATATAAACATTTTATTCGTTTGTACCTTTATCAACTCTTGAGAGTAGACTTATAGGACTTATTTTATGTAAAATGAGGTGCTAAATCCACTGGTGAAAACCGCGATGTCCTATCTTTAACCGCTTAGGAGATCGAGTAAAATGGAGAATAATAGATATTTGAAAATGTGATATATAAACATTTTATTCGTTTGTAACTTTATCAACTCTTGAGTGAAGACTTACAGGACTTATTTTATGTAAAATTTGGTGCTAAATCCACTGGTGAAAACCGCGATGTCCTACCTTTAACCGCTTATGAGATCGAGTAAAATGGAGAATAATAGATATTTGAAAATGTGATATATAAACATTTTATTCGTTTGTAACTTTATCAACTCTTGAGTGAAGACTTACAGGACTTATTTTATGTAAAATTTGGTGCTAAATCCACTGGTGAAAACCGCGATGTCCTATCTTTAACCGCTTAGGAGGTCGAGTAAAATGGAGAATAATAGATATTTGAAAATGTGATATATAAACAATTTATTCGTTTGTATGATTATCAACCCTTGAGAGTAGACTTATAGGTCTTATTTTATGTAAAATGAGGTGCTTAATCCACTGGTAAAAACCGCGATGTCCTATCTTTAACCGTTTAGGAGATCGAGTAAAATGGAGAATATTAGATATTTGAAAATGAGATATATAAACATTTTATTCGTTTGTACCTTTATCAACTCTTGAGAGTAGACTTATAGGACTTATTTTATGTAAAATGAGGTGCTAAATCCACTGGTGAAAACCGCGATGTCCTATCTTTAACCGCTTAGGAGATCGAGTAAAATGGAGAATAATAGATATTTGAAAATGTGATATATAAACATTTTATTCGTTTGTATGATTATCAACCCTTGAGAGTAGACTTATAAGACTTATTTTATGTAAAATGAGGTGCTAAATCCACTGGTAAAATCCGCGAAGTCTTATCTTTAACTGTTTAGGAGATCGTGTAAAATGGAGAATATTAGATATTTGAAAATGTGATATATAAATATTTTATTCGTTTGTACCTTTATCAACTCTTGAGAGTAGACTTATAGGACTTATTTTATGTAAAATGAGGTGCTAAATCCACTGGTGAAAACCGCGATGTAATATTTTTTAACCGTTTAGGAGATCGAGTAAAATTTAGAATAATAGATATTTGAAAATGTGATATATAAACATTTTATTCGTTTGTACCTTTATCAACTCTTGAGAGTAGACTTATAGGACTTATTTTATGTAAAATGAGGTGCTAAATCAACTGGTAAAAACCGCGATGTCCTATCTTTAACCGTTTAGAATATCGAGTAAGATTTAGAATAATAGATATTTGAAAATGTGATATATAAACATTTTATTCGTTTGTACCTTTATCAACTCTTGAGAGTAGACTTATAGGACTTATTTTATGTAAAATGAGGTGCTTAATCCACTGGTGAAAACCGCGATGTCCTATCTTTAACCGTTTAGAAGATCGAGTAAAATGGAGTATAATAGATATTTGAAAATGTGATATATAAACATTTTATTCGTTTGTACCTTTATCAACTCTTGAGAGTAGACTTATAAGACTTATTTTATGTAAAATGAGGTGCCTAATCCACTGGTGAAAACGGCGATGTCCTATCTTTAACCGTTTAGAAGATCGAGTAAAATGGAGTATAATAGATATTTGAAAATGTGATATATAAACATTTTATTCGTTTGTACCTTTATCAACTCTTGAGAGTAGACTTATAAGACTTATTTTATGTAAAATGAGGTGCTTAATCCACTGGTGAAAACGGCGATGTCCTATCTTTAACCGTTTAGAAGATCGAGTAAAATGGAGTATAATAGATATTTGAAAATGTGATATATAAACATTTTATTCGTTTGTACCTTTATCAACTCTTGAGAGTAGACTTATAGGACTTATTTTATGTAAAATGAGGTGCTAAATCCACTGGTAAAAACCGCGATGTCCTATCTTTAACCGCTTAGGAGATCGAGTAAAATGGAGAATAATAGATATTTGAAAATGTGATATATAAACATTTTATTCGTTTGTACTTTATCAACTCTTGAGAGTAGACTTATAAGACTTATTTTATGTAAAATGAGGTGCTAAATCTACTGGTAAAAACCGCGATGTCCTATATTTAACCGTTTAGGAGATCGAGTAATATTTAGAATAATAGATATTTGAAAATGTGATATATAAACATTTTATTCGTTTGTACCTTTATCAACTCTTGAGAGTAGACTTATAGGACTTATTTTATGTAAAATGAGGTGCTAAATCCACTGGTGAAAACCGCGATGTAATATTTTTTAACCGTTTAGGAGATCGAGCAAAATTTAGAATAATAGATATTTGAAAATGTGATATATAAACATTTTATTCGTTTGTATCTTTATCAACCCTTGAGAGTAGACTTATAGGACTTATTTTATGTAAAATGAGGTTCTTAATCCACTGGTAAAAACCGCGATGTCCTATCTTTAACCGTTTAGGAGATCGAGTCAAATGGAGAATAATAGATATTTGAAAATGTGATATATAAACAATTTATTCGTTTGTATGATTATCAACCCTTGAGAGTAGACTTATAGGACTTATTTTATGTAATATAAGGTGCTAAATCCACTGGTGAAAACCGCGATGTCCTATCTTTAACCGCTTAGGAGATCGAGTAGAATGGAGAATAATAGATATTTGAAAATGTGATACATAAACATTATATTCGTTTATATCTTTATCAACCCATGAGAGTAGACTTATAGGATTTATTTTATGTAAAATTAGGTGCTTAATCCACTGGTAAACATCGCGATGTCCTATCTTGAACCCTTTAGGAGATCGAGTAAAATTTAGAATAATAGATATTTGAAAATGTGATATATAAACATTTTATTCGTTTGTACCTTTATCAACTCTTGAGAGTAGACTTATAAGACTTATTTTATGTAAAATGAGGTGCTAAATCCACCGGTGAAAACCGCAATGTCCTATCTTTAACCGTTTAGAAGATCGAGTAAAATGGAATATAATAGATATTTGAAAATGTGATATATAAACATTTTATTCGTTTGTACCTTTATCAACTCTTGAGAGTAGACTTATAGGACATATTTTATGTAAAATGAGGTGCTTAATCCACTGGTGAAAACCGCGATGTCCTATCTTTAACCGTTTAACCGTTTAGGAGATCGAGTAAAATTTAGAATAATAGATATTTGAAAATGTGATATATAAACATTTTATCCGTTTGTACCTTTATCAACTCTTCAGAGTAGACTTATAGGACTTATTTAATGTAAAATGAGGTGCTAAATCCACTGGAGAAAACCGCGATGTCCTATCTTTAACCGTTTAGGAGATCGAGTAAAATTTAGAGTAATAGATATTTGAAAATGTGATATATAAAAATTTTATTCGTTTGTAACTTTATCAACTCTTGAGAGTAGACTTATAGGACTTATTTAATGTAAAATGAGGTGCTAAATCCACTGGAGAAAACCGCGATGTCCTATCTTTAACCGTTTAGGAGATCGAGTAAAATTTAGAGTAATAGATATTTGAAAATGTGATATTTAAGCATTTTATTCGTTTGTACCTTTATCAACTCTTGAGAGTAGACTTATAGGACTTATTTTATGTAAAATGAGGTGCTAAATCCACTGGGGAAATCCGCGATGTCCTATCTTTAACCGTTTAGGAAGTCGAGTAAAATGGAAAATAATAGATATTTGAAAATGTGATATATAAACATTGTATTCGTTTGTACCTATATCAACACTTGAGAGTAGACTTATAGGACTTTATTTATGTAAAATAAGGTGCTAAATCCACTGGTGAAAACCGCGATGTCCTATCTTTAACCGCTTAGGAGATCGAGTAAAATGGAGAATAATAGATATTTGAAAATGTGATACATAAACATTATATTCGTTTGTATCTTTATCAACCCTTGAGAGTAGACTTATAGGACTTATTTTATGTAATATAAGGTGCTAAATCCACTGGTGAAAACCGCGATGTCCTATCTTTAACCGCTTAGGAGATCGAGTAGAATGGAGAATAATAGATATTTGAAAATGTGATACATAAACATTATATTCGTTTGTATCTTTATCAACCCTTGAGAGTAGACTTATAGGACTTATTTTATGTAAAATGAGGTGCTTAATCCACTGGTAAACATCGCGATGTCCTATCTTGAACCCTTTAGGAGATCGAATAAAATTTAGAATAATAGATATTTGAAAATGTGATACATAAACATTATATTCGTTTGTATCTTTATCAACCCTTGAGAGTAGACTTATAGGACTTATTTTATGTAAAATGAGGTGCTAAATCCACTGGTGAAAACCGCGATGTCCTATCTTTAACCGTTTAGGAGATCGAGTAAAATGGAGATTAATAGATATTTGGAAATGTGATATATAATCATTTTATTCGTTTGTACCTTTATCAACTTTTGAGAGTAGACTTATAGGACTTATTTTATGTAAAATGAGGTGCTTAATCCACTGGTAAACACCGCGATGTCCTATCTTTAACCGTTTAGGAGATCGAGAAAATGGAGAATAATAGGTATTTGAAAATGTGATATATAAACATTTTATTCGTTTGTAACTTTATCAACTCTTGAGAGTAGACTTACAGGACTTATTTTATGTAAAATGAGGTGCTAAATCCACTGGTGAAATCCGCGATGTCCTATCTTCAACCGTTTAGGAAATCGAGTAAAATGGAGAATAATAGATATTTGAAAATGTGATACATAAACATTATATTCGTTTGTATCTTTATCAACCCTTGAGAGTAGACTTATAGGACTTATTTTATGTAAAATGAGGTGCTAAATCCACTGGTGAAAACCGCGATGTCCTATCTTTAACCGCTTAGGAGATCGAGTAGAATGGAGAATAATAGATATTTGAAAATGTGATATATAAACATTTTATTCGTTTGTACCTTTATCAACTCTTGAGAGTAGACTTATAAGACTTATATAATGTAAAATGAGGTGCTAAATCCACTGGTAAAAACCGCGATGTCCTATCTTTAACCGTTTAGGAGATCGAGTAAAATGGAGAATAATAGATATTTGAAAATGTGATATATAAACAATTTATTCGTTTGTATGATTATCAACCCTTGAGAGTAGACTTATAAGACTTATTTTATGTAAAATGAGGTGCTAAATCCACTGGTGAAATCCGCGAAGTCTTATCCTTAACCGTTTAGGAGATCGAGTAAAATGGAGAATATTAGATATTTGAAAATGTGATATATAAACATTGTATTCGTTTGTACCTTTATCAACACTTGAGAGTAGACTTATAGGACTTATTTTATGTAAAATAAGGTGCTAAATCCACTGGTGAAATCCGCGATGTCCTATCTTTAACCGCTTAGGAGATCGAGTAAAATGGTGAATAATAGATATTTTAAAATGTGATATATAAACATTTTATTTGTTTGTACCTTTATCAACTCTTCAGAGTAGACTTATAGGACTTATTTTAGGTAAAATGAGGTGCTAAATCCACTGGTAAACACCGCGATGTCCTATCTTTAACCCTTTAGGAGATCGAGTAAAATTTAGAATAATAGATATTTGAAAATGTGATATATAAACATTTTATCCGTTTGTACCTTTATCAACTCTTCAGAGTAGACTTATAGGACTTATTTAATGTAAAATGAGGTGCTAAATCCACTGGTGAAATCCGCGATGTCCTATCTTTAACCGTTTAGGAAATCGAGTAAAATGGAAAATAATAGATATTTGAAAATGTGATATATAAACATTGTATTCGTTTGTACCTTTATCAACACTTGAGAGTAGACTTATGGGACTTATTTTATGTAAAATAAGGTGCTAAATCCACTGGTGAAAACCGCGATGTCCTATCTTTAACCGCTTAGGAGATCGAGTAAAATGGAGAATAATAGATATTTGAAAATGTGATACATAAACATTATATTCGTTTGTATCTTTATCAACCCTTGAGAGTAGACTTATAGGACTTATTTTATGTAAAATGAGGTGCTAAATCCACTGGTGAAAACCGCGATGTCCTATCTTTAACCGTTTAGAAGATCGAGTAAAATGGAGTATAATAGATATTTGAAAATGTGATATATAAACATTTTATTCGTTTGTACCTTTATCAACTCTTGAGAGTAGACTTATAGGACTTATTTTATGTAAAATGAGGTGCTTAATCCACTGGTGAAAACCGCGATGTCCTATCTTTAACCGTTTAACCGTTTAGGAGATCGAGTAAAATTTAAAATAATAGATATTTGAAAATGTGATATATAAACATTTTATCCGTTTGTACCTTTATCAACTCTTCAGAGTTGACTTATAGGACTTATTTAATGTAAAATGAGGTGCTAAATCCACTGGTGAAATCCGCGATGTCCTATCTTTAACCGTTTAGGAAATCGAGTAAAATGGAAAATAATAGATATTTGAAATTGTGATATATAAACATTGTATTCGTTTGTACCTTTATCAACACTTGAGAGTAGACTTATGGGACTTATTTTATGTAAAATAAGGTGCTAAATCCACTGGTGAAAACCGCGATGTCCTATCTTTAACCGCTTAGGAGATCGAGTAAAATGGAGAATAATAGATATTTGAAAATGTGATACATAAACATTATATTCGTTTGTATCTTTATCAACCCTTGAGAGTAGACTTATAGGACTTATTTTATGTAAAATGAGGTGCTAAATCCACTGGTGAAAACCGCGATGTCCTATCTTTAACCGTTTAGAAGATCGAGTAAAATGGAGTATAATAGATATTTGAAAATGTGATATATAAACATTTTATTCGTTTGTACCTTTATCAACTCTTGAGAGTAGACTTATAGGACTTATTTTATGTAAAATGAGGTGCTTAATCCACTGGTGAAAACCGCGATGTCCTATCTTTAATCGTTTAACCGTTTAGGAGATCGAGTAAAATTTAGAATAATAGATATTTGAAAATGTGATATATAAACATTTTATCCGTTTGTACCTTTATCAACTCTTCAGAGTAGACTTATAGGACTTATTTAATGTAAAATGAGGTGCTAAATCCACTGGAGAAAACCGCGATGTCCTATCTTTAACCGTTTAGGAGATCGAGTAAAATTTAGTGTAATAGATATTTGAAAATGTGATATATAAGCATTTTATTCGTTTGTACCTTTATCAACTCTTGAGAGTAGACTTATAGAACTTATTTTATGTAAAATGAAGTGCTAAATCCACTGGTGAAATCCGCGATGTCCTATCTTTAACCGCTTAGGAGATCGAGTAAAATGGAGAATAATAGATATTTGAAAATGTGATATATAAACATTTTATTCGTTTGTAACTTTATCAACTCTTGAGAGTAGACTTATAGGACTTATTTAATGTAAAATGAGGTGCTAAATCCACTGGAGAAAACCGCGATGTCCTATCTTTAACCGTTTAGGAGATCGAGTAAAATTTAGAGTAATAGATATTTGAAAATGTGATATATAAGCATTTTATTCGTTTGTACCTTTATCAACTCTTGAGAGTAGACTTATAGAACTTATTTTATGTAAAATGAAGTGCTAAATCCACTGGTGAAATCCGCGATGTCCTATCTTGAACCGTTTAGGAGATCGAGTAAAATGGAGAATAATAGATATTTGAAAATGTGATATATAAACAATTTATTCGTTTGTATGATTATCAACCCTTGAGAGTAGACTTATAGGACTTAATTGATGTAAAATGAGGTGCTTAATCCACTGGTAAAAACCGCGATGTCCTATCTTTAACCGTTTAGGAGATCAAGTAAAATGGAGAATATTAGATATTTGAAAATGAGATATATAAACATTTTATTCGTTTGTACCTTTATCAACTCTTGAGAGTAGACTTATAGGACTTATTTTATGTAAAATGAGGTGCTAAATCCACTGGTAAAAACCGCGATGTCCTATCTTTAACCGCTTAGGAGATCGAGTAAAATGGAGAATAATAGATATTTGAAAATGTGATATATAAACAATATATTCGTTTGTATGATTATCAACCCTTGAGAGAAGACTTATAAGACTTATTTTATGTAAAATGAGGTGCTAAATCCACTGGTGAAAACCGCGATGTAATATTTTTTAACCGTTTAGGAGATCGAGTAAAATGGAGAATAATAGATATTTGAAAATGTGATATATAAACATTTTATTCGTTTGTACTTTATCAACTCTTGAGAGTAGACTTATAAGACTTATTTTATGTAAAATGAGGTGCTAAATCTACTGGTAAAACCGCGATGTCCTATCTTTAACTGTTTAGGAGATCGAGTAATATTTAGAATAATAGATATTTGAAAATGTGATATATAAACATTTTATTCGTTTGTACCTTTATCAACTCTTGAGAGTAGACTTATAGGACTTATTTTATGTAAAATGAGGTGCTAAATCCACTGGTGAAAACCGCGATGTAATATTTTTTAACCGTTTAGGAGATCGAGCAAAATTTAGAATAATAGATATTTGAAAATGTGATATATAAACATTTTATTCGTTTGTATCTTTATCAACCCTTGAGAGTAGACTTATAGGACTTATTTTATGTAAAATGAGGTTCTTAATCCACTGGTAAAAACCGCGATGTCCTATCTTTAACCGTTTAGGAGATCGAGTCAAATGGAGAATAATAGATATTTGAAAATGTGATATATAAACAATTTATTCGTTTGTATGATTATCAACCCTTGAGAGTGAACTTATAGGACTTATTTTATGTAATATAAGGTGCTAAATCCACTGGTGGAAACCGCGATGTCCTATCTTTAACCGCTTAGGAGATCGAGTAGAATGGAGAATAATAGATATTTGAAAATGTGATACATAAACATTATATTCGTTTGTATCTTTATCAACCCTTGAGAGTAGACTTATAGGACTTAATTTATGTAAAATGAGGTGCTTAATCCACTGGTAAACATCGCGATGTCCAATCTTGAACCCTTTAGGAGATCGAGTATAATTTAGAATAATAGATATTTGAAAATGTGATATATAAACATTTTATTCGTTTGTACCTTTATCAACTCTTGAGAGTAGACTTATAAGACTTATTTTATGTAAAATGAGGTGCTAAATCTACTGGTGAAAACCGCAATGTCCTATCTTTAACCGTTTAGAAGATCGAGTAAAATGGAGTATAAACGGTTAAATATAAGACATCGCGGTTTTCACCAGTAGATTAAGCACCTCATTTTACATACAATAAGTCATATAAGTCTACTCACAAAAGTTGGTAAAGGTACAAACGAATAAAATGTTTATACAACACATTTTCAAATATCTATTATTCTCCATTTTACTCGATCTCCTAAACGGTTAAAGATATTACATCGCGGTTTTCACCAGTTTATTTGGCACCTCATTTTACATAAAATAAGTCCTATAAGTCTATTCTCAAGAGTTGATAAAAGTACAAACGAATAAAATGTTTATATATCACATTTTCAAATATCTATTATTCTCTATTTTACTCGATCTCCTAAACGGTTAAAGATAGGACATCGCGGATTTCACCAGTAAATTTAGCACTTCATTTTACATACAATAAGTCCTATAAGTCTACTCTCAAGAGTTGATAAGTTTACAAACGAATAAAATAATTATATATCACATTTTCAAATATCTATTATTCTCCATTTTACTCGATCTCCTAAACGGTTAAAGATAGGACATCGCGGTTTTCACCAGTGGATTTAGCACCTCATTTTACGTAAAATAAGTCCTATAAGTTTTCTCTCAAGAGTTGATAAAGGTACAAACGAACAAAATGTTTATATATCACATTTTCAAATATCTACTATTCTCCATTTTACTCGATCTCCTAAACGGTTAAGGATAGGACATTGCGGTTTTCACCAGTGGATTTAGCACCTCATTTTACATAAAATAAGTCCTATAAGTCTACTCCTAAGAGTTGATAAAGGTACAAACGAATAAAATGTTTATATATCACATTTTCAAATATCTATTATTCTCCATTTTACTCGATCTCCTAAACGGTTAAGGATAGGACATTGCGGTTTTCACCAGTGGATTTAACAACTCATTTTACATAAAATAAGTTCTATAAGTCTACTCTCAAGAGTTGATAAAGGTACAAACAAATAAAATGTTAATATATCACATTTTCAAATATCTATTATTCTCCATTTTACTCGATCTCCTAAACGGTTAAAAAAAGGACCTCGCGGTTTTCACCAGTGGATTACGACCCTCATTTTACATTAAATAAGTCCTATAAGAATACTCTCAAGGGTTGATAAAGGTACAAACGAATAAATTGTTTAAATATCACATTTTCAAATATCTATTATTCTCCATTTTACTCGATCTCCTAAACGGTTAAAGATAAGACATCGCGGTTTTCACCAGTGGATTAAGCACCTCATTTTACATAAAATAAGTCCTATAAGTCAACTCTTAAGAGTTGATAAAGGTACAAACGAATAAAATGTTTATATATCACATTTTCAAATATCAATTATTTTCCACTTTACTCGATCACCTAAACGGTGAAAGATAGGTCATCGCGGTTTTCACCAGTGGATTTAGCACCTCATTTTACATAAAATAGGTCCTATAAGTCTACTCTTAAGAGTTGATAAAGGTACAAACGAATAAAATGTTTATATATCACATATTCAAATATCCATTATTCTCCATTTTACTCGATCTCCTAAACGGTTAAGGATAGGACATCGCGGTTTTTACCAGTTTATTTAGCACCTCATTTTACGTAAAATAAGTCCTATAAGTCTACTCACAGAAGTTGATAATCGTACAAACGATTAAAATGTTTATATATCACATTTTCAAATATCTATTATTTTCCATTTTACTCGATCTCCTAAACAGTTATAGATAGGACATCGCGGTTTTTACCAGTTTATTTAGCACCTCATTTTACATAAAATAAGTCCTATAAGTCTACTCTCAAGGGTTGATAAAGGTACAAACGAATAAATTGTTTAAATATCACATTTTCAAATATCTATTGTCCTCCATTTTACTCGATCTCCTAAACGGTTAAAGATAGGACATTGCGGTTTTCACCAGTGGATTTAGCACCTCATTTTACATAAAATAAGTCCTATAAGTCTACTCTTAAGAGTTGATAAAGGTACAACCGAATAAAATGTTTATATACCACATTTTCAAATATCTATTATTCTCCATTTTACTCGATCTCCTAAACGGTTAAAGATAAGACGTCGCGGTTTTCACCAGTGGATTTAGCACCTCATTTTACATAAAATAAGTCCTATAAGTCTACTCCTAAGAGTTGATAAATTTACAAACGAATAAAATGTTTATATATCACATTTTCAAATATCTATTATTTTCCATTTTACTCGATCTCCTAAACGGTTAAGGATAGGACATTGCGGTTTTCACCAGTGGATTTAACAACTCATTTTACATAAAATAAGTTCTATAAGTCTACTCTCAAGAGTTGATAAAGGTACAAACAAATAAAATGTTAATATATCACATTTTCAAATATCTATTATTCTCCATTTTACTCGATCTCCTAAACGGTTAAAAAAAGGACCTCGCGGTTTTCACCAGTGGATTACAACCCTCATTTTACATAAAATAAGTCCTATAAGTCTACTCTCAAGAGTTGATAAAGGTACAAACGAATAAAATGTTAATATATCACATTTTCAAATATCTATTATTCTCCATTTTACTCGATCTCCTAAACGGTTAAAGATAGGACATCGCGGTTTTCACCAGTGGATTAAGCACCTCATTTTACATTATATAAGTCCTATAAGTCTACTCTTAAGAGTTGATAAAGGTACAAACGAAAAAAGGTTTATATATCACATTTTCAAATATCTATTATTCTCCATTTTACTCGATCTCCTAAACGGTTAAAGATAGGACATCGCGGTTTTCTCCAGTGGATTTAGCACCTCATTTTATATTATATAAGTCCTATAAGTCTACTCTTAAGAGTTGATAAAGGTACAAACGAAAAAATGTTTATATATCACATTTTCAAATATCTATTATTCTCCATTTTACTCGATCTCCTAAACGATTAAAGATAGGACATTGCCGTTTTTTACCAGTGCATTTTGCACCTCATTTTACATTATATTAGTCCTATAAGTCTACTCTTAAGAGTTGATAAAGGTACAAACGAAAAAATGTTTATATATCACATATTCAAATATCCATTATTCTCCATTTTACTCGATCTCCTAAACGGTTAAGGATAGGACATCGCGGTTTTTACCAGTTTATTTAGCACCTCATTTTACGTAAAATAAGTCCTATAAGTCTACTCACAGAAGTTGATAATCGTACAAACGATTAAAATGTTTATATATCACATTTTCAAATATCTATTATTTTCCATTTTACTCGATCTCCTAAACAGTTATAGATAGGACATCGCGGTTTTTACCAGTTTATTTAGCACCTCATTTTACATAAAATAAGTCCTATAAGTCTACTCTCAAGGGTTGATAAAGGTACAAACGAATAAATTGTTTAAATATCACATTTTCAAATATCTATTGTCCTCCATTTTACTCGATCTCCTAAACGGTTAAAGATAGGACATTGCGGTTTTCACCAGTGGATTTAGCACCTCATTTTACATAAAATAAGTCCTATAAGTCTACTCTTAAGAGTTGATAAAGGTACAACCGAATAAAATGTTTATATACCACATTTTCAAATATCTATTATTCTCCATTTTACTCGATCTCCTAAACGGTTAAAGATAAGACGTCGCGGTTTTCACCAGTGGATTTAGCACCTCATTTTACATAAAATAAGTCCTATAAGTCTACTCCTAAGAGTTGATAAATTTACAAACGAATAAAATGTTTATATATCACATTTTCAAATATCTATTATTTTCCATTTTACTCGATCTCCTAAACGGTTAAGGATAGGACATTGCGGTTTTCACCAGTGGATTTAACAACTCATTTTACATAAAATAAGTTCTATAAGTCTACTCTCAAGAGTTGATAAAGGTACAAACAAATAAAATGTTAATATATCACATTTTCAAATATCTATTATTCTCCATTTTACTCGATCTCCTAAACGGTTAAAAAAAGGACCTCGCGGTTTTCACCAGTGGATTACAACCCTCATTTTACATAAAATAAGTCCTATAAGTCTACTCTCAAGAGTTGATAAAGGTACAAACGAATAAAATGTTAATATATCACATTTTCAAATATCTATTATTCTCCATTTTACTCGATCTCCTAAACGGTTAAAGATAGGACATCGCGGTTTTCACCAGTGGATTAAGCACCTCATTTTACATTATATAAGTCCTATAAGTCTACTCTTAAGAGTTGATAAAGGTACAAACGAAAAAAGGTTTATATATCACATTTTCAAATATCTATTATTCTCCATTTTACTCGATCTCCTAAACGGTTAAAGATAGGACATCGCGGTTTTCTCCAGTGGATTTAGCACCTCATTTTATATTATATAAGTCCTATAAGTCTACTCTTAAGAGTTGATAAAGGTACAAACGAAAAAATGTTTATATATCACATTTTCAAATATCTATTATTCTCCATTTTACTCGATCTCCTAAACGATTAAAGATAGGACATTGCCGTTTTTTACCAGTGCATTTTGCACCTCATTTTACATTATATTAGTCCTATAAGTCTACTCTTAAGAGTTGATAAAGGTACAAACGAAAAAATGTTTATATATCACATTTTCAAATATCTTTTATTTTCCATTTTACTCGATCTCCTGAACGGTTAAAGATAGGACATCGCGGTTTTCTCCAATGGATTTAGCACCTCATTTTTCATAAAATAAGTCCTGTAAGCCTACTCTCAAGGGTTGATAAAGGTACAAACGAATAAATTGTTTAAATATCACATTTTCAAATATCTATTATTTTCCATTTTACTCGATCTCCTAAACGGTTATAGATAGGACATCGCGGTTTTTACCAGTTTATTTAGCACCTCATTTTACATAAAATAAGTCCTATAAGTCTACTCTCAAGGGTTGATAAAAGTACAAACGAATAAATTGTTTAAATATCACATTTTCAAATATCTATTATTCTCCATTTAACTCGATCTCCTAAACGGTTAAGGATATTGCGGTTTTCACCAGTGGATTTAACACCTCATTTTACATAAAATAAGTCCTCTAAGTCTACTCTCAAGAGTTGATAAAGGTACAAACAAATAAAATGTTTATACATCACATTTTCAAATATCTATTATTCTCCATTTTACTCGATCTCCTAAACGGTTAAAGATAGGACATCGCGGTTTTTACTAGAGGATTTAGCACCACATTTTACATACAATAAGTCCTATAAGTCTACTCTCAAGAGTTGATAATAGTACAAACGAATAAAATGTTTATATATCACATTTTCAAATATCTATTATTCTAAATTTTACTCGATTTCCTATACGATTAAAGATATTACATCGCGGTTTTCACCAGTTTATTTGGCACCTCATTTTTTATAAAATAAGTCCTATAAGTCTACTCTCAAGAGTTGATAAAGGTACAAACGAATAAAATGTTAATATATCACATTTTCAAATATCTATGATTCTTCATTTTACTCGATCTCCTAAACGGTTAAATATAGGACATCACGATTTTCACCAGTGGATTTAGCACCTCATTTTACATAAAATAAGTCCTATAAGTCTACTCTCAAGAGTTGATAATGGTACAAACGGATAAAATGTTAATATATCACATATTCAAATATCTATTAATCTCCATTTTATTCGATCTCCTAAACGGTTAAAGATAGGACCTCGCGGTTTTCACCAGTGGATTTAGCACTTTATTTTACATAAAATAAGTCCTATAAGTCTACTCTCAAGAGTTGATAAAGGTACAAACGAATAAAATGTTAATATATCACATTTTCAAATATCAATTATTCTCCATTTTATTCGATCTCTTAAACGGTTCAAGATAGGACATTGCGGTTTTCACCAGTTTATTTGGCACCTCATTTTACATAAAATAAGTCCTATAAGTCTACCCTCAAGAGTTGATAAAAGTACAAACGAATAAAATGTTTATATATCACATTTTCAAATATCTATTATTCTCCATTTTACTCGATCTCCTAAACGGTTAAAGATAGGACATCGCGGTTTTTACTAGAGGATTTAGCACCACATTTTACATACAATAAGTCCTATAAGTCTACTCTCAAGAGTTGATAATAGTACAAACGATTAAAATGTTTATATATCACATTTTCAAATATCTATTATTCTCCATTTTACTCGATCTCCTAAACGGTTAAAGATAGGATATCGCGGTTTTCACCAGTGGATTTAGCACCTCATTTTTTATAAAATAAGTCCTATAAGTCTACTCTCAAGAGTTGATAATGGTACAAACGGTTAAATTGTTTATATATCACATTTTCAAATATCTATTATTCTAAATTTTACTCGATTTCCTATACGATTAAAGATAGGACATCACGATTTTCACCAGTGGATTTAGCACCTCATTTTACATAAAATAAGTCCTATAAGTCTACTCTCAAGAGTTGATAATGGTACAAACGGATAAAATGTTAATATATCACATATTCAAATATCTATTAATCTCCATTTTATTCGATCTCCTAAACGGTTAAAGATAGGACCTCGCGGTTTTCACCAGTGGATTTAGCACTTTATTTTACATAAAATAAGTCCTATAAGTCTACTCTCAAGAGTTGATAAGTTTACAAACGAATAAAATAATTATATATCACATTTTCAAATATCTATTATTCTCCATTTTACTCGATCTCCTAAACGGTTAAAGATAGGACATCGCGGTTTTCACCAGTGGATTTAGCACCTCATTTTACGTAAAATAAGTCCTATAAGTTTTCTCTCAAGAGTTGATAAAGGTACAAACGAACAAAATGTTTATATATCACATTTTCAAATATCTACTATTCTCCATTTTACTCGATCTCCTAAACGGTTAAGGATAGGACATTGCGGTTTTCACCAGTGGATTAAGCACCTCATTTTACATAAAATAAGTCCTATAAGTCTACTCCTAAGAGTTGATAAAGGTACAAACGAATAAAATGTTTATATATCACATTTTCAAATATCTATTATTCTCCATTTTACTCGATCTCCTAAACGGTTAAGGATAGGACATTGCGGTTTTCACCAGTGGATTTAACAACTCATTTTACATAAAATAAGTTCTATAAGTCTACTCTCAAGAGTTGATAAAGGTACAAACAAATAAAATGTTAATATATCACATTTTCAAATATCTATTATTCTCCATTTTACTCGATCTCCTAAACGGTTAAAAAAAGGACCTCGCGGTTTTCACCAGTGGATTACGACCCTCATTTTACATTAAATAAGTCCTATAAGAATACTCTCAAGGGTTGATAAAGGTACAAACGAATAAATTGTTTAAATATCACATTTTCAAATATCTATTATTCTCCATTTTACTCGATCTCCTAAACGGTTAAAGATAAGACATCGCGGTTTTCACCAGTGGATTAAGCACCTCATTTTACATAAAATAAGTCCTATAAGTCAACTCTTAAGAGTTGATAAAGGTACAAACGAATAAAATGTTTATATATCACATTTTCAAATATCAATTATTTTCCACTTTACTCGATCACCTAAACGGTGAAAGATAGGTCATCGCGGTTTTCACCAGTGGATTTAGCACCTCATTTTACATAAAATAGGTCCTATAAGTCTACTCTTAAGAGTTGATAAAGGTACAAACGAATAAAATGTTTATATATCACATATTCAAATATCCATTATTCTCCATTTTACTCGATCTCCTAAACGGTTAAGGATAGGACATCGCGGTTTTTACCAGTTTATTTAGCACCTCATTTTACGTAAAATAAGTCCTATAAGTCTACTCACAGAAGTTGATAATCGTTCAAACGATTAAAATGTTTATATATCACATTTTCAAATATCTATTATTTTCCATTTTACTCGATCTCCTAAACAGTTATAGATAGGACATCGCGGTTTTTACCAGTTTATTTAGCACCTCATTTTACATAAAATAAGTCCTATAAGTCTACTCTCAAGGGTTGATAAAGGTACAAACGAATAAATTGTTTAAATATCACATTTTCAAATATCTATTGTCCTCCATTTTACTCGATCTCCTAAACGGTTAAAGATAGGACATTGCGGTTTTCACCAGTGGATTTAGCACCTCATTTTACATAAAATAAGTCCTATAAGTCTACTCTTAAGAGTTGATAAAGGTACAACCGAATAAAATGTTTATATACCACATTTTCAAATATCTATTATTCTCCATTTTACTCGATCTCCTAAACGGTTAAAGATAAGACGTCGCGGTTTTCACCAGTGGATTTAGCACCTCATTTTACATAAAATAAGTCCTATAAGTCTACTCCTAAGAGTTGATAAATTTACAAACGAATAAAATGTTTATATATCACATTTTCAAATATCTATTATTTTCCATTTTACTCGATCTCCTAAACGGTTAAGGATAGGACATTGCGGTTTTCACCAGTGGATTTAACAACTCATTTTACATAAAATAAGTTCTATAAGTCTACTCTCAAGAGTTGATAAAGGTACAAACAAATAAAATGTTAATATATCACATTTTCAAATATCTATTATTCTCCATTTTACTCGATCTCCTAAACGGTTAAAAAAAGGACCTCGCGGTTTTCACCAGTGGATTACGACCCTCATTTTACATAAAATAAGTCCTATAAGTCTACTCTCAAGAGTTGATAAAGGTACAAACGAATAAAATGTTAATATATCACATTTTCAAATATCTATTATTCTCCATTTTACTCGATCTCCTAAACGGTTAAAAAAAGGACCTCGCGGTTTTCACCAGTGGATTACGACCCTCATTTTACATAAAATAAGTCCTATAAGTCTACTCTCAAGAGTTGATAAAGGTACAAACGAATAAAATGTTAATATATCACATTTTCAAATATCTATTATTCTCCATTTTACTCGATCTCCTAAACGGTTATAGATAGGACATCGCGGTTTTTAGCAGTTTATTTAGCACCTCATTTTACATAAAATAAGTCCTATAAGTCTACTCTCAAGGGTTGATAAAAGTACAAACGAATAAATTGTTTAAATATCACATTTTCAAATATCTATTATTCTCCATTTAACTCGATCTCCTAAACGGTTAAGGATATTGCGGTTTTCCCCAGTGGATTTAACACCTCATTTTACATAAAATAAGTCCTCTAAGTCTACTCTCAAGAGTTGATAAAGGTACAAACAAATAAAATGTTTATACATCACATTTTCAAATATCTATTATTCTCCATTTTACTCGATCTCCTAAACGGTTAAAGATAGGACATCGCGGTTTTTACTAAAGGATTTAGCACCACATTTTACATACAATAAGTCCTATAAGTCTACTCTCAAGAGTTGATAATAGTACAAACGAATAAAATGTTTATATATCACATTTTCAAATATCTATTATTCTAAATTTTACTCGATTTCCTATACGATTAAAGATATTACATCGCGGTTTTCACCAGTTTATTTGGCACCTCATTTTTTATAAAATAAGTCCTATAAGTCTACTCTCAAGAGTTGATAAAGGTACAAACGAATAAAATGTTAATATATCACATTTTCAAATATCTATGATTCTTCATTTTACTCGATCTCCTAAACGGTTAAATATAGGACATCACGATTTTCACCAGTGGATTTAGCACCTCATTTTACATAAAATAAGTCCTATAAGTCTACTCTCAAGAGTTGATAATGGTACAAACGGATAAAATGTTAATATATCACATATTCAAATATCTATTAATCTCCATTTTATTCGATCTCCTAAACGGTTAAAGATAGGACCTCGCGGTTTTCACCAGTGGATTTAGCACTTTATTTTACATAAAATAAGTCCTATAAGTCTACTCTCAAGAGTTGATAAAGGTACAAACGAATAAAATGTTAATATATCACATTTTCAAATATCAATTATTCTCCATTTTATTCGATCTCTTAAACGGTTCAAGATAGGACATTGCGGTTTTCACCAGTTTATTTGGCACCTCATTTTACATAAAATAAGTCCTATAAGTCTACCCTCAAGAGTTGATAAAAGTACAAACGAATAAAATGTTTATATATCACATTTTCAAATATCTATTATTCTCCATTTTACTCGATCTCCTAAACGGTTAAAGATAGGACATCGCGGTTTTTACTAGAGGATTTAGCACCACATTTTACATACAATAAGTCCTATAAGTCTACTCTCAAGAGTTGATAATAGTACAAACGATTAAAATGTTTATATATCACATTTTCAAATATCTATTATTCTCCATTTTACTCGATCTCCTAAACGGTTAAAGATAGGATATCGCGGTTTTCACCAGTGGATTTAGCACCTCATTTTTTATAAAATAAGTCCTATAAGTCTACTCTCAAGAGTTGATAATGGTACAAACGGTTAAATTGTTTATATATCACATTTTCAAATATCTATTATTCTAAATTTTACTCGATTTCCTATACGATTAAAGATAGGACATCACGATTTTCACCAGTGGATTTAGCACCTCATTTTACATAAAATAAGTCCTATAAGTCTACTCTCAAGAGTTGATAATGGTACAAACGGATAAAATGTTAATATATCACATATTCAAATATCTATTAATCTCCATTTTATTCGATCTCCTAAACGGTTAAAGATAGGACCTCGCGGTTTTCACCAGTGGATTTAGCACTTTATTTTACATAAAATAAGTCCTATAAGTCTACTCTCAAGAGTTGATAAAGGTACAAACGAATAAAATGTTAAGATATCACATTTTCAAATATCAATTATTGTCCATTTTATTCGATCTCCTAAACGGTTAAAAAAAGGACCTCGCGCTTTTCACCAGTGGATTACGACCCTCATTTTACATAAAATAAGTCCTATAAGTCTTCTCTCAAGAGTTGATAAAGGTACAAACGAATAAAATGTTAATATATATCATTTTCAAATATCTATTATTTTCCATTTTACTCGATCTCCTAAACGGTTAAAGATAGGACATCGCGGTTTTCACCAGTGGATTAAGCACCTCATTTTACATTATATAAGTCCTATAAGTCTACTCTTAAGAGTTGATAAAGGTACAAACGAAAAAATTTTTATATATCACATTTTCAAATATCTATTATTCTCCATTTTACTCGATCTCCTAAACGGTTAAGGATAGGACATCGCGGTTTTTACCAGTTTATTTAGCACCTCATTTTACGTAAAATAAGTCCTATAAGTCTACTCACAGAAGTTGATAAACGTACAAACGATTAAAATGTTTATATATCACATTTTCAAATATCTATTATTTTCCATTTTACTCGATCTCCTAAACGGTTATAGATAGGACATCGCGGTTTTTACCAGTTTATTTAGCACCTCATTTTACATAAAATAAGTCCTATAAGTCTACTCTCAAGGGTTGATAAAGGTACAAACGAATAAATTGTTTAAATATCACATTTTCAAATATCTATTGTCCTCCATTTTACTCGATCTCCTAAACGGTTAGAGATAGGACATTGCGGTTTTCACCAGTGGATTTAGCACCTCATTTTACATAAAATAAGTCCTATAAATCTACTCTTAAGAGTTGATAAAGGTACAACCGAATAAAATGTTTATATACCACATTTTCAAATATCTATTATTCTCCATTTTACTCGATCTCCTAAACGGTTAAAGATAAGACGTCGCGGTTTTTACCAGTGGATTTAGCACCTCATTTTACATAAAATAAGTCCTATAAGTCTACTCTTAAGAGTTGATAAAGGTACAACCGAATAAAATGTTTATATAACAACATTTTCAAATATCTATTGTCCTCCATTTTACTCGATCTCCTAAACGGTTAAAGATAGGACATTGCGGTTTTCACCAGTGGATTTAGCACCTCATTTTACATAAAATAAGTCCTATAAGTCTACTCCTAAGAGTTGATAAAGGTACAAACGAATAAAATGTTTATATATCACATTTTCAAATATCTATTATTCTCCATTTTACTCGATTTCCTAAACGGTTAAGGATAGGACATTGCGGTTTTCACCAGTGGATTTAACAACTCATTTTACATAAAATAAGTTCTATAAGTCTACTCTCAAGAGTTGATAAAGGTACAAACAAATAAAATGTTAATATATCACATTTTCAAATATCTATTATTCTCCATTTTACTCGATCTCCTAAACGGTTAAAAAAAGGACCTCGCGGTTTTCACCAGTGGATTACGACCCTCATTTTACATAAAATAAGTCCTATAAGTCTACTCTCAAGAGTTGATTAAGGTACAAACGAATAAAATGTTAATATATCACATTTTCAAATATCTATTATTCTCCATTTTACTCGATCTCCTAAACGGTTAAAGATAGGACATCGCGGTTTTCACCAGTGGATTAAGCACCTCATTTTACATTATATAAGTCCTATAAGTCTACTCTTAAGAGTTGATAAAGGTACAAACGAAAAAAGGTTTATATATCACATTTTCAAATATCTATTATTCTCCATTTTACTCGATCTCCTAAACGGTTAAAGATAGGACATCGCGGTTTTCTCCAGTGGATTTAGCACCTCATTTTACATTATATAAGTTCTATAAGTCTACTCTTAAGAGTTGATAAAGGTACAAACGAAAAAATGTTTATATATCACATTTTCAAATATCTATTATTCTCCATTTTACTCGATCTCCTAAACGATTAAAGATAGGACATTGCCGTTTTTTACCAGTGCATTTTGCACCTCATTTTACATTATATTAGTCCTATAAGTCTACTCTTAAGAGTTGATAAAGGTACAAACGAAAAAATGTATATATATCACATTTTCAAATATCTTTTATTTTCCATTTTACTCGATCTCCTGAACGGTTAAAGATAGGACATCGCGGTTTTCTCCAATGGATTTAGCACCTCATTTTTCATAAAATAAGTCCTGTAAGCCTACTCTCAAGGGTTGATAAAGGTACAAACGAATAAATTGTTTAAATATCACATTTTCAAATATCTATTATTTTCCATTTTACTCGATCTCCTAAACGGTTATAGATAGGACATCGCGGTTTTTACCAGTTTATTTAGCACCTCATTTTACATAAAATAAGTCCTATAAGTCTACTCTCAAGGGTTGATAAAAGTACAAACGAATAAATTGTTTAAATATCACATTTTCAAATATCTATTATTCTCCATTTAACTCGATCTCCTAAACGGTTAAGGATAGGACATTGCGGTTTTCACCAGTGGATTTAACACCTCATTTTACATAAAATAAGTCCTCTAAGTCTACTCTCAAGAGTTGATAAAGGTACAAACAAATAAAATGTTTATACATCACATTTTCAAATATCTATTATTCTCCATTTTACTCGATCTCCTAAACGGTTAAAGATAGGACATCGCGGTTTTTACTAGAGGATTTAGCACCACATTTTACATACAATAAGTCCTATAAGTCTACTCTCAAGAGTTGATAATAGTACAAACGATTAAAATGTTTATATATCACATTTTCAAATATCTATTATTCTCCATTTTACTCGATCTCCTAAACGGTTAAAGATAGGATATCGCGGATTTCACCAGTGGATTTAGCACCTCATTTTTTATAAAATAAGTCCTATAAGTCTACTCTCAAGAGTTGATAATGGTACAAACGGTTAAATTGTTTATATATCACATTTTCAAATATCTATTATTCTAAATTTTACTCGATTTCCTATACGATTAAAGATATTACATCGCGGTTTTCACCAGTTTATTTGGCACCTCATTTTTTATAAAATAAGTCCTATAAGTCTACTCTCAAGAGTTGATAAAGGTACAAACGAATAAATTGTTTATATATCACATTTTCAAATATCTATTATTCTCCATTTTACTCGATCTCCTAAACGGTTAAGGATAGGACATTGCGGTTTTCACCAGTGGATTTAACACCTCATTTTACATAAAATAAGTCCTCTAAGTCTACTCTCAAGAGTTGATAAAGGTACAAACAAATAAAATGTGTATACATCACATTTTCAAATATCTATTATTCTCCATTTTACTCGATCTCCTAAACGGTTAAAGATAGGACATCGCGGTTTTTATCAGTTTATTTAGCACCTTATTTTACGTAAAATAAGTATTATAAGTCTACTCTCAGGAGTTGATAAACGTACAAACGAACAAAATGTTTATATATCACATTTTCAAATATCTATTATTCTCCATTTTACTCGATCTCCTAAACGGTTAAGGATTGGACATTGCGGTTTTTACCAGTGGATATAACACCTCATTTTACATAAAATAAGTGCTATAAGTCTACTCTCAAGAGTTGATAAAGGTACAAACGAAAAAATGTTTATATATCACATTTTCAAATATCTTTTATTTTCCAATTTACTCGATCTCCTGAACGGGTAAAGATAGGACATCGCGGTTTTCTCCAATGGATTTAGCACCTCATTTTTCATAAAATAAGTCCTGTAAGCCTACTCTCAAGGGTTGATAAAGGTACAAACGAATAAATTGTTTAAATATCACATTTTCAAATATCTATTATTTTCCATTTTACTCGATCTCCTAAACGGTTATAGATAGGACATCGCGGTTTTTACCAGTTTATTTAGCACCTCATTTTACATAAAATAAGTCCTATAAGTCTACTCTCAAGGGTTGATAAAAGTACAAACGAATAAATTGTTTAAATATCACATTTTCAAATATCTGTTATTCTCCATTTAACTCGATCTCCTAAACGGTTAAGGATAGGACATTGCGGTTTTCACCAGTGGATTTAACACCTCATTTTACATAAAATAAGTCCTCTAAGTCTACTCTCAAGAGTTGATAAAGGTACAAACAAATAAAATGTTTATACATCACATTTTCAAATATCTATTATTCTCCATTTTACTCGATCTCCTAAACGGTTAAAGATAGGACATCGCGGTTTTTACTAGAGGATTTAGCACCTCATTTTACATTATATTAGTCCTATAAGTCTACTCTCAAGAGTTGATAAAGGTACAAACAAATAAAATGTTTATACATCACATTTTCAAATATCTATTATTCTCCATTTTACTCGATCTCCTAAACGGTTAAAAAAAGGACCTCGCGGTTTTCACCAGTGGATTACGACCCTCATTTTACATTAAATAAGTCCTATAAGAATACTCTCAAGGGTTGATAAAGGTACAAACGAATAAATTGTTTAAATATCACATTTTCAAATATCTATTATTCTCCATTTTACTCGATCTCCTAAACGGTTAAAGATAAGACATCGCGGTTTTCACCAGTGGATTAAGCACCTCATTTTACATAAAATAAGTCCTATAAGTCAACTCTTAAGAGTTGATAAAGGTACAAACGAATAAAATGTTTATATATCACATTTTCAAATATCAATTATTTTCCACTTTACTCGATCACCTAAACGGTGAAAGATAGGTCATCGCGGTTTTCACCAGTGGATTTAGCACCTCATTTTACATAAAATAGGTCCTATAAGTCTACTCTTAAGAGTTGATAAAGGTACAAACGAATAAAATGTTTATATATCACATATTCAAATATCCATTATTCTCCATTTTACTCGATCTCCTAAACGGTTAAGGATAGGACATCGCGGTTTTTACCAGTTTATTTAGCACCTCATTTTACGTAAAATAAGTCCTATAAGTCTACTCACAGAAGTTGATAATCGTACAAACGATTAAAATGTTTATATATCACATTTTCAAATATCTATTATTTTCCATTTTACTCGATCTCCTAAACAGTTATAGATAGGACATCGCGGTTTTTACCAGTTTATTTAGCACCTCATTTTACATAAAATAAGTCCTATAAGTCTACTCTCAAGGGTTGATAAAGGTACAAACGAATAAATTGTTTAAATATCACATTTTCAAATATCTATTGTCCTCCATTTTACTCGATCTCCTAAACGGTTAAAGATAGGACATTGCGGTTTTCACCAGTGGATTTAGCACCTCATTTTACATAAAATAAGTCCTATAAGTCTACTCTTAAGAGTTGATAAAGGTACAACCGAATAAAATGTTTATATACCACATTTTCAAATATCTATTATTCTCCATTTTACTCGATCTCCTAAACGGTTAAAGATAAGACGTCGCGGTTTTCACCAGTGGATTTAGCACCTCATTTTACATAAAATAAGTCCTATAAGTCTACTCCTAAGAGTTGATAAATTTACAAACGAATAAAATGTTTATATATCACATTTTCAAATATCTATTATTTTCCATTTTACTCGATCTCCTAAACGGTTAAGGATAGGACATTGCGGTTTTCACCAGTGGATTTAACAACTCATTTTACATAAAATAAGTTCTATAAGTCTACTCTCAAGAGTTGATAAAGGTACAAACAAATAAAATGTTAATATATCACATTTTCAAATATCTATTATTCTCCATTTTACTCGATCTCCTAAACGGTTAAAAAAAGGACCTCGCGGTTTTCACCAGTGGATTACGACCCTCATTTTACATAAAATAAGTCCTATAAGTCTACTCTCAAGAGTTGATAAAGGTACAAACGAAAAAAGGTTTATATATCACATTTTCAAATATCTATTATTCTCCATTTTACTCGATCTCCTAAACGGTTAAAGATAGGACATCGCGGTTTTCTCCAGTGGATTTAGCACCTCATTTTATATTATATAAGTCCTATAAGTCTACTCTTAAGAGTTGATAAAGGTACAAACGAAAAAATGTTTATATATCACATTTTCAAATATCTATTATTCTCCATTTTACTCGATCTCCTAAACGATTAAAGATAGGACATTGCCGTTTTTTACCAGTGCATTTTGCACCTCATTTTACATTATATTAGTCCTATAAGTCTACTCTTAAGAGTTGATAAAGGTACAAACGAAAAAATGTTTATATATCACATTTTCAAATATCTTTTATTTTCCATTTTACTCGATCTCCTGAACGGTTAAAGATAGGACATCGCGGTTTTCTCCAATGGATTTAGCACCTCATTTTTCATAAAATAAGTCCTGTAAGCCTACTCTCAAGGGTTGATAAAGGTACAAACGAATAAATTGTTTAAATATCACATTTTCAAATATCTATTATTTTCCATTTTACTCGATCTCCTAAACGGTTATAGATAGGACATCGCGGTTTTTACCAGTTTATTTAGCACCTCATTTTACATAAAATAAGTCCTATAAGTCTACTCTCAAGGGTTGATAAAAGTACAAACGAATAAATTGTTTAAATATCACATTTTCAAATATCTATTATTCTCCATTTAACTCGATCTCCTAAACGGTTAAGGATATTGCGGTTTTCACCAGTGGATTTAACACCTCATTTTACATAAAATAAGTCCTCTAAGTCTACTCTCAAGAGTTGATAAAGGTACAAACAAATAAAATGTTTATACATCACATTTTCAAATATCTATTATTCTCCATTTTACTCGATCTCCTAAACGGTTAAAGATAGGACATCGCGGTTTTTACTAGAGGATTTAGCACCACATTTTACATACAATAAGTCCTATAAGTCTACTCTCAAGAGTTGATAATAGTACAAACGAATAAAATGTTTATATATCACATTTTCAAATATCTATTATTCTAAATTTTACTCGATTTCCTATACGATTAAAGATATTACATCGCGGTTTTCACCAGTTTATTTGGCACCTCATTTTTTATAAAATAAGTCCTATAAGTCTACTCTCAAGAGTTGATAAAGGTACAAACGAATAAAATGTTAATATATCACATTTTCAAATATCTATGATTCTTCATTTTACTCGATCTCCTAAACGGTTAAATATAGGACATCACGATTTTCACCAGTGGATTTAGCACCTCATTTTACATAAAATAAGTCCTATAAGTCTACTCTCAAGAGTTGATAATGGTACAAACGGATAAAATGTTAATATATCACATATTCAAATATCTATTAATCTCCATTTTATTCGATCTCCTAAACGGTTAAAGATAGGACCTCGCGGTTTTCACCAGTGGATTTAGCACTTTATTTTACATAAAATAAGTCCTATAAGTCTACTCTCAAGAGTTGATAAAGGTACAAACGAATAAAATGTTAATATATCACATTTTCAAATATCAATTATTCTCCATTTTATTCGATCTCTTAAACGGTTCAAGATAGGACATTGCGGTTTTCACCAGTTTATTTGGCACCTCATTTTACATAAAATAAGTCCTATAAGTCTACCCTCAAGAGTTGATAAAAGTACAAACGAATAAAATGTTTATATATCACAATTTCAAATATCTATTATTCTCCATTTTACTCGATCTCCTAAACGGTTAAAGATAGGACATCGCGGTTTTTACTAGAGGATTTAGCACCACATTTTACATACAATAAGTCCTATAAGTCTACTCTCAAGAGTTGATAATAGTACAAACGATTAAAATGTTTATATATCACATTTTCAAATATCTATTATTCTCCATTTTACTCGATCTCCTAAACGGTTAAAGATAGGATATCGCGGTTTTCACCAGTGGATTTAGCACCTCATTTTTTATAAAATAAGTCCTATAAGTCTACTCTCAAGAGTTGATAATGGTACAAACGGTTAAATTGTTTATATATCACATTTTCAAATATCTATTATTCTAAATTTTACTCGATTTCCTATACGATTAAAGATAGGACATCACGATTTTCACCAGAGGATTTAGCACCTCATTTTACATAAAATAAGTCCTATAAGTCTACTCTCAAGAGTTGATAATGGTACAAACGGATAAAATGTTAATATATCACATATTCAAATATCTATTAATCTCCATTTTATTCGATCTCCTAAACGGTTAAAGATAGGACCTCGCGGTTTTCACCAGTGGATTTAGCACTTTATTTTACATAAAATAAGTCCTATAAGTCTACTCTCAAGAGTTGATAAGTTTACAAACGAATAAAATAATTATATATCACATTTTCAAATATCTATTATTCTCCATTTTACTCGATCTCCTAAACGGTTAAGGATAGGACATTGCGGTTTTCACCAGTGGATTTAGCACCTCATTTTACATAAAATAAGTCCTATAAGTCTACTCCTAAGAGTTGATAAAGGTACAAACGAATAAAATGTTTATATATCACATTTTCAAATATCTATTATTCTCCATTTTACTCGATCTCCTAAACGGTTAAGGATAGGACATTGCGGTTTTCACCAGTGGATTTAACAACTCATTTTACATAAAATAAGTTCTATAAGTCTACTCTCAAGAGTTGATAAAGGTACAAACAAATAAAATGTTAATATATCACATTTTCAAATATCTATTATTCTCCATTTTACTCGATCTCCTAAACGGTTAAAAAAAGGACCTCGCGGTTTTCACCAGTGGATTACGACCCTCATTTTACATTAAATAAGTCCTATAAGAATACTCTCAAGGGTTGATAAAGGTACAAACGAATAAATTGTTTAAATATCACATTTTCAAATATCTATTATTCTCCATTTTACTCGATCTCCTAAACGGTTAAAGATAAGACATCGCGGTTTTCACCAGTGGATTAAGCACCTCATTTTACATAAAATAAGTCCTATAAGTCAACTCTTAAGAGTTGATAAAGGTACAAACGAATAAAATGTTTATATATCACATTTTCAAATATCAATTATTTTCCACTTTACTCGATCACCTAAACGGTGAAAGATAGGTCATCGCGGTTTTCACCAGTGGATTTAGCACCTCATTTTACATAAAATAGGTCCTATAAGTCTACTCTTAAGAGTTGATAAAGGTACAAACGAATAAAATGTTTATATATCACATATTCAAATATCCATTATTCTCCATTTTACTCGATCTCCTAAACGGTTAAGGATAGGACATCGCGGTTTTTACCAGTTTATTTAGCACCTCATTTTACGTAAAATAAGTCCTATAAGTCTACTCACAGAAGTTGATAATCGTACAAACGATTAAAATGTTTATATATCACATTTTCAAATATCTATTATTTTCCATTTTACTCGATCTCCTAAACAGTTATAGATAGGACATCGCGGTTTTTACCAGTTTATTTAGCACCTCATTTTACATAAAATAAGTCCTATAAGTCTACTCTCAAGGGTTGATAAAGGTACAAACGAATAAATTGTTTAAATATCACATTTTCAAATATCTATTGTCCTCCATTTTACTCGATCTCCTAAACGGTTAAAGATAGGACATTGCGGTTTTCACCAGTGGATTTAGCACCTCATTTTACATAAAATAAGTCCTATAAGTCTACTCTTAAGAGTTGATAAAGGTACAACCGAATAAAATGTTTATATACCACATTTTCAAATATCTATTATTCTCCATTTTACTCGATCTCCTAAACGGTTAAAGATAAGACGTCGCGGTTTTCACCAGTGGATTTAGCACCTCATTTTACATAAAATAAGTCCTATAAGTCTACTCCTAAGAGTTGATAAATTTACAAACGAACAAAATGTTTATATATCACATTTTCAAATATCTATTATTTTCCATTTTACTCGATCTCCTAAACGGTTAAGGATAGGACATTGCGGTTTTCACCAGTGGATTTAACAACTCATTTTACATAAAATAAGTTCTATAAGTCTACTCTCAAGAGTTGATAAAGGTACAAACAAATAAAATGTTAATATATCACATTTTCAAATATCTATTATTCTCCATTTTACTCGATCTCCTAAACGGTTAAAAAAAGGACCTCGCGGTTTTCACCAGTGGATTACGACCCTCATTTTACATAAAATAAGTCCTATAAGTCTACTCTCAAGAGTTGATAAAGGTACAAACGAATAAAATGTTAATATATCACATTTTCAAATATCTATTATTCTCCATTTTACTCGATCTCCTAAACGGTTAAAGATAGGACATCGCGGTTTTCACCAGTGGATTAAGCACCTCATTTTACATTATATAAGTCCTATAAGTCTACTCTTAAGAGTTGATAAAGGTACAAACGAAAAAAGGTTTATATATCACATTTTCAAATATCTATTATTCTCCATTTTACTCGATCTCCTAAACGGTTAAAGATAGGACATCGCGGTTTTCTCCAGTGGATTTAGCACCTCATTTTATATTATATAAGTCCTATAAGTCTACTCTTAAGAGTTGATAAAGGTACAAACGAAAAAATGTTTATATATCACATTTTCAAATATCTATTATTCTCCATTTTACTCGATCTCCTAAACGATTAAAGATAGGACATTGCCGTTTTTTACCAGTGCATTTTGCACCTCATTTTACATTATATTAGTCCTATAAGTCTACTCTTAAGAGTTGATAAAGGTACAAACGAAAAAATGTTTATATATCACATTTTCAAATATCTTTTATTTTCCATTTTACTCGATCTCCTGAACGGTTAAAGATAGGACATCGCGGTTTTCTCCAATGGATTTAGCACCTCATTTTTCATAAAATAAGTCCTGTAAGCCTACTCTCAAGGGTTGATAAAGGTACAAACGAATAAATTGTTTAAATATCACATTTTCAAATATCTATTATTCTCCATTTTACTCGATCTCCTAAACGGTTAAGGATATTGCGGTTTTCACCAGTGGATTTAACACCTCATTTTACATAAAATAAGTCCTCTAAGTCTACTCTCAAGAGTTGATAAAGGTACAAACAAATAAAATGTTTATACATCACATTTTCAAATATCTATTATTCTCCATTTTACTCGATCTCCTAAACGGTTAAAGATAGGACATCGCGGTTTTTACTAGAGGATTTAGCACCACATTTTACATACAATAAGTCCTATAAGTCTACTCTCAAGAGTTGATAATAGTACAAACGATTAAAATGTTTATATATCACATTTTCAAATATCTATTATTCTCCATTTTACTCGATCTCCTAAACGGTTAAAGATAGGATATCGCGGTTTTCACCAGTGGATTTAGCACCTCATTTTTTATAAAATAAGTCCTATAAGTCTACTCTCAAGAGTTGATAATGGTACAAACGGTTAAATTGTTTATATATCACATTTTCAAATATCTATTATTCTAAATTTTACTCGATTTCCTATACGATTAAAGATATTACATCGCGGTTTTCACCAGTTTATTTGGCACCTCATTTTTTATAAAATAAGTCCTATAAGTCTACTCTCAAGAGTTGATAAAGGTACAAACGAATAAATTGTTTATATATCACATTTTCAAATATCTATTATTCTCCATTTTACTCGATCTCCTAAACGGTTAAGGATAGGACATTGCGGTTTTCACCAGTGGATTTAACACCTCATTTTACATAAAATAAGTCCTCTAAGTCTACTCTCAAGAGTTGATAAAGGTACAAACAAATAAAATGTTTATACATCACATTTTCAAATATCTATTATTCTCCATTTTACTCGATCTCCTAAACGGTTAAAGATAGGACATCGCGGTTTTTATCAGTTTATTTAGCACCTTATTTTACGTAAAATAAGTATTATAAGTCTACTCTCAGGAGTTGATAAACGTACAAACGAACAAAATGTTTATATATCACATTTTCAAATATCTATTATTCTCCATTTTACTCGATCTCCTAAACGGTTAAGGATTGGACATTGCGGTTTTTACCAGTGGATATAACACCTCATTTTACATAAAATAAGTGCTATAAGTCTACTCTCAAGAGTTGATAAAGGTACAAACGAAAAAATGTTTATATATCACATTTTCAAATATCTTTTATTTTCCAATTTACTCGATCTCCTGAACGGTTAAAGATAGGACATCGCGGTTTTCTCCAATGGATTTAGCACCTCATTTTTCATAAAATAAGTCCTGTAAGCCTACTCTCAAGGGTTGATAAAGGTACAAACGAATAAATTGTTTAAATATCACATTTTCAAATATCTATTATTTTCCATTTTACTCGATCTCCTAAACGGTTATAGATAGGACATCGCGGTTTTTACCAGTTTATTTAGCACCTCATTTTACATAAAATAAGTCCTATAAGTCTACTCTCAAGGGTTGATAAAAGTACAAACGAATAAATTGTTTAAATATCACATTTTCAAATATCTATTATTCTCCATTTAACTCGATCTCCTAAACGGTTAAGGATAGGACATTGCGGTTTTCACCAGTGGATTTAACACCTCATTTTACATAAAATAAGTCCTCTAAGTCTACTCTCAAGAGTTGATAAAGGTACAAACAAATAAAATGTTTATACATCACATTTTCAAATATCTATTATTCTCCATTTTACTCGATCTCCTAAACGGTTAAAGATAGGACATCGCGGTTTTTACTAGAGGATTTAGCACCACATTTTACATACAATAAGTCCTATAAGTCTACTCTCAAGAGTTGATAATAGTACAAACGATTAAAATGTTTATATATCACATTTTCAAATATCTATTATTCTCCATTTTACTCGATCTCCTAAACGGTTAAAGATAGGATATCGCGGTTTTCACCAGTGGATTTAGCACCTCATTTTTTATAAAATAAGTCCTATAAGTCTACTCTCAAGAGTTGATAATGGTACAAACGGTTAAATTGTTTATATATCACATTTTCAAATATCTATTATTCTAAATTTTACTCGATTTCCTATACGATTAAAGATATTACATCGCGGTTTTCACCAGTTTATTTGGCACCTCATTTTTTATAAAATAAGTCCTATAAGTCTACTCTCAAGAGTTGATAAAGGTACAAACGAATAAATTGTTTATATATCACATTTTCAAATATCTATTATTCTCCATTTTACTCGATCTCCTAAACGGTTAAGGATAGGACATTGCGGTTTTCACCAGTGGATTTAACACCTCATTTTACATAAAATAAGTCCTCTAAGTCTACTCTCAAGAGTTGATAAAGGTACAAACAAATAAAATGTTTATACATCACATTTTCAAATATCTATTATTCTCCATTTTACTCGATCTCCTAAACGGTTAAAGATAGGACATCGCGGTTTTTATCAGTTTATTTAGCACCTTATTTTACGTAAAATAAGTATTATAAGTCTACTCTCAGGAGTTGATAAACGTACAAACGAACAAAATGTTTATATATCACATTTTCAAATATCTATTATTCTCCATTTTACTCGATCTCCTAAACGGTTAAGGATTGGACATTGCGGTTTTTACCAGTGGATATAACACCTCATTTTACATAAAATAAGTGCTATAAGTCTACTCTCAAGAGTTGATAAAGGTACAAACGAATAAAATGTTTATATATCACATTTTCAAATATCTATTATTCTCCATTTTACTCGATTTCCTAAACGGTTAAGGATAGGACATTGCGGTTTTCACCAGTGGATTTAACAACTCATTTTACATAAAATAAGTTCTATAAGTCTACTCTCAAGAGTTGATAAAGGTACAAACAAATAAAATGTTAATATATCACATTTTCAAATATCTATTATTCTCCATTTTACTCGATCTCCTAAACGGTTAAAAAAAGGACCTCGCGGTTTTCACCAGTGGATTACGACCCTCATTTTACATAAAATAAGTCCTATAAGTCTACTCTCAAGAGTTGATTAAGGTACAAACGAATAAAATGTTAATATATCACATTTTCAAATATCTATTATTCTCCATTTTACTCGATCTCCTAAACGGTTAAAGATAGGACATCGCGGTTTTCACCAGTGGATTAAGCACCTCATTTTACATTATATAAGTCCTATAAGTCTACTCTTAAGAGTTGATAAAGGTACAAACGAAAAAAGGTTTATATATCACATTTTCAAATATCTATTATTCTCCATTTTACTCGATCTCCTAAACGGTTAAAGATAGGACATCGCGGTTTTCTCCAGTGGATTTAGCACCTCATTTTACATTATATAAGTCCTATAAGTCTACTCTTAAGAGTTGATAAAGGTACAAACGAAAAAATGTTTATATATCACATTTTCAAATATCTATTATTCTCCATTTTACTCGATCTCCTAAACGATTAAAGATAGGACATTGCCGTTTTTTACCAGTGCATTTTGCACCTCATTTTACATTATATTAGTCCTATAAGTCTACTCTTAAGAGTTGATAAAGGTACAAACGAAAAAATGTTTATATATCACATTTTCAAATATCTTTTATTTTCCATTTTACTCGATCTCCTGAACGGTTAAAGATAGGACATCGCGGTTTTCTCCAATGGATTTAGCACCTCATTTTTCATAAAATAAGTCCTGTAAGCCTACTCTCAAGGGTTGATAAAGGTACAAACGAATAAATTGTTTAAATATCACATTTTCAAATATCTATTATTTTCCATTTTACTCGATCTCCTAAACGGTTATAGATAGGACATCGCGGTTTTTACCAGTTTATTTAGCACCTCATTTTACATAAAATAAGTCCTATAAGTCTACTCTCAAGGGTTGATAAAAGTACAAACGAATAAATTGTTTAAATATCACATTTTCAAATATCTATTATTCTCCATTTAACTCGATCTCCTAAACGGTTAAGGATAGGACATTGCGGTTTTCACCAGTGGATTTAACACCTCATTTTACATAAAATAAGTCCTCTAAGTCTACTCTCAAGAGTTGATAAAGGTACAAACAAATAAAATGTTTATACATCACATTTTCAAATATCTATTATTCTCCATTTTACTCGATCTCCTAAACGGTTAAAGATAGGACATCGCGGTTTTTACTAGAGGATTTAGCACCACATTTTACATACAATAAGTCCTATAAGTCTACTCTCAAGAGTTGATAATAGTACAAACGATTAAAATGTTTATATATCACATTTTCAAATATCAATTATTCTCCATTTTACTCGATCTCCTAAACGGTTAAAGATAGGATATCGCGGTTTTCACCAGTGGATTTAGCACCTCATTTTTTATAAAATAAGTCCTATAAGTCTACTCTCAAGAGTTGATAATGGTACAAACGGTTAAATTGTTTATATATCACATTTTCAAATATCTATTATTCTAAATTTTACTCGATTTCCTATACGATTAAAGATATTACATCGCGGTTTTCACCAGTTTATTTGGCACCTCATTTTTTATAAAATAAGTCCTATAAGTCTACTCTCAAGAGTTGATAAAGGTACAAACGAATAAAATGTTTATATATCACATTTTCAAATATCTTTTATTCTCCATTTTACTCGATCTCCTAAACGGTTAAGGATAGGACATTGCGGTTTTCACCAGTGGATTTAACACCTCATTTTACATAAAATAAGTCCTCTAAGTCTACTCTCAAGAGTTGATAAAGGTACAAACAAATAAAATGTTTATACATCACATTTTCAAATATCTATTATTCTCCATTTTACTCGATCTCCTAAACGGTTAAAGATAGGACATCGCGGTTTTTATCAGTTTATTTAGCACCTTATTTTACGTAAAATAAGTATTATAAGTCTACTCTCAGGAGTTGATAAACGTACAAACGAACAAAATGTTTATATATCACATTTTCAAATATCTATTATTCTCCATTTTACTCGATCTCCTAAACGGTTAAGGATTGGACATTGCGGTTTTTACCAGTGGATATAACACCTCATTTTACATAAAATAAGTGCTATAAGTCTACTCTCAAGAGTTGATAAAGGTACAAACAAATAAAATGTTTATACATCACATTTTCAAATATCTATTATTCTCCATTTTACTCGATCTCCTAAACGGTTAAAGATAGGACATCGCGGTTTTTACCAGTGTATTTAGCACCTTATTTTACATAAAATAAGTCCTATAAGTCTACTCTCAAGAGTTGATAAATGTACAAACGAATAAAATGTTGATATATCACAATTTCAAATATCTATTATTTTCTATTTTACTCGATCTCCTAAACGGTTAAAGATAGGACATCGCGGTTTTCACCAGTGGATTTAGCACCTCATTTTACATTATATAAGTCCTATAAGTCTACTCTTAAGAGTTGATAAAGGTACAAACGAGTAGAAGGAAATGGTCATTACTGCTGTAAATCCAACCCCTAGCGCCAATCCCTACCCCTATAAAAAAACAGCCCCTATAAAAAAGTTTCCCCTGTTGAAGATCTACCCCTGTGTAAAAAAAAATTCGCCAAAAAGGCTGTTATTTTTGAAAATAAAGTTTAAGCAATCTGTAATAGATGGCGTTATTAGTTAAATACTGAAAATAATATTTGCAAAGGTTAAATGAATATCAATTAATATGACACGTGTAGGTATAGGAAATGCACTTGCAATTATAAAAAAATACCGTTATTCAGATGTTAAATGAATATCAAATTAAATGATGCTCACTACACGTGTGCATTCGTCATCTTATTTACGTATGTATAGACAATTGTGAGAATTTACATGTATTAGATGACGACACATTACATAACTGTGGCACGGAATATTAAGTGTCGGCATCCGATCCTCACCTTGAAAGCGAAAGTTGTTCTCTAATTATTGTTTTCGCAAAAAAGGGGCCCACAAAAAAACAATAGCTAAAATAATTTATTTTATTTTATTCAAATAAATATCAATAAAAATGGTTTAATTTAACACGTAAACAAGTTATTATAATAAATTTGCATTTTTAATACAATGCTGGTTGTACAGTTTTTACAATTATTTATAAAGTGATATCCACAATTTCCTATTTCCTCGTTACTAAAATCATATCCTTCGATATTGAGAACTGTTGGGCATAAAAATACAAATTGTCGTAGATATAGTCCCTTTTCTCTAGTGGTGACAAATATTTTATCCATACTTTCTAATTCGCTTTTTAGAATTCCCACAAAATACTTGTAGTCAAAGTAGTCTTTTCTGTGTTTATCATTACAATTCCAATTAAGGCCGCATATTTCTCTAGTGCAATCACGTATCTGTGTTTTAATTTGATTATTTAAATATTCAAATTTTATATCCGGTTCAAATAAATAATGTTTTATGTATTTTTTATCGCAGGAAACACAATCACATTCACAAGACTTTAAAATAGTTAATTCCTTAAGAAAATAGGTATTATTTATATTGAAACCCAAAACATCTACAAAAGCGATCTTGGATTTATCGTTTTTTTTTACAATGTTCATCGTTTACAATTACATAGATCTGACTAATTTTGTTAGAGGCGAATATGAATATATATGGTCTGATAAAATTAAGGCATATGCGGTTGTATTTTGTGGGGCATTTTCCTTCAATGAAAATTGTATGCGCAGATCTAAAAGTGAGGAGTTTGAATTTAACAATTCTTTCTGGCGTGATATGTCAAACACGACAAAGGGACAAATTGTTTTAAATAATTTTTTATCCACCATAGGCTGGTTTTGTTTATCATAATAAGAACGTTGGAAATTCGCAAACATCTCATATATGATGGAATAATTGTTATGCTCATAATCCACATGTAAATTGTCATATGGGAAACAATCCGAATTTATAAATAATTTAATATTTGTCAATTTGCAATGATCAAATGTGCTCATATTTTTTCTTAAATTATTCTTTTTATCAATAGACAAACAGAATATTACATATCTGGGCTTTTCTAATTGGGTAGAAGATTTCACTACCCAATCAAAATCTTTTGATATTTGTAATTCCGGAATTGTGTATAGATTCCATTGACGTGAGAAAATAGATAATTCTCTGCCACTGTCTATTACTTGTAAAAGTTTTAATTTACTGTAGTCTGATAATTCAACAATGGGAACTCTCCAAACAATTTTTTTAATGTTTAATGTTACAGGCTCCGGTCCTACATCATACATTGCATTTAAATTAGTGTTGCTTCTAATTAAAACTAATTCTTGTTTCATGAAAACAATAACTTTCTTGAAATCCTCCGCAAATCCTAATAATGTTCTCAAAGGTACACACACCGAAAAATGCCCATCATTTAGATGATAATAACAAGTATCATCTACGTTCCAGCCCGCATTTGAAAGGATGGCCGACTCGGCACTTGAAAATGATAGCAAACCTTTGACCGTAGATACTATTCCGGGCGTATGACATGACTCAATAATTTTTCCATTTAATTCATACCTAATTTCTTCAAACAAAAAAGGCACAAAATTGTTTACTAATTTGGCGGTTAATGAGGGCCTTTGATCCCTATTTTGAAGAACTGTTCCCTCTAAATATATATATGAATCGCTGGGCAAAGTTAAAATTTCCGACTGGGGTACAGTTATTCTAATTTCATCGTTGACGTTAAAAGTATTCGTAGCATAAGGGTAATATGAATGTTTTTCTAATCTACTTATGGAATTATCAAAGAGGGGTGTTTCCAATACATTTAAGCTATCGTCCATTATTTTTTAAAATAGTTAATCCTAAGGATTGTAAAAATTTTTTATTTGATTTTGTTAAACCTTTGCCTTTAAAAGATTTTGCAGTACTACACGAATTTAATAAATTATTCCTATTTATATATGATTTATTGTATTTAATAACCATTGTTATAAGAATCAACTATAAATTCTGTTTATTATGAGACAATATACAAATTTGTACTGAGCAAATAAAATCGTTTATTGTCTATATATAGTGCACAATTTTAATATGAATATCGCTGATTTTTTCTACGCAAATGTAATCTTGCAGAGACCCTTTCTCCTCGTAAATTTATTAAATCCCCATTTTGGTCGACTATTTTTAATTCGATAAAATGTATTTTTTTAGTGTTTAGAGGAAAATATATAACGTTGTCCTGAACAATGGTTTCTCGAAAGCCGAATGGATTACTAAAAGTAAAATTGTAAATAGAGTGGCTCTCCTTCCCATTATGATAATTCCCATGTGCAATATTACATTCGACACTCATCACATTAATTCTAAATATGTCAATGATTTTCTGTGATATTGTTTTAACATTTGAAGGAATAACAATTTTTCCAAATCCCAACATTTTCCCGATTGAACTTTTTTCGCTTAAATCTACAATATAGTTACAAAAAATTTCCGACTTTAAAGTTGTTGTATTTGCCACTAAATCGAATTGAATTTTTCTAGTAAGATTTTTATTTAAATCTTCAATTTTTTTATCAATGAATTTTTTTAGTTCATCAAATTCGTAGGCCCCCTCGGGTATAATTATATTATTGTTACCAATTTTTATCGAATTACAAGTGTCATCTATATTCGGGACACAATTGTACGTTTCAAAGTTTACTAAGCCGATTTCATAATCGTCGCCATTCAGATCAATGGGTGGGTCGAAATAGGATGTTAAAATTGTCGTATTTCCGCTGAGTGTAAAAGTAGTCATTTTACTATATATTATTATATAAAAATCTTATGCATAAATGTCCACAATTATATTTATTTAAATTTTGAAAATTATTATAATTATATTTAATCGTTACTGGTCCTGAACTATTTAAATAATCTACTAATATATATGGTGGTGGAAGATTACCGAAGGAATCGAAATATAATACAGAGTTACCATTTTTTATATAGGAAACCCAATGAGTTCCATCCCCACTACTCTTATCTAAATTGACTATACCACACTCCACAGTTTTTCTAACAACGGGTGGTAAACTATTTAACATAAATATGCCTCTAAAGTAGGGGATTTTTAATTTTTTAACATAATTTTGTATTTCAATATTTGTTAATGCATGTCTTGGCAATATCAATGGAATTTTTTTTTAAATACAACACCATATCCCTTTTTATATGGTTTTAAATATAATCCCCTTCCAATCGCAATTGAATCTAGCTTCTTGTTAAGTTTCTTTTTCTCCTCTAAACTTTCTTTAGCTGCATTTGCTCTTTTTATTGATGAAACAATGTTTGCAACACTACCACCCAAAGATCCTAGTAAAGAAGCTGCGCTTAATATAGGCAATATTGCCCCTATAAATCCCCCCGTTTTCGGAATGGGTATAATTCTAGACGGTTTCTTTTTACCTTTTCTATTTTTATTTGCATTTAAAGCAATCGCTACAGCATCTTCAAGGCTATTCGGTTTTTGATTTTTCAAAGCTATTTTCGCTCTTTTGACAGCCTGATTGAAAGTAATACCCTTACCAATAATTTTTTTAATCCCTGACCTTAATCTTTTCTTTACACCTTTTCTTCTGATGCCTCTACCTATTGTTTTATTCATTCGAGATTTTTGATGGTGACCAAAACCCAACATAGTTTTACCTTTCATTGCACCAGCCACTAATAATGAAGCGAATTTTTCTTTTAAATTCGAATCTTTTGCTTTAAACCGATCCAATGCTTGTTTAGCCAAAATTTTATCAGCCCTATGTCTATCAGTCAAATCTTTATTTTTCCAATAGAAAATATCGTGCTCCTTGCAAAAATTGTCCAATTTATTTATTGGTTGGCTATTTCGAGCAAGTCTATCCTCAAGTTGAGTATTGGGGCCGCAATAATTATAATTAAAAATGTGCCACTCTTTTTTTTTCAATTTGTCGAGTATACCGCTCCCGAACATGTAATAAAGTTTACTAAATAAATTTAAAAGTTTTTTTATTTATATACATATATTGTTACAATGTTTAATAATCGTTATTATTTTAAATATATATAGTAATAGCATATTAAAAACACAATAGATAAAAAATATAAAACAGTTGACAGTATAAAACCAATTTTCCAATTTAATGCACAGACAGTGTCGCAATTTGAATTTTTATCATCTACTTTACATTCATTTATAATAATTTTATGCCAATCATCTGATTCAATCATGGAGCCGTTCATTTGAAAAAATTTTAGTTTATAATTCAAAACTGATATGTTTTTATTGATGTTTATAGACGTTTCGTAGATTCTTCCATTGCTTAGCAGTCTACCATTATACAACAATAAATCATTATTTCTACTAGTTTGTTCCATTCGAATCCACGATGATGGATAAAGATCGTTTTTTGTCCCATTATAATCGAGACATATTAATGCGTCAATTGTGTTCTGTGGTACGGCCGTGTAAAATGTTGAATTTAATGTTGCCGTTAAAAATAATAAACCAGCTGCATGAAAAGCCATTGCAAATGAATACTACTCTAATACTACTAAACTAAATCCTTTTTATCTATCCACCCCCTCTTATTAACTCCCAAAAATTTCACATACAGTTTTCTACCATTCTGTTTTTTTCTTAATATTTTCTCTACAAGGTAAATATCATGATATTTTGTTAGTTGTAATTCTTGTTCATAAAATCCACCTTTAATAATTTCACCGTCTTCGTCTTGAAGAATATAAGTTGTTGGGTCGGTTAATTTCACAGAATAAATTTTAAAAATTTCGTTAGACCATGATGGTCTATAACCCTTAGAAAATAATTCGCGGTATTTACTTATTCTAACATAATCTCCAACTTTAAAACGATTATTTGTTGTTGCGTATTTAATTCTATTATACACTGTTGATAACAGTTTCCCTTCTGTTTTTTTAGTTACATCAATTGGTTTCATTTTTATAGTTGAATGAATAGTATTGTTATATTTGTGAATTATCCCATCCAAAATATCATGCCATTTGTAATTTCCACGATAGCTAAACTCAACCCATAATAATTTTTTTATTGTTCGAATAACCCGCTCCACTATTGAGGCTTTCTTAGTACTATAAGTTGAGTAATGATTTATTGAATGTTTATTCATTAAATTTTTAAATTGTTGATTATAGAATTCTTTTCCAAAATCGGATTGTATATTTTTGGGAATATTATCAGGTTCAATAATTGAGGCTAATGCTGAAACAATATCTTTTGCGGATTTTGTTTTAACACCTCGCGCCCATACATATTTACTAAACGTATCAATAACCACCAATATATAATTTAGTCCTTTATTAATTTTCGAATATGGTCTCATTTCAATTAAATCAATTTGATAAAGATCTCGAATGCCCCTCATGATCACCTGTCTCCTTGTAAAATTTTTACGGGCCGGTTTGTGAATTTCCAAGACAACGTCTCTTTTAACATCTTGTATTATATTTTTTTTATTGTTCATTCTGTTTTAGCTATTATTATTATAAATAATATTATGCAATGACTTTAGCCTCACGCAATTCCTCAAATATCGATTCTATTTCGTTCTCGATTATGCCGTTGTTTCCACTTTGTTTACTTGCAATTAATAATTTTAATCTGTCAACTAATTCATTTACATCATTAAAATAGACATATTGGGGTCTATTAGTATTATATGACATAATTGCTTGAGATTTATCGTTTATTATATTATTTAGCGAAATACTTTTGCTTTTTATTCCCCCACCTTTTTTCTCACGTAAATGTGGAGGACGTAACCGATGAGCAATTCCACTCACACTAGAGATTCTAGGCATCGATGGGCGTGGGAAATTCTTATCGAATTCTGCGGTGGCGATCGAAGTCATTATTGGCTTAATAGTATTTACATATTTTTCACCTCGATTTCCACTAACTTGTTCATTCGCTTGAAAATTTCTTTTATTTGCATTAGTCAGGAGTATTAACTCTGCAAAGGCTTCCCTATCTTTGTTTGTAATCAATGCATTTTTAGGTTTTGTTTTAAATATCAATTCATATAAACCTTCCGTTCCATCAAAAATTTTATCTTTGACTATAATATCTTTACCTTTAAAAGTCATAACACTATCACCGAAAGTGAGTTTTTCTAAAACTCTGTCATGTCGAACGTAATGAGTATCATATTCGTTTTTGACATCTTTTATTCTTTCCATCAAATAATGTCTAGGTAATTCGTGATCAAATTGTTCGAAATATTCATCAAGCCCTCCTTGCGTCATTTGTTCCAGCTCGGGTGATTTAAGTACCGTGTCGGGTGATGTCTGCAGTTGTGGTTCATCGTAAATATAACTTTCATCATCGGGGATGTGCTCAAATGTTTTTTCCATTGTTTGGTCTAAGAATGATGTTTCCTTTAATATATTTTTCGAAGGCTCTGATGAATGTGTTGATGGTGACAGCACAGATATGTTAGCGATGTCGGCGAGGGGGGCTTTCCTATCTAACGACTCCGCTTGAGTTGTCCTCATCATAGATGACCTTCGTCTCGGTTTGGTCGGTGCATCGAATACCGCGTCGTCGTGCTCATCGTTTATAGTTGTAGTATCTAAATTATTTGTGCTGTCGTTTGGCTCGTCAATGTAAAGCGTTCGAAAATCGCTAGGTCTAAATTTATAGGAGCGATCTTTCTTGATATTATATTCGTCAGCATATGTGTCGCTTTCTTTCTTGACAGCATCCTCTAATTTTATTGTTTTAGGATCAAATGACTCCTTTAAAATTTTCTTAAGAGGCTGATATTTTGATTCTAAAAAAGTTTCAGCATCCTGTCGTTGAGATTTAATTAAATCAAATTTTCGTTTTACACTTTTACGAGCTTTAATTAGCTTTTTTGTTAATTTTTTATCCATATTTATGAATAAAACGATACAATCACTAAAGCGGAAAATTAAATAATAACAGTACTGCAAAACAACTTATCTATTTATAACCGTCGTTTTTTTTTTATTATATTTGTATATAATTGTCAAAACCCCTTCTATACCGTCCATTATTTAAATCGTTTTCCTTTGAAATAACTAAAAAATCATATTTATCTTGCCAACAAAAATGACATATATTTAAAAATTGCTTAAAAGACATGTCTGTATTTACATGATCATTGTATATATGTTCAAGACTTCTTCGATCACAAGGAAATATTATTAAAAAGTTGGCATTCTCTCTTAATAGGTGTTTACACGTGTGTGCATAACTCTGTGTTAAATATATGCAATCAATTAATTTATGGCGTCCCATAGAAAAATATTGTTTAATGGGGCTTTGATTTTCACACACAATATCGTCAAATATAAAAACAGAGTTTTGTTTCGCTTCAAGAGGCTTAATTATTTCGTCATGTTCTGAATATTCATAATATCCCATACCTTTGATTGATTCTATTAATTTCGCCAAATATCTGTACAGTGGTTGAAAGAGGGTTTTTGAAAAAATATACACATTTTCAAATTTTAATCCATTTTCATGTTCTAATAGATTAATAACAAGGTTTGACTTTCCGCAACCGCTCTTCCCCACCACAATCATTTTAACTTGTTCTGTTGGAAATAAACTAGAATGACGAGTACTGTTATTGGTCAACTCAAGAACATTGTGTTTCTGAATGGAAAGTGTAATTGGTTGTTTTTTAACATGCATAGTGTACAAATTGATTTAAAATGAATTTTTAAATAATACAATTGTGTTATATATGGTTATTCAATATCTTTTATATTTTATTTGAAATAAGTACATTTATTAGTTCATGTATATTATGTAAAATACATATGTGTATACTTATTCACTAACAAATTTTAATTTCAAATACCCGTCTTCCTCATCGGGATTTTCAACAATAAATGAAATATGCTGCTCCAGAATGTTTTTATTCAATGTGTTTGTTTGATTTCCAAGTTTTTGGGCATATCTCTTGGGAAACAAAACGTCGGTGTTGTCATCTAATGTAACCACCAAAGTGTTACCAAATTTCATTTTTTGCGATCGAAATGCTAAAATTCAAATTTTTTTTAGCTCTAAATGTATGTGTAGTTACGAAAACATTATAGATGTCTTACCGGTAATTGTGTATTTCTTCCCAATTTCCAGATCACTTAGTTTTATCCATGATTTTTCAACACCGTTTAACAAATCGACAAGATTGTTGTTGCTTGCCATGATGATTAAGACCAAATGGTATATGTGTATTATATGTTGTTGTTGTTAATGTAAGAAACACCAAAACCTACTGTAATTCAAAGAAGAAAATGCTAGAATATATATACCCCACTAATTATTCTAATAGTTATTACTCACCGAGTTATCCACGTGGTACCCCCAAGGTAAAGTGTCAATTTTATTGTCCAATAAATATCGTTTATCGTCTTGTGCACATAGTGCAATTTTAGATCTTGTTATTGTATAAATTTTATGTTTTTTCGATCTAATATGTTTTTCATTAACATTAATACTTTGATCATTAAATAGAGCCTTTAAATAATCATCGAAAGTAATTGTCTTTACACTTTGGGCTTTAATACCCTTGATTTTTTTATGTTCTCCATATTCTCCATCAATTTTATAACTATACATTTTGCTTCTTAGGGATACGAAATGAGTCATAATCTTCCCATTTAATTCGTCCTTCAGTTTTCCAGGAATTTTTTTTGTTATTGGAATATTGAACAGGTTATTTTTGTCATACGATGATGTATCAAATAAATGAATATTTTTCTTCATTTCTTCATAAATATCAATATGTTTTATCTCATAAATAAGGCTATCAGTATCGGTGTATAATAATTTTGCCAAATCCCCGTAATTTTCTCGAACGAAGTTATAATGAAAATTATATAGTGTTTCCTTTGCAATATCTAATATTGCAAAACCAACATAAATAGGCTTATCTAATTTAACTTCAAGTTTGTTCAATTCTATTGCAACAAAATTTTCAGAAAATATTGTAGAGCGTTTAAAATGCGGCATTGCAATATACCTATGACACCCGAAATGTCCCTCCCAAGACGTTGCCAATTTTATGTCCCTATACTTTCTAACAGACTGTATTGATTTGCCGTATAAACAGTTGGTACAGTTTTTATAATAATTCTTTTCAAAAGTGCTATTCGCATTCCGTCTTAACTCGCTATTTAATTCAATAAATTCTTTCATCCATCTTGATTGATTGAATTTTATAACTCTATGAATATTAGTAACTCTTAGATTGTTTTCTAAACATTGTCTTAAATATGCATGATGAATTACATACTTTTTCTTTGGATAAAGACTTGTTATTAACTTTTTCTCTTTTCCGTTTGGGGGAATTGCGTGTTCGGGACAAAAAGGTAAATCTTTGTGTTCATCAAACATTTGTTGTGGCGTCTCTATGTCCACTTCGAAAATATATCCAAATGGTGAATCCTCATCTGGTAACTCTTTTAGATTTATTAACGTTGGGTCCACCCATTGAAATCCTCCGTATGGTAGCGGTTTTGTCATTACATATCCGTATAAATTAACAAAATCACCGTAAAATAAATATGTAGATTCAATTTCGGGATTATAATTTTGCATATATTTGTTGTTTGCCTCTGAATATTTACAATTACTTTGAACTAATCCCCCTCGTAAACTTTTCTCAATCATGTTATACATATCGGTATCAACAATGAGTTCTAATTGAATTTTCGTATATTTGAGCATTGCGTCAAAGGAAAATGAGGCGTTTGTCAAATAGTGTACGGGGTCTAATCCATATGTTTTTAAGCTTGTTTTTCTATAATTTTCAAACACATCGGCTAACAATAAGGTATCGGTTTTTAGATATAAATCCATATATTCCCCCAAATTTTTTATTTTCATTTTATTCCACACATTTAATGCGTGATTATATTCATCGTCGCTAATATTCTTATCATATAATTGAGAATAGAATAATTCAATTCTGGGCAATACGGTGTCATCAAGTTTGTCAATATTGTCTATGTAGTCATAACAAAATACTCCCTTTTTACAAACTAATTTAAATTCATCCTCGTTCTGTACAAAAGACTTTGTAATAATTTTTCTCTCATTTTCCAAATTTTTTGATAGGTTGTCCAAGCTTTCAGGCAAAAATTTGAAGGAATCTAAAAATCTTAGGGAAATGCTACTATTCATTACATATTTTTGAAATGATATGTATTTCTCAGTTGAACTTGGAATTAGTGTGACGCCGCCTTTATCATATTCCGCTAATTCTTGAATAAAAAAGTGTGTATCATAATTGGAACTATTGTGAATAATGATTGGTAAATATTTTTGTTTTTTATATTTTAGGTTACACAATTGATGTGAGGGACCATTGTATTCTCCATTGAAATGGTTATGATCTTTTACTTTAACCTCATTTTCTTTAATAGCTTCCTTACAAATGTGACATATATTACAATGCTTAAATTCGTATTCTTGATGTGTTGTTAAAAATAAAGCTTTGGGCGTTTTAACTATTTTATCGATTTCATAGGACAATGCCGCCATTTCTTTAACAAACCAGCGGGGACAATCAAATCCTCTATATAATTTAAATCTGGATAGGTTCTCGTCATATGAACATTTAAAATAAAAGGCCACACTATAGGGGCGGTGATTTTGTAAAATGTCTTCCTCTACAATATTTTTCTCCAATATACTCTCAAAGTCTGCATAAACTACAAAAGGTTGTAATTGTTGAAATTGGAAATTTTTAAATTTGAGTGTAGAATTATTTTCATCGGGTAAAGTGGTTTTACAATCATTATATTGAGAACATATTTCTATGTGTTGTTGATATTTAGAATTATTTAAAAAACAATTTAAACAAATGTCGCAAACATGTATTTTAGATCGTTTACTACTGAATCTTTGATTAGATATTAAACGAGAAAGGTCTTTTATTAAACAAAAATGATATACTTTCTTTGATTTATTGGGAAAATTGTAATCATAATCGACTTTTTTTGTTAAGGCTAAGAGGTGTATTGTTTTGTTTAAGACCGAATTATTTCTTGATATAATAATCGGGTATACCTTCTTTTTTTTATACATGTATACATTTATTCGAAGGTTATTTTTTTTTTCAAATTTTGGTATTTGATCAAATGTAAAGGGGAAGGTAAAATCTTTATAGTTTAAATATTTTAATTTATGTTTATAGGAGGAAACTCTATTGGCATTATTCGTGTTGGGAAATTTTGCTGCTAAAATACTATATAAAAAACATAGAGAGTCGTTATTATGAACATTTATGATGGCTTTTTTTCTTTTTAAAAAGTTACTTAATTCAATATAAGTAGATTGTCCTAAACAAATGGGTTCATATTTATTAATATTTACCTTTAAACCAATTATACTTTCTATCGCCCATCCGCTCTCTTTTTGTTGAAAATCGTCGAGATTATTTAAAATTTTTGTTGCAATAGTTTGATATATAGTTTTGAAATCCGAATTTTTATCAATTAGATGATTTTCTACCATAAATGATTTTACCTCTTGTTTTCCGGTACTAGGCAGTACAAATTTGCCCAAAAAGACAAAGTTCACTTTCACCGGAGTTTTTTTTAATATTTTCTTAATTTTAATTTGAACACTGCGATACGCCTTATTTAGAAATAATTTTGGGTCTTTATATGATATATTTATTACCATTCCGGTTAACATTCTACTTTTAAAAATAGATTTAAGGTCTTTCCATATTAGTCTTCCATTACTTTTTGATACATCGCCTCCACCCTTTTTTTCAATGAAAATATTCTTCAATGTCTCAAGTTGTTCCTTTAATATCCCTAGGTTTGTTTCAATTTTACTTGCATTTTCGGTGCTTTTGATGTATTCACTTGAATTCACTTTTAAAAATCGGTTTATTAAATTTATCACACATTGAACTTTTTTTATGTATTTCTCACATTCTTCTTTAATTCTTATAAGAGGAATAATTTGAAATATCAACTTTATAGTTTGTGAACTTAACTCGCTTATCGTATTCATTTTTATTTCTGTAAAGATTTAGATCTTAACATCACATTATATAGGTGTATATTGGATATATATATACGTACGAGCCTATTTGTCAGCAATAGGGGGGTTTTCGAATTAAACAAAGACAGTTGTTTATATCATATTTTATTTTATATTTGTTTTCAATATGTAGGTATAATATAATATGAATTTAATAAGTTCATAATAGTTGATATAACATATTCCCATTATTTTATTATTTTCCACTTGAGCCATAATTTAAAGCTTTTCTCAAAATATTTGGTAGCACTTCTGTAGGTGTTATAGATGTCTTCAATTGAGCGGTTGGTAAAATGACAATTTGAGCGAATCTTTGTCCTTCTGTCAATGTACAATCTGAATCTGCAATGAACACACTGCTGAGTTCTCCATTGTATGTTGGGTCTACCAATCCGCTTCTCAAAACACCTAACAAATTAGTTGAAGATCTGGCAATTATTATTCCGCAGTAATTTAAAGGAATTACAACTCTTTCTTTATAAAAAATCAAAATTTTTTCATTTTTTTTACATATATATTCTTCTTTTACTTTTAAGTCATATCCGCTATCGCACACATAATTTTTAAATAATTTGACATTCGAAAATATTTGAGGAAGGTATAAGAATTTTGCGGTATTGTAAATTTGATTAATGGACGACTCGATATTCCTATGATCGACAGTCACAGTAGGAAGTTTAAAATATTTTGCAAAACACTCAAACATAATGTGTTGTTTTTCAATATATTCAATGGTTAATATGTCAAGACCATTATTACGTTTGATCATCATGTTCAAAATAAGCTCGTAATTTTCTTTCATAGGTAGAATTATTAAAATTTTTGATTTTTTATCGTCTAACAGACCCAATTCCGCCATTTGAGAAAAAATTGTGTCAATTTGTAATTCGTGTTGGTTAAAACCGGCAAATAAATTATGAATCATATAGTATATAATGACAGCAAAGGAGGATCGATCGAATATACCAGCTTGAGTTCTATTTTTTTGCGAATACATTAGATATGCCAGTGTAGTTATTGGATTTAATGGATGAAGGAAGTCGTGCCTTTTTGTGTCTTCATCATAGTCCACTAAAGAATATGTTTAGATGATAATAAAATCAATCAAATAAAAATCTGTTTAACTTACCAAAATTTACCGGATATTCTCTTGCTAGTTGTTTTAAAACAGTAGTTTTAAAACAGCAACAAACACCATCAACAAATAATTGGGCGCTCATATTTCGGATTTATTGGCTTAGAAACAGCAATTTCAAACTGCAGAATACGTGTGCAGTTGTTACCTATATATATATTCCCCTAAAATTATGTTTTTTATTCAAAACAATACATACTTTGTAACTTGTTTCTATTATGTCATTATTGAAGACACGTGCATTAAAAATTAGTCGATTGAATGCTAATATTTATTATACATATTTATATTTTCATGAATATTTAATTTCTTTGTGAGATCATTTAATTTACGGTGCAATTTACAAATACTAAGCGTAAACAGCTTACGTTGTTTTAAATTATGACATATATATATATATATATATATATAATTGGGTGGCCTTTCTTTAGTACTCAGTTTTGAATATTTTTTTTGTGATCAAGATGTATTTTGTAGATATTCAAGGTTTTGAATATAAAAAGACACATCCGTTTTATATAAAAGAAATCTCAATTATAACAGACAATGACGAACTTATTCATCAATTTGTCAAAATGCCAATAAAAAACTATGATTTGTCCGACAAAGAACGAGCCCATAATTTTTTTTTGACAAAAACATTACATGGAATAGAGTGGAACACCAAAAATCCTGAAATTAATTTTGAAGATATTGGATCATTTCTGGCGACGCACATCCCAAGTGATAAAATTATTTATGTGAAAGGATTAGTCAAAAAGACCATATTGAGTGATTACGTAAAAAATATTATAATTAATTTAGAAGATATTAACTGTCCATCTTTAAATAGTCTTAAAAATGGTAATATAAATTTATTCCACTGTGGAAAACATTTATTTAATAATTTAAATTGTTCAATGCAAAATGTTAAACTATGTAAAAATTGGTTCTCAAATATAAACAAATAAAATCAGATTATTTACTTAAATATAGATTTTTATTTATCTCAATTCATTTTTAACATGACGCTCGACAAGTTCGGACGGCATATAGTAAGGAAATATCTTAATGATCATAGAAAATCACTCCCCAATAAACAAAATGTGTCAACAACTTCTAATATAGCTCAACAAATTGACAGCCTAATAACGAAAAAACTTGATTTACTAAGATATGAATTCGAACAGAAATTGCAATCATTAAGTCCTGCCGGCAATCTTTTGAGTCAAATTCAAAAATTAGAATCTGATTTTAATAATAAATTAGCTTCGGAATTCACTAAAAACTCCACGAAAACTTCTTTAATATCAAATGAAATAAATAGTTTAAAACAAGATTTTGAAAAAAAATTACGCTCTCTTGAGGGGCATTTTATTATAAACTTAAATATTGGTCCAAATAAGGAGCCTGTAACAAATTTTCTTAGATTAAGCACGGGCGGTTACAAATATATAATACATATTGCTGAGTGTGAATTATTATTGGTGAAAATTAGTGAAGATATTAATAAATTTCATATTTATGTTAATGGAGTACATGTACCTTCTATTATTGGAAAAAAATTGAAAAAAAATGATATAATTAATATAAAAGACGCAACAAATACTGTGAAGAATACGGTTCGTGTAATTTTTTTTGTAAAGTACCCAGTTTATGTGTAGTGAAATTAATTCATAAATAAAAACAATCTGCTTTATTATTTACAAATAAATTATCTTCTTGAAAAACATTTGCATTTTTTTCAAATTAACATATTGCAATTACCTATACCAACACGTGTACAAATATTATTGATAATCTGTGTAACTTTCCGTGAGATTTAGAATTAATTAAATATTACATATTCTTGATACAACAAAAGGATTTGTTTTTCAATTTGAAAATTGTATTTCCCTACTCGTGTACATGAATTATTGATATAATAGAAGATTTATTTGATGCACTTTGTGATCAATTAAATATGCACACTCTCATAAAACAACAAAAGCAATTGTTTTCAATTATTAAATTGCTATTACTTACACGTATGGAAATATTTGTGTACATATTGCAATTACCTATACCTACACGTGTACAAATATTATTGATAATCTGTGTAACTTTCCGCGAGATTCAGAATTAATTAAATATTACATATTCTTGAAACAACAAAAGGATTTGTTTTTCAATTTGAAAATTGTATTTCCCCACACGTGTACATGCATTATTAATATAATAGAAAATTTATTGGATGCACTTTGTGATCAATTAAACATGCACACTCTCATAAAACAACAAAGGTAATTGTTTTCAATTATTAAATTGCTATTACTTACACGTCTGGAAATATTTGTGTAGAGATGGAAATTAAATATTCAGAAATCAATCTTATATATAGCGAGAGTTGGCGTTTTAAAAATAGTACAATTTGCTAATCCTACTATAAAAAAAACATGTCGGTTTTCCCTTCAACCGTTAAAGTCGTGCATGCCGGTCCGGATGTGTCCGTGTTCGAAGTTGATTTCACGGAAGAGTTAAATGAGCACGAAGAATTAAATGCCCGCGAAAAAATTAAAGACGCGATAAACAATTATCGGCGTGAATGTTTTCGTTGTGGCGAATCTTTCTTCGTGTGCGGTTGGAATAGCGGTTTCCAACTGACCTCTTCTGTCGTGGTGAGGGAAGAGCCTGCGAACAGGACCTTCACCAAAATTGAAGTCAGCTTCCGGTGGAAATTAAGTCTCTTTGAGGAGGGGTGCGTGCAAGACCGCATAAAAGAACGTTTAAATAGCAGAGAAAAAGACTGCCCCTGCGGCAAAAGATTACGAATCTTTTATTGGGATTCGGGATTCGGCATGCACTCCCTGGTGTGTCCGGCCGCCAGAGAAGTCGAGGAACAGCAGCGACGGGAAGAAGAAGAGCGGCGGTTGGAGGAGGAACGGGAACGAGAGAGACAGGAGTGGGAAGGGGCAGATGATGATGTAAGTACATTTATATTGATAATTAAAACATCTTCTTATGTTAATTTTTTTATTTCTGTTTCAGATCGAAGGGGCAGCAGCAGACCGTCGCAATTTAGAAGAGGCGTGACGGAGACAACCTGATGTAAGTACATTTATATTGATAATTAAAATATTTTCTTATCTTAATTTTTTATTTCTGTTTCAGATCAAAGGGGCAGCAGCAGACCGCAAATGTATTGAAATGTATTTATATTTTGTATTTTGTATTTTTAAATTGTATATTGTATTTTTATATTTTTAAATTTTATATGTGTATGTATTTTATACGTGTTAATAAACTTGTTATAAATCTGAAACACCTTGAGTTGTGATTATCAATAATATCCTAAACTCTCCCTTGGATTATAAAAGAACTTATAATTCAATCATCAACAGAACCCTCGTGTTCTTACAGTAATAAAGTGTTATAAAAGTGTTATACATCGTTGGAGCTAGACATTCCGTCTATCAAAGTCTGAACATCGTTTGTTCGTTTCTACATCGTCCAGCATCCAGCTTTAGTTCCACTTCCAGTACTTCGACATTGGCTCCAGTTCCAAGCCCCAACGACGATACACAACAACATTTATCACATTACAATGTAAATAAATGTATGTAAATAAAAAAGTCTATATCGTATTTTTAAATTGTGTTTATATCCATTTGGTCACCTTGAATTATAAAAAAATTATAATGCAATGATCATAAGAACCCTCGTGTTCTTATTAGATTACAAAAATACAAAAGTGTTCTACATCGTCTATCTTAGTCTGAACATCGTTTCGTTTCTACATTAGCCAGCATCAGTTCCAAATAAATTATTATATAATGTATGGTAAATAAATAAATTTAAATTATATTTTTAAATTGTGTTTATGTTGCTCTGTTACACCCCGAGATACCACAACCCCCCTTATTCTTGCAGGACACAGGTATATAAGAGGGCTAGAGATGAAAGAAGAGCAGTCTTTAAAAATCAGTAGATTAGTCTTTTTAATTGTAAAAAGAACGGGTGAAAAATGGCAGAAAGCGTTGATGCTTGGTTAAGTGAATTTAGTCAGTTCGATTTTGATCAAATTCGCAATTACATAGTGACGTCTGAGAATTACATTTATTCGAATCTAAACGATCCTGATACGCCAGTTTCAGATTTGTTAAACGAAATTTTTGTTCCATGGCGAATCTTTCGTGTTGGTATATTCACCTCTTTAAATAGTGAAACTATAAAAACATGTTTTAATAACAAATTATTGTGTGATAAGCTAGTGGCCAATTTAACGTATTATTTTGAAAATAAAGAAAATATTGAATTCAAAGATTTGGTGAAATTTGTCTCAAATCCAAATGAATTTCAAATGGATGAGGAGAGTGTTTCACGTCTTGAACAAATGAACCCACAGCATTTATTATATTACTGCTTAATCATTTGTTCCGATTCATTGGATGAGACAAATTTTAAAAGAATATGTGAAAATTTGAATATTAACAACATATTCGCCAATTATTACACTATGAAGCACTTCTTAGAAAAATTGTATTGTGATGCAATTTTCTATACAAATATTCCACTATTAAAAAAATTAATGGCATACGATAATTCATTCATTTTCAATGTATGTGAGAATGATTATCACAAAGGAATATTTATGTTTTTGATAAACACAATCGATGGAAAAATGAAAGAGGGAAGAGATGAACCGAATTCGAATTTGGAACAAGTTTCGCTACATATTGAAGATTACAAAGACACTTTAAATTTTGTTAAAACAAATCTTATGTATGTTATTTATTAGATAATATTTATTTATAGTATATGTGTATTTTTATTATATATTTAATTACAAACATAATGTGATTCATTAACATCAAAAGTAAAATTTATTAATTCCATATGTTTGTTTTGATTAAAGTTCATTGAAGCAATAGAAAAGTGTTTCTTTAGACGAAAACAATAATTAGAGAACAACTTTCGCTTTCAAGGTGAGGATCGGATGCCGACACTTAATATTCCGTGCCACAGTTATGTAATGTGTCGTCATCTAATACATGTAAATTCTCACAATTGTCTATACATACGTAAATAAGATGACGAATGCACACGTGTAGTGAGCATCATTTAATTTGATATTCATTTAACATCTGAATAACGGTATTTTTTTATAATTGCAAGTGCATTTCCTATACCTACACGTGTCATATTAATTGATATTCATTTAACCTTTGCAAATATTATTTTCAGTATTTAACTAATAACGCCATCTATTACAGATTGCTTAAACTTTATTTTCAAAAATAACAGCCTTTTTGGCGAATTTTTTTTTACACAGGGGTAGATCTTCAACAGGGGAAACTTTTTTATAGGGGCTGTTTTTTTATAGGGGTAGGGATTGGCGCTAGGGGTTGGATTTACAGCAGTAATGACCATTTCCTTCTACTCAAACGAATAAAATGTTTATATATCACATTTTCAAATATCTATTATTCTCTTTTTACTCGATCTTCTAAACGGTTAAAGATAGGACATCGTGGTTTTCACCAGTTTATTTGGCACCTCATTTTACATAAAATAAGTCCTATAAGTCTACTCTCAAGAGTTGATAAAGGTACAAACGAATAAAATGTTTATATACCACAATTTCAAATATCTATTATCCTCCATTTTACTCGATCTCCTAAACGGTTAAAGATAGGACATCGCGGTTTTCACCAGTAGATTTAGCACCTCATTTTTCATAAAATAAGTCCTATAAGTCTACTCTCAAGAGTTGATAATGGTACAAACGGATAAAATGTTTATATATCACATTTTCAAATATCTATTATTCTAAATTTTACTCGATTTCCTATACGATTAAAGATATTACATCGCGGTTTTCACCAGCTTATTTGGCACCTCATTTTACATAAAATAAGTCCTATAAGTCTACTCTTAAGAGTTGATAAAAGTACAAACGAATAAAATGTTTATATATCACATTTTCAAATATCTATTATTCTCTATTTAACTCGATCTCCTAAACGGTTAAAGATAGGACATCGCGGTTTTCACCAGTAAATTTAGCACCTCATTTTACATACAATAAGTCCTATAAGTCTACTCTTAAGAGTTGATAAAGGTACAAACGAATAAAATGTTTATATATCACATTTTCAAATATCTATTATTCTCTTTTTACTCGATCTTCTAAACGGTTAAAGATAGGACATCGTGGTTTTCACCAGTTTATTTGGCACCTCATTTTACATAAAATAAGTCCTATAAGTCTACTCTCAAGAGTTGATAAAGGTACAAACGAATAAAATGTTTATATACCACAATTTCAAATATCTATTATCCTCCATTTTACTCGATCTCCTAAACGGTTAAAGATAGGACATCGCGGTTTTCACCAGTAGATTTAGCACCTCATTTTTCATAAAATAAGTCCTATAAGTCTACTCTCAAGAGTTGATAATGGTACAAACGGATAAAATGTTTATATATCACATTTTCAAATATCTATTATTCTAAATTTTACTCGATTTCCTATACGATTAAAGATATTACATCGCGGTTTTCACCAGCTTATTTGGCACCTCATTTTACATAAAATAAGTCCTATAAGTCTACTCTTAAGAGTTGATAAAAGTACAAACGAATAAAATGTTTATATATCACATTTTCAAATATCTATTATTCTCTATTTAACTCGATCTCCTAAACGGTTAAAGATAGGACATCGCGGTTTTCACCAGTAAATTTAGCACCTCATTTTACATACAATAAGTCCTATAAGTCTACTCTTAAGAGTTGATAAAGGTACAAACGAATAAAATGTTTATATATCACATTTGCAAATATCTATTATTCTCCATTTTACTCGATCTCCTAAACGGTTAAAGATATTACATCGCGGTTTTCACCAGTTTATTTGGCACCTCATTTTACATAAAATAAGTCCTATAAGTCTACTCTCAAGAGTTGATATAGGTACAAACAAATAAAATATTTATACATCACATTTTCAAATATCTATTATTCTCCATTTTACTCGATCTCCTAAACGGTTAAAGATAGGACATCACGGTTTTCACCAGTGGATTTAGCACCTCATTTTACATAAAATAAGTCCTATAAGCCTACTCTCAAGAGTTGATAATGGTACAAACGAATAAAATGTTTATACATCACATTTTCAAATATCTTTTATTCTCCATTTTACTCGATGTCCTAAACGGTTAAAGATAAGACATCGCGGTTTTTATCAGTGGATTTAACACCTCATTTTACATAAAATAAGTCCTCTAAGTCTACTCTCAAGAGTTGATAAAGGTACAAACAAATAAAATGTTTATACATCACATTTTCAAATATCTATTATTCTCCATTTTACTCGATCTCCTAAACGGTTAAAGATAGGACATCGCGGTTTTTATCAGTTTATTTAGCACCTTATTTTACGTAAAATAAGTATTATAAGTCTACTCTCAGGAGTTGATAAATGTACAAACGAACAAAATGTTTATATATCACATTTTCAAATATCTATTATTCTCCATTTTACTCGATCTCCTAAACGGTTAAGGATTGGACATTGCGGTTTTCACCAGTGGATTTAACACCTCATTTTACATAAAATAAGTCCTATAAGTCTACTCTCAAGAGTTGATAAAGGTACAAACAAATAAAATGTTTATACATCACATTTTCAAATATCTATTATTCTCCATTTTACTCGATCTCCTAAACGGTTAAAGATAGGACATCGCGGTTTTTACCAGTGTATTTAGCACCTTATTTTACATAAAATAAGTCCTCTAAGTCTACTCTCAAGAGTTGATAAAGGTACAAACAAATAAAATGTTTATACATCACATTTTCAAATATCTATTATTCTCCATTTTACTCGATCTCCTAAACGGTTAAAGATAGGACATCGCGGTTTTTACTAGAGGATTTAGCACCACATTTTACATACAATAAGTCCTATAAGTCTACTCTCAAGAGTTGATAATAGTACAAACGAATAAAATGTTTATATATCACATTTTCAAATATCTATTATTCTAAATTTTACTCGATTTCCTATACGATTAAAGATATTACATCGCGGTTTACACCAGTTTATTTGGCACCTCATTTTTTATAAAATAAGTCCTATAAGTCTACTCTCAAGAGTTGATAAAGGTACAAACGAATAAAATGTTAATATATCACATTTTCAAATATCTATGATTCTTCATTTTACTCGATCTCCTAAACGGTTAAATATAGGACATCACGATTTTCACCAGTGGATTTAGCACCTCATTTTACATAAAATAAGTCCTATAAGTCTACTCTCAAGAGTTGATAATGGTACAAACGGATAAAATGTTAATATATCACATATTCAAATATCTATTAATCTCCATTTTATTCGATCTCCTAAACGGTTAAAGATAGGACCTCGCGGTTTTCACCAGTGGATTTAGCACTTTATTTTACATAAAATAAGTCCTATAAGTCTACTCTCAAGAGTTGATAAAGGTACAAACGAATAAAATGTTAATATATCACATTTTCAAATATCAATTATTCTCCATTTTATTCGATCTCTTAAACGGTTCAAGATAGGACATTGCGGTTTTCACCAGTTTATTTGGCACCTCATTTTACATAAAATAAGTCCTATAAGTCTACCCTCAAGAGTTGATAAAAGTACAAACGAATAAAATGTTTATATATCACATTTTCAAATATCTATTATTCTCCATTTTACTCGATTTCCTAAACGGTTAAAGATAGGACATCGCGGTTTTTACTAGAGGATTTAGCACCACATTTTACATACAATAAGTCCTATAAGTCTACTCTCAAGAGTTGATAATAGTACAAACGATTAAAATGTTTATATATCACATTTTCAAATATCTATTATTCTCCATTTTACTCGATCTCCTAAACGGTTAAAGATAGGATATCGCGGTTTTCACCAGTGGATTTAGCACCTCATTTTTTATAAAATAAGTCCTATAAGTCTACTCTCAAGAGTTGATAATGGTACAAACGGTTAAATTGTTTATATATCACATTTTCAAATATCTATTATTCTAAATTTTACTCGATTTCCTATACGATTAAAGATAGGACATCACGATTTTCACCAGTGGATTTAGCACCTCATTTTACATAAAATAAGTCCTATAAGTCTACTCTCAAGAGTTGATAATGGTACAAACGGATAAAATGTTAATATATCACATATTCAAATATCTATTAATCTCCATTTTATTCGATCTCCTAAACGGTTAAAGATAGGACCTCGCGGTTTTCACCAGTGGATTTAGCACTTTATTTTACATAAAATAAGTCCTATAAGTCTACTCTCAAGAGTTGATAAAGGTACAAACGAATAAAATGTTAAGATATCACATTTTCAAATATCAATTATTCTCCATTTTATTCGATCTCCTAAACGGTTAAAAAAAGGACCTCGCGCTTTTCACCAGTGGATTACGACCCTCATTTTACATAAAATAAGTCCTATAAGTCTTCTCTCAAGAGTTGATAAAGGTACAAACGAATAAAATGTTAATATATATCATTTTCAAATATCTATTATTTTCCATTTTACTCGATCTCCTAAACGGTTAAAGATAGGACATCGCGGTTTTCACCAGTGGATTAAGCACCTCATTTTACATTATATAAGTCCTATAAGTCTACTCTTAAGAGTTGATAAAGGTACAAACGAAAAAATTTTTATATATCACATTTTCAAATATCTATTATTCTCCATTTTACTCGATCTCCTAAACGGTTAAGGATAGGACATCGCGGTTTTTACCAGTTTATTTAGCACCTCATTTTACGTAAAATAAGTCCTATAAGTCTACTCACAGAAGTTGATAAACGTACAAACGATTAAAATGTTTATATATCACATTTTCAAATATCTATTATTTTCCATTTTACTCGATCTCCTAAACGGTTATAGATAGGACATCGCGGTTTTTACCAGTTTATTTAGCACCTCATTTTACATAAAATAAGTCCTATAAGTCTACTCTCAAGGGTTGATAAAGGTACAAACGAATAAATTGTTTAAATATCACATTTTCAAATATCTATTGTCCTCCATTTTACTCGATCTCCTAAACGGTTAGAGATAGGACATTGCGGTTTTCACCAGTGGATTTAGCACCTCATTTTACATAAAATAAGTCCTATAAATCTACTCTTAAGAGTTGATAAAGGTACAACCGAATAAAATGTTTATATACCACATTTTCAAATATCTATTATTCTCCATTTTACTCGATCTCCTAAACGGTTAAAGATAAGACGTCGCGGTTTTTACCAGTGGATTTAGCACCTCATTTTACATAAAATAAGTCCTATAAGTCTACTCTTAAGAGTTGATAAAGGTACAACCGAATAAAATGTTTATATAACAACATTTTCAAATATCTATTGTCCTCCATTTTACTCGATCTCCTAAACGGTTAAAGATAGGACATTGCGGTTTTCACCAGTGGATTTAGCACCTCATTTTACATAAAATAAGTCCTATAAGTCTACTCCTAAGAGTTGATAAAGGTACAAACGAATAAAATGTTTATATATCACATTTTCAAATATCTATTATTCTCCATTTTACTCGATTTCCTAAACGGTTAAGGATAGGACATTGCGGTTTTCACCAGTGGATTTAACAACTCATTTTACATAAAATAAGTTCTATAAGTCTACTCTCAAGAGTTGATAAAGGTACAAACAAATAAAATGTTAATATATCACATTTTCAAATATCTATTATTCTCCATTTTACTCGATCTCCTAAACGGTTAAAGATAGGACATCGCGGTTTTCTCCAGTGGATTTAGCACCTCATTTTACATTATATAAGTCCTATAAGTCTACTCTTAAGAGTTGATAAAGGTACAAACGAAAAAATGTTTATATATCACATTTTCAAATATCTATTATTCTCCATTTTACTCGATCTCCTAAACGATTAAAGATAGGACATTGCCGTTTTTTACCAGTGCATTTTGCACCTCATTTTACATTATATTAGTCCTATAAGTCTACTCTTAAGAGTTGATAAAGGTACAAACGAAAAAATGTTTATATATCACATTTTCAAATATCTTTTATTTTCCATTTTACTCGATCTCCTGAACGGTTAAAGATAGGACATCGCGGTTTTCTCCAATGGATTTAGCACCTCATTTTTCATAAAATAAGTCCTGTAAGCCTACTCTCAAGGGTTGATAAAGGTACAAACGAATAAATTGTTTAAATATCACATTTTCAAATATCTATTATTTTCCATTTTACTCGATCTCCTAAACGGTTATAGATAGGACATCGCGGTTTTTACCAGTTTATTTAGCACCTCATTTTACATAAAATAAGTCCTATAAGTCTACTCTCAAGGGTTGATAAAAGTACAAACGAATAAATTGTTTAAATATCACATTTTCAAATATCTATTATTCTCCATTTAACTCGATCTCCTAAACGGTTAAGGATAGGACATTGCGGTTTTCACCAGTGGATTTAACACCTCATTTTACATAAAATAAGTCCTCTAAGTCTACTCTCAAGAGTTGATAAAGGTACAAACAAATAAAATGTTTATACATCACATTTTCAAATATCTATTATTCTCCATTTTACTCGATCTCCTAAACGGTTAAAGATAGGACATCGCGGTTTTTACTAGAGGATTTAGCACCACATTTTACATACAATAAGTCCTATAAGTCTACTCTCAAGAGTTGATAATAGTACAAACGATTAAAATGTTTATATATCACATTTTCAAATATCTATTATTCTCCATTTTACTCGATCTCCTAAACGGTTAAAGATAGGATATCGCGGTTTTCACCAGTGGATTTAGCACCTCATTTTTTATAAAATAAGTCCTATAAGTCTACTCTCAAGAGTTGATAATGGTACAAACGGTTAAATTGTTTATATATCACATTTTCAAATATCTATTATTCTAAATTTTACTCGATTTCCTATACGATTAAAGATATTACATCGCGGTTTTCACCAGTTTATTTGGCACCTCATTTTTTATAAAATAAGTCCTATAAGTCTACTCTCAAGAGTTGATAAAGGTACAAACGAATAAATTGTTTATATATCACATTTTCAAATATCTATTATTCTCCATTTTACTCGATCTCCTAAACGGTTAAGGATAGGACATTGCGGTTTTCACCAGTGGATTTAACACCTCATTTTACATAAAATAAGTCCTCTAAGTCTACTCTCAAGAGTTGATAAAGGTACAAACAAATAAAATGTTTATACATCACATTTTCAAATATCTATTATTCTCCATTTTACTCGATCTCCTAAACGGTTAAAGATAGGACATCGCGGTTTTTATCAGTTTATTTAGCACCTTATTTTACGTAAAATAAGTATTATAAGTCTACTCTCAGGAGTTGATAAACGTACAAACGAACAAAATGTTTATATATCACATTTTCAAATATCTATTATTCTCCATTTTACTCGATCTCCTAAACGGTTAAGGATTGGACATTGCGGTTTTTACCAGTGGATATAACACCTCATTTTACATAAAATAAGTGCTATAAGTCTACTCTCAAGAGTTGATAAAGGTACAAACCAAAAAATGTTTATATATCACATTTTCAAATATCTTTTATTTTCCAATTTACTCGATCTCCTGAACGGTTAAAGATAGGACATCGCGGTTTTCTCCAATGGATTTAGCACCTCATTTTTCATAAAATAAGTCCTGTAAGCCTACTCTCAAGGGTTGATAAAGGTACAAACGAATAAATTGTTTAAATATCACATTTTCAAATATCTATTATTTTCCATTTTACTCGATCTCCTAAACGGTTATAGATAGGACATCGCGGTTTTTACCAGTTTATTTAGCACCTCATTTTACATAAAATAAGTCCTATAAGTCTACTCTCAAGGGTTGATAAAAGTACAAACGAATAAATTGTTTAAATATCACATTTTCAAATATCTATTATTCTCCATTTAACTCGATCTCCTAAACGGTTAAGGATAGGACATTGCGGTTTTCACCAGTGGATTTAACACCTCATTTTACATAAAATAAGTCTTCTAAGTCTACTCTCAAGAGTTGATAAAGGTACAAACAAATAAAATGTTTATACATCACATTTTCAAATATCTATTATTCTCCATTTTACTCGATCTCCTAAACGGTTAAAGATAGGACATCGCGGTTTTTACTAGAGGATTTAGCACCACATTTTACATACAATAAGTCCTATAAGTCTACTCTCAAGAGTTGATAATAGTACAAACGATTAAAATGTTTATATATCACATTTTCAAATATCTATTATTCTCCATTTTACTCGATCTCCTAAACGGTTAAAGATAGGATATCGCGGTTTTCACCAGTGGATTTAGCACCTCATTTTTTATAAAATAAGTCCTATAAGTCTACTCTCAAGAGTTGATAATGGTACAAACGGTTAAATTGTTTATATATCACATTTTCAAATATCTATTATTCTAAATTTTACTCGATTTCCTATACGATTAAAGATATTACATCGCGGTTTTCACCAGTTTATTTGGCACCTCATTTTTTATAAAATAAGTCCTATAAGTCTACTCTCAAGAGTTGATAAAGGTACAAACGAATAAATTGTTTATATATCACATTTTCAAATATCTATTATTCTCCATTTTACTCGATCTCCTAAACGGTTAAGGATAGGACATTGCGGTTTTCACCAGTGGATTTAACACCTCATTTTACATAAAATAAGTCCTCTAAGTCTACTCTCAAGAGTTGATAAAGGTACAAACAAATAAAATGTTTATACATCACATTTTCAAATATCTATTATTCTCCATTTTACTCGATCTCCTAAACGGTTAAAGATAGGACATCGCGGTTTTTATCAGTTTATTTAGCACCTTATTTTACGTAAAATAAGTATTATAAGTCTACTCTCAGGAGTTGATAAACGTACAAACGAACAAAATGTTTATATATCACATTTTCAAATATCTATTATTCTCCATTTTACTCGATCTCCTAAACGGTTAAGGATTGGACATTGCGGTTTTTACCAGTGGATATAACACCTCATTTTACATAAAATAAGTGCTATAAGTCTACTCTCAAGAGTTGATAAAGGTACAAACGAATAAAATGTTTATATATCACATTTTCAAATATCTATTATTCTCCATTTTACTCGATTTCCTAAACGGTTAAGGATAGGACATTGCGGTTTTCACCAGTGGATTTAACAACTCATTTTACATAAAATAAGTTCTATAAGTCTACTCTCAAGAGTTGATAAAGGTACAAACAAATAAAATGTTAATATATCACATTTTCAAATATCTATTATTCTCCATTTTACTCGATCTCCTAAACGGTTAAAAAAAGGACCTCGCGGTTTTTACCAGTGGATTACGACCCTCATTTTACATAAAATAAGTCCTATAAGTCTACTCTCAAGAGTTGATTAAGGTACAAACGAATAAAATGTTAATATATCACATTTTCAAATATCTATTATTCTCCATTTTACTCGATCTCCTAAACGGTTAAAGATAGGACATCGCGGTTTTCACCAGTGGATTAAGCACCTCATTTTACATTATATAAGTCCTATAAGTCTACTCTTAAGAGTTGATAAAGGTACAAACGAAAAAAGGTTTATATATCACATTTTCAAATATCTATTATTCTCCATTTTACTCGATCTCCTAAACGGTTAAAGATAGGACATCGCGGTTTTCTCCAGTGGATTTAGCACCTCATTTTACATTATATAAGTCCTATAAGTCTACTCTTAAGAGTTGATAAAGGTACAAACGAAAAAATGTTTATATATCACATTTTCAAATATCTATTATTCTCCATTTTACTCGATCTCCTAAACGATTAAAGATAGGACATTGCCGTTTTTTACCAGTGCATTTTGCACCTCATTTTACATTATATTAGTCCTATAAGTCTACTCTTAAGAGTTGATAAAGGTACAAACGAAAAAATGTTTATATATCACATTTTCAAATATCTTTTATTTTCCATTTTACTCGATCTCCTGAACGGTTAAAGATAGGACATCGCGGTTTTCTCCAATGGATTTAGCACCTCATTTTTCATAAAATAAGTCCTGTAAGCCTACTCTCAAGGGTTGATAAAGGTACAAACGAATAAATTGTTTAAATATCACATTTTCAAATATCTATTATTTTCCATTTTACTCGATCTCCTAAACGGTTATAGATAGGACATCGCGGTTTTTACCAGTTTATTTAGCACCTCATTTTACATAAAATAAGTCCTATAAGTCTACTCTCAAGGGTTGATAAAAGTACAAACGAATAAATTGTTTAAATATCACATTTTCAAATATCTATTATTCTCCATTTAACTCGATCTCCTAAACGGTTAAGGATAGGACATTGCGGTTTTCACCAGTGGATTTAACACCTCATTTTACATAAAATAAGTCCTCTAAGTCTACTCTCAAGAGTTGATAAAGGTACAAACAAATAAAATGTTTATACATCACATTTTCAAATATCTATTATTCTCCATTTTACTCGATCTCCTAAACGGTTAAAGATAGGACATCGCGGTTTTTACTAGAGGATTTAGCACCACATTTTACATACAATAAGTCCTATAAGTCTACTCTCAAGAGTTGATAATAGTACAAACGATTAAAATGTTTATATATCACATTTTCAAATATCTATTATTCTCCATTTTACTCGATCTCCTAAACGGTTAAAGATAGGATATCGCGGTTTTCACCAGTGGATTTAGCACCTCATTTTTTATAAAATAAGTCCTATAAGTCTACTCTCAAGAGTTGATAATGGTACAAACGGTTAAATTGTTTATATATCACATTTTCAAATATCTATTATTCTAAATTTTACTCGATTTCCTATACGATTAAAGATATTACATCGCGGTTTTCACCAGTTTATTTGGCACCTCATTTTTTATAAAATAAGTCCTATAAGTCTACTCTCAAGAGTTGATAAAGGTACAAACGAATAAAATGTTTATATATCACATTTTCAAATATCTTTTATTCTCCATTTTACTCGATCTCCTAAACGGTTAAGGATAGGACATTGCGGTTTTCACCAGTGGATTTAACACCTCATTTTACATAAAATAAGTCCTCTAAGTCTACTCTCAAGAGTTGATAAAGGTACAAACAAATAAAATGTTTATACATCACATTTTCAAATATCTATTATTCTCCATTTTACTCGATCTCCTAAACGGTTAAAGATAGGACATCGCGGTTTTTATCAGTTTATTTAGCACCTTATTTTACGTAAAATAAGTATTATAAGTCTACTCTCAGGAGTTGATAAACGTACAAACGAACAAAATGTTTATATATCACATTTTCAAATATCTATTATTCTCCATTTTACTCGATCTCCTAAACGGTTAAGGATTGGACATTGCGGTTTTTACCAGTGGATATAACACCTCATTTTACATAAAATAAGTGCTATAAGTCTACTCTCAAGACTTGATAAAGGTACAAACAAATAAAATGTTTATACATCACATTTTCAAATATCTATTATTCTCCATTTTACTCGATCTCCTAAACGGTTAAAGATAGGACATCGCGGTTTTTACCAGTGTATTTAGCACCTTATTTTACATAAAATAAGTCCTATAAGTCTACTCTCAAGAGTTGATAAATGTACAAACGAATAAAATGTTGATATATCACAATTTCAAATATCTATTATTTTCTATTTTACTCGATCTCCTAAACGGTTAAAGATAGGACATCGCGGTTTTCACCAGTGGATTTAGCACCTCATTTTACATTATATAAGTCCTATAAGTCTACTCTTAAGAGTTGATAAAGGTACAAACGAATAAAATGTTTATATATCACATTTTCAAATATCTATTATTCTCTTTTTACTCGATCTTCTAAACGGTTAAAGATAGGACATCGTGGTTTTCACCAGTTTATTTGGCACCTCATTTTACATAAAATAAGTCCTATAAGTCTACTCTCAAGAGTTGATAAAGGTACAAACGAATAAAATGTTTATATACCACAATTTCAAATATCTATTATCCTCCATTTTACTCGATCTCCTAAACGGTTAAAGATAGGACATCGCGGTTTTCACCAGTAGATTTAGCACCTCATTTTTCATAAAATAAGTCCTATAAGTCTACTCTCAAGAGTTGATAATGGTACAAACGGATAAAATGTTTATATATCACATTTTCAAATATCTATTATTCTAAATTTTACTCGATTTCCTATACGATTAAAGATATTACATCGCGGTTTTCACCAGCTTATTTGGCACCTCATTTTACATAAAATAAGTCCTATAAGTCTACTCTTAAGAGTTGATAAAAGTACAAACGAATAAAATGTTTATATATCACATTTTCAAATATCTATTATTCTCTATTTAACTCGATCTCCTAAACGGTTAAAGATAGGACATCGCGGTTTTCACCAGTAAATTTAGCACCTCATTTTACATACAATAAGTCCTATAAGTCTACTCTTAAGAGTTGATAAAGGTACAAACGAATAAAATGTTTATATATCACATTTGCAAATATCTATTATTCTCCATTTTACTCGATCTCCTAAACGGTTAAAGATATTACATCGCGGTTTTCACCAGTTTATTTGGCACCTCATTTTACATAAAATAAGTCCTATAAGTCTACTCTCAAGAGTTGATATAGGTACAAACAAATAAAATATTTATACATCACATTTTCAAATATCTATTATTCTCCATTTTACTCGATCTCCTAAACGGTTAAAGATAGGACATCACGGTTTTCACCAGTGGATTTAGCACCTCATTTTACATAAAATAAGTCCTATAAGCCTACTCTCAAGAGTTGATAATGGTACAAACGAATAAAATGTTTATACATCACATTTTCAAATATCTTTTATTCTCCATTTTACTCGATGTCCTAAACGGTTAAAGATAAGACATCGCGGTTTTTATCAGTTTATTTAGCACCTTATTTTACGTAAAATAAGTATTATATGTCTACTCTCAGGAGTTGATAAACGTACAAACGAACAAAATGTTTATATATCACATTTTCAAATATCTATTATTCTCCATTTAACTCGATCTCCTAAACGGTTAAGGATAGGACATTGCGGTTTTCACCAGTGGATTTAACACCTCATTTTACATAAAATAAGTCCTCTAAGTCTACTCTCAAGAGTTGATAAAGGTACAAACAAATAAAATGTTTATACATCACATTTTCAAATATCTATTATTCTCCATTTTACTCGATCTCCTAAACGGTTAAAGATAGGACATCGCGGTTTTTATCAGTTTATTTAGCACCTTATTTTACGTAAAATAAGTATTATAAGTCTACTCTCAGGAGTTGATAAATGTACAAACGAACAAAATGTTTATATATCACATTTTCAAATATCTATTATTCTCCATTTTACTCGATCTCCTAAACGGTTAAGGATTGGACATTGCGGTTTTCACCAGTGGATTTAACACCTCATTTTACATAAAATAAGTCCTATAAGTCTACTCTCAAGAGTTGATAAAGGTACAAACAAATAAAATGTTTATACATCACATTTTCAAATATCTATTATTCTCCATTTTACTCGATCTCCTAAACGGTTAAAGATAGGACATCGCGGTTTTTACCAGTGTATTTAGCACCTTATTTTACATAAAATAAGTCCTATAAGTCTACTCTCAAGAGTTGATAAATATACAAACGAATAAAATGTTGATATATCACATTTTCAAATATCTATTATTTTCTATTTTACTCGATCTCCTAAACGGTTAAAGATAGGACATCGCGGTTTTCACCAGTGGATTTAGCACCTACTTTTACATTATATAAGTCCTATAAGTCTACTCTTAAGAGTTGATAAAGGTACAAACGAATAAAATGTTTATATATCACATTTTCAAATATCTATTATTCTCTTTTTACTCGATCTTCTAAACGGTTAAAGATAGGACATCGTGGTTTTCACCAGTTTATTTGGCACCTCATTTTACATAAAATAAGTCCTATAAGTCTACCCTCAAGAGTTGATAAAAGTACAAACGAATAAAATGTTTATATATCACATTTTCAAATATCTATTATCCTCCATTTTACTCGATCTCCTAAACGGTTAAAGATAGGACATCGCGGTTTTCACCAGTGGATTTAGCACCTCATTTTTCATAAAATAAGTCCTATAAGTCTACTCTCAAGAGTTGATAATGGTACAAACGGATATAATGTTTATATATCACATTTTCAAATACCTATTATTCTAAATTTTACTCGATTTCCTATACGATTAAAGATATTACATCGCGGTTTTCACCAGCTTATTTGGCACCTCATTTTACATAAAATAAGTCCTATAAGTCTACTCTCAAGAGTTGATAAAAGTACAAACGAATAAAATGTTTATATATCACATTTTCAAATATCTATTATTCTCTATTTTACTCGATCTCCTAAACGGTTAAAGATAGGACATCGCGGTTTTCACCAGTAAATTTAGCACCTCATTTTACATACAATAAGTCCTATAAGTCTACTCTTAAGAGTTGATAAAGGTACAAACGAATAAAATGTTTATATATCACATTTGCAAATATCTATTATTCTCCATTTTACTCGATCTCCTAAACGGTTAAAGATATTACATCGCGGTTTTCACCAGTTTATTTGGCACCTCATTTTACATAAAATAAGTCCTATATGTCTACTCTCAAGAGTTGATATGGGTACAAACAAATAAAATATTTATACATCACATTTTCAAATATCTATTATTCTCCATTTTACTCGATCTCCTAAACGGTTAAAGATAGGACATCACGGTTTTCACCAGTGGATTTAGCACCTCATTTTACATAAAATAAGTTCTATAAGTCTACTCTCAAGAGTTGATAATAGTACAAACGGATAAAATGTTAATATATCACATATTCAAATATCTATTAATCTCCATTTTATTCGATCTCCTAAACGGTTAAAGATAGGACCTCGCGGTTTTCACCAGTGGATTTAGCACTTCATTTTACATAAAATAAGTCCTATAAGTCTACTCTCAAGAGTTGATAAAGGTACAAACGAATAAAATGTTAATATATCACATTTTAAAATATCAATTATTCTCCATTTTACTCGATCTCTTAAACGGTTAAAGATAGGACATTGCGGTTTTCACCAGTGGATTTAGCACCTCAATTTACATAAAATAAGTCCTATAAGTCTACTTTCCAGAGTTGATAAAGGTACAAACGAATAAAATGTTTATATATCACATTTTCAAATATCTATTATTCTCCATTTTACTCGATCTTCTAAACGGATAAAGATAGGACATCGCGGTTTTCACCAGTGGATTTAGAACCTCATTTTACATTATATAAGTTTTATAAGTCTACTCTTAAGAGTTGATAAAGGTACAAACGAAAAATGTTTATATATCACATTTTCAAATATCTATTATTCTCCATTTTACTCGATCTCCTAAACGGTTAAGGATAGGACATCGCGGTTTTTACCAGTTTATTTAGCACCTCATTTTACATAAAATAAGTCCTATAAGTCTACTTTCAAGGGTTGATAAAAGTTCAAACAAGTAAAATGTTTATATATCACATTTTCAAATATCTATTATTCTCTATTTTACTAAATCTCCTAAACTGTTAAAGATAGGACCTCGCGGTTTTCACCAGTAAATTTAGCACAAATTTTACAAACAATAAGTTCTATAAGTCTACTATCAAGAGTTGATAAGTTTACAAACGAATAAAATGTTAATATATCACATTTTTAAATATCTATTAATCTCCATTTTACTCGATCTCCTAAACGGTTAAAGATAGGACATCGCGGTTTTTACCAGTGTATTTAGCACCTTATTTTACATAAAATAAGTCCTATAAGTCTACTCTCAAGAGTTGATAAATGTACAAACGAATAAAATGTTTATATATCACATTTTCAAATATCTATTATTCTCTATTTTACTCGATCTCCTAAACGGTTAAAGATAGGACATCGCGGTTTTATCAGTTTATTTAGCACCTTATTTTACGTAAAATAAGTATTATAAGTCTACTCTCAGGAGTTGATAAACGTACAAACGAACAAAATGTTTATATATCACATTTTCAAATAACTATTATTCTCCATTTTACTCGATCTCCTAAACGGTTAAGGATTGGACATTGCGGTTTTCACCAGTGGATTTAACACCTCATTTTACATAAAATAAGTCCTATAAGTCTACTCTCAAGAGTTGATAAAGGTACAAACAAATAAAATGTTTATACATCACATTTTCAAATATCTATTATTCTCCATTTTACTCGATCTCCTAAACGGTTAAAGATAGGACATCGCGGTTTTTACCAGTGTATTTAGCACCTTATTTTACATAAAATAAGTCCTACAAGTCTACTCTCAAGAGTTGATAAATGTACAAACGAATAAAATGTTGATATATCACATTTTCAAATATCTATTATTTTCTATTTTACTCGATCTCCTAAACGGTTAAAGATAGGACATCGCGGTTTTCACCAGTGGATTTAGCACCTCATTTTGCATTATATAAGTCCTATAAGTCTACTCTTAAGAGTTGATAAATGTACAAACGAATAAAATGTTTATATATCACATTTTCAAGTATCTATTATTCTCTATTTTACTCGATCTTCTAAACGGTTAAAGATAGGACATCGTGGTTTTCACCAGTTTATTTGAAACCTCATTTTACATAAAATAAGTCCTATAAGTCTACCCTCAAGAGTTGATAAAAGTACAAACGAATAAAATGTTTATATATCACATTTTCAAATATCTATTATTCTCCATTTTATTCGATCTCCTAAACGGTTAAAGATATTACATCGCGGTTTTCACCAGCTTATTTGCACCTCATTTTACATAAAATAAGTCCTATAAGTCTACTCTCAAGAGTTGATAAAAGTACAAACGAATAAAATGTTTATATATCACATTTTCAAATATCTATTATTCTCTATTTTACTCGATCTCCTAAACGGTTAAAGATAGGACATCGCGGTTTTCACCAGTAAATTTAGCACCTCATTTTACATTATATAAGTTTTATAAGTCTACTCTTAAGAGTTGATAAAGGTACAAACGAAAAATGTTTATATATCACATTTTCAAATATCTATTATTCTCCATTTTACTCGATCTCCTAAACGGTTAAGGATAGGACATCGCGGTTTTTACCAGTTTATTTAGCACCTCATTTTACATAAAATAAGTCCTATAAGTCTACTTTCAAGGGTTGATAAAAGTTCAAACAAATAAAATGTTTATATATCACATTTTAAAATATCTATTATTCTCTATTTTACTAAATCTCCTAAACGGTTAAAGATAGGACCTCGCGGTCTTCACCAGTAAATTTAGCACAAATTTTACATACAATAAGTTCTATAAGTCTACTATCAAGAGTTGATAAGTTTACAAACGAATAAAATAATTATATATCACATTTTCAAATATCTAATATTTTCCATTTAACTCGATCTCCTAAACGGTTAAGGATAGGACCTCGCGGTTTTCACCAATGGATTTAGCACCTCATTTTACATAAAATAAGTCCTATAAGTCTACTCTCAAGAGTTGATAAAGGTACAAACGAATAAAATGTTAATATATCACATTTTCAAATATCTATTATTCTCCATTTTACTCGATCTCCTAAACGGTTAAAGAAAATACATCGCGGCTTTCACCAGTGGATTGAGCACCTCATTTTACATAAAATAAGTCCTATAAGTCTACTCTCAAGAGTTGATAAAGGTACAAACGAATAAAATGTTAATATATCACATTTTCAAATATCTATTATTCTCCATTTTACTCGATCTCCTAAACGGTTAAAGAAAATACATCGCGGCTTTCACCAGTGGATTGAGCACCTCATTTTACATAAAATAAGTCCTATAAGCCTACTCTTAAGAGTTGATAATAGTACAAACGAATAAAATGTTTATATATCACATTTTTAAATATCTATTATTCTCCATTTTACTCGATCTCCTAAACGGTTAAAGATAGGACATCGCGGTTTTTATCAGTTTATTTAGCACCTTATTTTACGTAAAATAAGTATTATAAGTCTACTCTCAGGAGTTGATAAAGGTACAAACAAATAAAATGTTTATACATCACATTTTCAAATATCTATTATTCTCCATTTTACTCGATCTCCTAAACGGTTAAAGATAGGACATCGCGGTTTTTACCAGTGTATTTAGCACCTTATTTTACATAAAATAAGTCCTATAAGTCTACTCTCAAGAGTTGATAAATGTACAAACGAATAAAATGTTGATATATCACATTTTCAAATATCTATTATTTTCTATTTTACTCGATCTCCTAAACGGTTAAAGATAGGACATCGCGGTTTTCACCAGTGGATTTAGCACCTCATTTTACATAAAATAAGTCCTATAAGTCTACTCCTAAGAGTTGATAAAGGTACAAACGAATAAAATGTTTATATATCACATTTTCAAATATCTATTATTCTCCATTTTACTCGATCTCCTAAACGGTTAAAGAAAATACATCGCGGCTTTCACCAGTGGATTGAGCACCTCATTTTACATAAAATAAGTCCTATAAGTCTACTCTTAAGAGTTGATAAAGGTACAAACGAATAAAATGTTTATATATCACATTTTCAAATATCTATTATTTTCCATTTTATTCGATCTCCTAAACAGTTAAAGATAGGATATCTCGGTTTCCTCCAGTGGATTTAGAACCTCATTTTACATAAAATAAGTCCTATAAGTCTACTCTCAAGAGTTGATAATGGTACAAACGAATAAAATGTTTATATATCACATTTTCAAATATCTATTATTCTAAATTTTACTCGATTTCCTATACGGTTAAAGATAGGACATCGCGGTTTTTACCAGTTTATTTAGCACCTCATTTTACGTAAAATAAGTCCTATAAGTCTACTCTCAGGAGTTGATAAACGTACAAACGATTAAAATGATTATATATCACATTTTCAAATATCTATTATTTTCCATTTTACTTGATCTCCTAAACGGTTAAAGATAGGACATTGCGGTTTTCACCAGTGGATTTAGCACCTCATTTTACATAAAATAAGTCCTATAAGTCTACTCTTAAGAGTTGATAAAGGTACAAACGAATAAAATGTTTATATACCACAATTTCAAATATCTATTATTCTCCATTTTACTCGATCTGCTAAACGGCTAAAGATAGGACATCGCGGTTTTCACCAGTGGATTTAGCAACTCATTTTACATAAAATAAGTCCGATAAGTCTACTCTCAAGAGTTGATAAAGGTACAAACGAAAAAAATGTTTATATATCACATTTTCAAACAACTATTATTCTCCACTTTACTCGATCTCCTAAACGGTTAAAGATAGGACATCGCGGTTTTCACCAGTGGATTTAGCACCTCATTTTACGTAAAATAAGTCCTATAAGTCTACTCTCAAGAGTTGATAAAGGTGCAAACGAATTAAATGTTTATATATCACATTTTCAAATATCTATTATTTTCCATTTTACTCGATCTCCTAAACGGTTAAAGATAAAATATCGCGATTTTCACCAGTGGATTTAGTACCTCATTTTACATAAAATAAGTCCTATAAGTCTACTTTCAAGAGTTGATAAAGGTACAAACGAATAAAATGTTTATATATCACATTTTCAAATATCTATTATTCTCCATTTTACTCGATCTCCTAAACGGTTAAAGATAGGACATCGCGGTTTTCACCAGTGGATTTAGCACATCATTTTACATAAAATAAGTCCTATAAGTCTACTCTCAAGAGTTGATAAAGGTACAAACGAATAAAATGTTTTTATATCACATTTTCAAATATCTACTATTTTCCATTTTACTCGATCTCCTAAACGGTTAAAGATAGGACATCGCGGTTTTCACCAGTGGATTTAGCTCCTCATTTTACATAAAATAAGTCCTATAAGTCTACTCTCAAGAGTTGATAAAGGTACAAACGAATAAAATGTTTATATATCACATTTTCAAATGTCATATATTCCCCATTTTACTCGATCTCCTAAACGGATAAAGATAGGACATCGCGCATTTCACCAGTGGATTTAGCACCTCATTTTACGTAAAATAAGTCCTATAAGTCTACTCTCAAGAGTTGATAAAGGTACAAACGAATAAAATGTTTATATATCACATTTTCAAATATCTATTATTCTTCATTTTACTCGATCTCCTAAACGGTTAAAGATAGGACATCGCGGTTTTTACCAGTGGATTTAGCACCTAATTTTACATAAAATAAGTCCTATAAATTTACTCTCAAGAGTTGATAAAGGTACAAACGAATAAAATGTTTATATATCACATTTTCAAATATCTATTATTCTTCATTTTACTCGACCTCCTAAACGGTTAAAGATAGGACATCGCGGTTTTCAGTAGTAAATTTAGCACCTCATTTTACATAAAATAAGTAATATAAGTCTACCCTCAAGGGTTGATAAAGGTACAATCGAATAAAATTGTTTATATATCACATTTTCAAATATCTATTATTTTCCATTTTATTCGATCACCTAAACGGTTAAAGATAGGATATCGCGGTTTTCACCAGTGGATTTAGCACCTCATTTTACATACAATAAGTCCTATAAGTCTACTCTCAAGAGTTGATAAAGGTACAAACGAATTAAATGTTTATATATCACATTTTCAAATATTTATAATTCTCCATTTTACTCGATCTCCTAAACGGTTAAAAATAGGACATCGCAGTTTTCACCAGTGGATTTAGCACCTCATTTTACATAAAATAAGTCATATAAGTCTTCTCTCAAAAGTTGATAAAGGTACATACGAATTAAATGTTTATATATCACATTTTCAAACAACTATTATTCTTCATTTTACTCGATCTCCTAAACGGTTAAAGATAGAATATCGCGGTTTTTGCCAGTGGATTTAGCACCTTATTTTACATAAAATAAGTCGTATATGTCAACCCTCAAGAGTTGATAAAGGTACAAACGAATAAAATGTTTATATATCACATTTTCAAATATTATATATTCTCCATTTTACTCGATCTCCTAAACGGATAAAGATAGGACATCGCGGTTTTCACCAGTGGATTTAGCACCTCATTTTACGTAAAATAAGTCCTATAAGTCTCATCTCAAGAGTGATAAAGGTACAAACGAATAATGTTTATATATCACATTTTCAAACAACTATTATTCTTCATTTTACTCGATCTCCTAAACGGTTAAAGATAGGATATCGCGGTTTTTGCCAGTGGATTTATCACCTCATTTTACATAAAATAAGTCCTAACAGTCTACTCTCAAGAGTTGATAAAGGTACAAACGAATAAAATGTTTATATTTCACGTTTTCAAATATTCATTATTTTTCATTTTACTCGATCACCTAAACGGTTAACGATAGGTCATCGCGGTTTTAACCAGTGCATTTAGCAACCTAATTTTACATAAAGTAAGTCCTATAAGTCTACTCTCAAGAGTTGATAAAGGTACAAACAAATAAAATGTTTATACATCACATTTTCAAATATCTATTATTCTCCATTTTACTCGATCTCCTAAACGGTTAAAGATAGGACATCGCGGTTTTTATCAGTTTATTTAGCACCTTATTTTACGTAAAATAAGTATTATAAGTCTACTCTCAGGAGTTGATAAACGTACAAACGAACAAAATGTTTATATATCACATTTTCAAATATATATTATTCTCCATTTTACTCGATCTCCTAAACGGTTAAGGATTGGACATTGCGGTTTTCACCAGTGGATTTAACACCTCATTTTACATAAAATAAGTCCTATAAGTCTACTCTCAAGAGTTGATAAAGGTACAAACAAATAAAATGTTTATACATCACATTTTCAAATATCTATTATTCTCCATTTTACTCGATCTCCTAAACGGTTAAAGATAGGACATCGCGGTTTTTACCAGTGTATTGAGCACCTTATTTTACATAAAATAAGTCCTATAAGTCTACTCTCAAGAGTTGATAAATGTACAAACGAATAAAATGTTGATATATCACATTTTCAAATATCTATTATTTTCTATTTTACTCGATCTCCTAAACGGTTAAAGATAGGACATCGCGGTTTTCACCAGTGGATTTAGCACCTCATTTTGCATTATATAAGTCCTATAAGTGGACATCGCGGTTTTCAACAGTAAATTTAGCACCTCATTTTACATACAATAAGTCCTATAAGTCTACTCTCAAGAGTTGATAAAGGTACAATCAAATAAAATGTTTATACATCACATTTTCAAATATCTTTTATTCTCCATTTTACTCGATCTCCTAAACGGTTAAAGATAAGACGTCGCGGTTTTTACCAGTAGATTTAGCACCTAATTTTACGTAAAATAAGTCCTATAAGTCTACTCTCAGGAGTTGATAAAGGTACAAACGAATAAAATGTTTATATATCACATTTTCAAATATCTATTATTCTCCATTTTACTTGATCTCCTAAACGGTTAAATATAAGACATCGCGGTTTTCACCAGTGGATTTAGCACCTCATTTTACATACAATAAGTCATATAAGTCTACTCACAAAAATTGATAAAGGTACAAACGAATAAAATGTTTATACATCACATTTTCAAATATCTATTATTCTCCATTTTACTCGATCTCCTAAACGGTTAAAGATATTACATCGCGGTTTTCACCAGTTTATTTGGCACCTCATTTTACATAAAATAAGTCCTATAAGTCTACTCTCAAGAGTTGATAAAAGTACAAACGAATAAAATGTTTATATATCACATTTTCAAATATCTATTATTCTCTATTTTACTCGATCTCTTAAACGGTTAAAGATAGGACATCGCGGATTTTACCAGTGGATTTAGCACCTCATTTTACGTAAAATAAGTCCTATAAGTCTTCTCTCAAGAGTTGATAAAGGTACAAACGAACAAAACGTTTATATATCACATTTTCATATATCTACTATTCTCCATTTTACTCGATCTCCTAAAAGGTTAAGGATAGGACATTGCGGTTTTCACCAGTGGATTTAGCACCTCATTTTACATAAAATAAGTCCTATAAGTCTACTCCTAAGAGTTGATAAAGGTACAAACGAATAAAATGTTTATATATCACATTTTCAAATATCTATTATTCTCCATTTTACTCGATCTCCTAAACGGTTAAGGATAGGACATTGCGGTTTTCACCAGTGGATTTAACAACTCATTTTACATAAAATAAGTTCTATAAGTCTACTCTCAAGAGTTGATAAAGGTACAAACAAATAAAATGTTAATATATCACATTTTCAAATATCTATTATTCTCCATTTTACTCGATCTCCTAAACGGTTAAAAAAAGGACCTCGCGGTTTTCACCAGTGGATAACGACCCTCATTTTACATAAAATAAGTCCTATAAGTCTACTCTCAAGAGTTGATAAAGGTACACACGAATAAAATGTTAATATATCACATTTTCAAATATCTATTATTCTCCATTTTACTCGATTTCCTAAACGGTTAAAGATAGGACATCGCGGTTTTCACCAGTGAATTAAGCACCTCATTTTACATTATATAAGTCCTATAAGTCTACTTTTAAGAGTTGATAAAGGTACAAACGAAAAAAGGTTTATATATCACATTTTCAAATATCTATTATTCTCCATTTTACTCGATCTCCTAAACGGTTAAAGATAGGACTTCGCGGTTTTCTCCAGTGGATTTAGCACCTCATTTTACATTATATAAGTCCTATAAGTCTACTCTTAAGAGTTGATAAAGGTACAAACGAAAAAATGTTTTTATATCACATTTTCAAATATCTATTATTCTCCATTTTACTCGATCTCCTAAACGATTAAAGATAGGACATTGCCGTTTTTCACCAGTGCATTTTGCACCTCATTTTACATTATATAAGTCCTATAAGTCTACTCTTAAGAGTTGATAAAGGTACAAACGAAAAAATGTTTATATATCACATTTTCAAATATCTTTTATTTTCCATTTTACTCGATCTCCTGAACGGTTAAAGATAGGAAATCGCGGTTTTCTCCAATGGATTTAGCACCTCATTTTTCATAAAATATGTCCTGTAAGCCTACTCTCATGGGTTGATAAAGGTACAAACGAATAAATTGTTTAAATATCACATTTTCAAATATCTATTATTTTCCATTTTACTCGATCTCCTAAACGGTTATAGATAGGACATCGCGGTTTTTACCAGTTTATTTAGCACCTCATTTTACATAAAATGAGTCCTATAAGTCTACTCTTAAGAGTTGATAAAGGTACAAACGAAAAAATGTTTTTATATCACATTTTCAAATATCTATTATTCTCCATTTTACTCGATCTCCTAAACGATTAAAGATAGGACATTGCCGTTTTTCACCAGTGCATTTTGCACCTCATTTTACATTATATAAGTCCTATAAGTCTACTCTTAAGAGTTGATAAAGGTACAAACGAAAAAATGTTTATATATCACATTTTCAAATATCTTTTATTTTCCATTTTACTCGATCTCCTGAACGGTTAAAGATAGGAAATCGCGGTTTTCTCCAATGGATTTAGCACCTCATTTTTCATAAAATATGTCCTGTAAGCCTACTCTCATGGGTTGATAAAGGTACAAACGAATAAATTGTTTAAATATCACATTTTCAAATATCTATTATTTTCCATTTTACTCGATCTCCTAAACGGTTATAGATAGGACATCGCGGTTTTTACCAGTTTATTTAGCACCTCATTTTACATAAAATGAGTCCTATAAGTCTACTCTCAAGGGTTGATAAAAGTACAAACGAATAAATTGTTTAAATATAACATTTTCAAATATCTATTGTTTTCCATTTTACTCGATCTCCTAAACGGTTAAAGATAGGACATTGCGGTTTTCACCAGTGGATTTAGCACCTCATTTTACATAAAATAAGTCCTATAAGTCTACTCTTAAGAGTTGATAAAGGTACAACCGAAAAAATGTTTATATACCACATTTTCAAATATCTATTATTCTCCATTTTACTCGATCTCCTAAACGATTAAAGATAGGACATTGCCGTTTTTCACCAGTGCATTTTGCACCTCATTTTACATAAAATAAGTCCTATAAGTCTACTCTCAAGGGTTGATAAAAGTACAAACGAATAAATTGTTTAAATATCACATTTTCAAATATCTATTGTCCTCCATTTTACTCGATCTCCGAAACGGTTAAAGATAGGACATTGCGGTTTTCACCAGTGGATTTAGCACCTCATTTTACATAAAATAAGTCCTATAAGTCTACTCTCAAGGGTTGATAAAGGTACAAACGAATAAATTGTTTAAATATCACATTTTCAAATATCTATTATTCTCCATTTTACTCGATCTCCTAAACGGTTAAGGATAGGACATAGCGGTTTTCACCAGTGGATCTAACAACTCATTTTACATAAAATAAGTCCTATAAGTTTACTCTCAAGAGTTGATAAAGGCACAAACAAATAAAATGTTTATATATCACATTTTCAAATATCTATTATTCTCCATTTTACTCGATCTCCTAAACGGTTAAAGATAGGACCTCGCGGTTTTCACCAGTGGATTAAGCTTCTCATTTTACATTAAATAAGTCATATAAGTCTACTCTCAAGAATTGATAATAGTACAAACGAATAAAATGTTTATATATCACATTTTCAAATATCTATTAATCTCCATTTTACTCGATCTCCTAAACGGTTAAAGATAGGACCTCGCGGTTTTCACCAGTGGTGTAATGAACCCATTATTGTCTTCCCCTAAAAAGGACAAATAAATTAGTCGTTACAATTATTATTCCAAATACTTACCGATCTTCATGCTGTTGTTGGTCCAATCTCCTAACCGCACTTTGGTGACAATAATATCTTCCCTGGAAAATTAAGAACAAGTGAATAAATGTACTAACAATTATTACTACATTTACCAGGCCAGCCCAAACAAGTGCATTTCAAGCACTAAGTACAGTCAGTACCATTTTTTCCACCAGTGCAAGTGCAGCTGTCACAACATAACCACTTTTGGAGATTTAACCATAGGCAACCAGAGTCACTCAGGATGTTTGTTTACCTTTTGGACTTGTAAATAAAATTCACCAGTTGGACCCAAAAAACTCAAAAATAAATCATTTTAACTTACTATGATAATCCAGACTTGATTGTCTTCCGTCGTCCACCACGAATACAGCCGTCTAAGTTACCAAAACATCCCTGATGACTCCAACTTTCTTATTTTGTTCTTGTTCCGTCGGCATATGTAGTCACTTTTTAACACTCTTTTCTTCGGAAATTATTATTCCCTTCACATTTATGGTTTCACTAAACAAAAGAACGACACTTTCTTGTCACTAACATTCACCACCGAAACTACGAAAGTACACCGATTTCGAAAATAGGCCCGTTTACCGAACAACAACTCCCGACGGCAAAAGACCACCTAACCTACAAGAGAAATCACGCAAACCGTTAACCGTTTATATCAAACTTTCCGTTTTCGTTGAATAAACGGACAACTAGTAACGGGGTGTGTTCTTTAGAGGGCACTACAAACTATATCTCACTGCCACAACCGTCTTCGGAGGCTAGAGACGAATAATTTGAAGTACCGGAAAAGAAAGCGCAGGTGGCACTAATTACTACATCTTACCAGTGTCCTTCCGGTTAAGCAGTATAAGCGTTGGCCTGTTTTACCAAGAAATCAGTTCTGGTATAACTCAAATATAACAATCCACTGTACAATACTGCTAGCAGTAGTTCAAGTGTTAAGTACCAAAAGTTCTTCGAGAAAACGTTCCAAAACCGTTATTATACCGTAAGTACTTTTTTTTATTTCTGACTTTTCCGCTCTACCGTGTTTCTGTTACGGACCGTTATTAGAATCACCGTGTTGAGCTTTTAATAGACACCACTCTATACCCAATTTCCTTTTGGTGAGCGTCTGTGACGCCATACGCCGTTTCCTGGTGGACATTTTATGTCATTCGCCACTCTATACCCCCACTTTCCTTTTTGGTGAGCGTCTGTGACGCCATACGCCGTTTCCTGGTGGACATTTTATGTCATTCGCCACTCTATACCCCCATTTTCCGTTTGGTGAGCGTCTGTGACGCCATACGCCGTTTCCTGGTGGACATTTTATGTCATTCGCCACTCTATACCCCCACTTTCCTTTTTGGTGAGCGTCTGTGACGCCATACGCCGTTTCCTGGTGGACATTTTATGTCATTCGCCACTCTATACCCCCACTTTCCTTTTTGGTGAGCGTCTGTGACGCCATACGCCGTTTCCTGGTGGACATTTTATGTCATTCGCCACTCTATACCCCCACTTTCCTTTTTGGTGAGCGTCTGTGACGCCATACGCCGTTTCTTGGTGGACATTTTATGTCATTCGCCACTCTAAACTCCCCACCTTCCTTTTGGTGAGCGTCTGTGACGCCATACGCCGTTTCCTGGTGGACATTTTATGTCATTCGCCACTCTATACCCCCACTTTCCTTTTTGGTGAGCGTCTGTGACGCCATACGCCGTTTCCTGGTGGACATTTTATGTCATTCGCCACTCTATACCCCCACTTTCCTTTTTGGTGAGCGTCTGTGACGCCATACGCCGTTTCCTGGTGGACATTTTATGTCATTCGCCACTCTAAACCCCCCACCTTCCTTTTGGTGAGCGTCTGTGACGCCATACGCCGTTTCCTGGTGGACATTTTATGTCATTCGCCATTCTATACCCCCATTTTCCGTTTGGTGAGCGTCTGTGACGCCATACGCCGTTTCCTGGTGGACATTTTATGTCATTCGCCACTCGATCCTAAATAATTTGATTCACTCCGTCTGAGTTTTCGTCGTCAAAATTGATTTTCATCATAACCGACATTTTTACCATGCATATTACTCCGTAAACAGAATCACCGTTAAATGTTATGTGTTTTCCTTTTCTTTCCGTATTAATTTTGATTTGTATGGTATTGCTTTAACGACCTTTTGACAGTGTACAATAAAGAGGACTTATTTTAATTCTTATAAATGTGTTTTATTGTCTTTATTTGACCCCTGGATACCGTATCTCCATCTGTGCTACCTAGGCTGACCGGGATTCTCCTATTTTTATGTATAAAATAGGTGGCGCTCGAGGGCACCGAGGAAAAAGCGTCACAAATTGGCGCCCGAGCAGGGACTCTAAGAAGAGTGTCAAGAAAGGACGAAGAAATAGAACCGTGAGTCATAATATTGCAGACGACAAAATGCCCGACAACAACATTCCAACACCAAACAATCCTACACCCCGAAATACATCGTCCACCGATGAAACCCAAACTCCCAGACCACCGTCCATAAATACCGCTCCCCCCGCTTCTAATACCGCCACCGGACCCAGTGGGTGGACCAGACCACCACCTACGAATACCGCTCCCCCTATTTCCACCCCCGTCACCGGATCTAGCGGATGGAGTGCTATTTTACGAGAAGCACCTTCAACGATGGTGAATATGCTGACCAAAGAGCAGTTGGTCGCAATTCTACAAGAAGTCGGGTTGCCAATGGAAGGCAGCGTCGAGGAATTACGGAGGAGAGTACGCGAGTACCGAAATGAACTCCGTCGAGTTCGTAGCCCAAGTCCAAGACGAATAGATCCAATGGACAGCCAACATTTACATGTGCCTCCACCTACGTCTCGCGGTGATAATGCTGCACCATCAACCGCCCAACCGCTACCGTCTGAAACCACCGAGACTCCAACAGTAACCACCGGCACTATGAACTTAGCACTTAAGCATCTACACGAGTGGAAGGAATATTTCAACGGAAATGGTGACCCCATTGCGTTCCTGGAGAGAATTGGGGAATTACGGACGTTATACCGAATCGCACCAGATGAGCTGTTACCAGGAATATCACTACTTTTGCGAGATAACGCATTGTTGTGGTATCGGAACCATAGACAGAACTGGCAAACTTGGGAGGCGTTTGAACAGGAGTTCCGGCATTTCTATTTGCCATCTGACTATACGATCCGTCTGGAAGAAGAAATTGGTCGTCGAACACAACGACCAAACGAACCGGGAAGTGATTACGTCATCGCATTACATACTTTATTGAGAAGAGTCGAGACAATGACACCAGATAAGATGCTTTATTGGCTACATCGTAATTTGCTTCCTGAATACCGACAGTTTATCCCAAGAGCAAGTATTTCAACCATGTACGATCTACTAGATCGTATTAAAGAATATGAAGACTTACAAAAGGATCTAACCAAGGTAAAATTCGACCTTCCCCGTTATGGACATACTCCTTCCAGACCATTACGACCGTCCACACCACCGGCAATTAACAGTACCGATAGAGTACGGCAACCGTCATATCCGACTTCACCAATTAGGCCAACCAGTGTTCCAACAACAGGACCACGTACAACACCGGTTCGACCACCAGGCAGGAACAATAATATTGTCTGTTTCCGTTGTGGGGAAGATGGACATTTCAGAAGTGAGTGTCAGAATGCCCCTAAATTATTCTGCTCCCGATGTCGTCGACCTGGAATCATGTCACGGGACTGTGACTGTGGTCGCCGTCAACCGTCGGAAAACTAACTGCCAGCTGTCCGTCCTGGAGGCCTGAACAGTTGGCCCAAATGATCGCCTCCTACAAAAAATACGAAAACCGACTTTTTCTGCCTGTCAACATCAATGGAACCGAGTATCAAGCTCTACTGGATACCGGATCGGTATATTCATATGTAGGGGCGAAAGTCCAGCAGAACAACTGCCAACTACAACAGCTGTCAATAACATCCACCGTTCGATTGGCCGACGGAACAGAAGTTCCCATCTCCACCGTCTTCACACTGACACCGTCCATTCTTGAGACAAACTATTCCGGAGACTTCCGTCTACTACCGTCTCTCACCGTTGACGTCATCTTAGGCATGGACTGGATGTACCGTCATAAAATACTTATCGATTTAGGGAACAAACGACTTTACATAAAACAGGTACTAATAATGGCCGATGAAGAACCAACCGAAGACCTGATTGAAGATTTGGGAGCAGTTGAAGGTCCAGTAGGACTCACTGACAACGAGCAAGAAAGGTTACAAGAATTGTTGGACAACGAACTACCCAAATTTCAATACATTACGGGACCCACACCCCTGGTAGAACACCATATTCGACTTTCCAGCCCATACCCAATAAAACAACGTTACCGAACACTAAATCCTAAGATTCAGGCAGTGGTAAATGAACAAATAGATGATATGCTGGAAAAAGGGGTGATTGAGCCATCCGAGAGTCCATGGAGTTCCCCGATAGTCGTCGTACCCAAAAAGGATGGTCGATATCGGATATGTGTCGATTTCCGCAAAGTAAATGAGGTAACAGAAAAGGATGCGTACCCGTTACCTCAAATTAACGCCATTCTGGACAGACTACGAGAGGCAAAATACATCAGTAGCATAGACCTCCAAAATGGATATTGGTTGGTTCCACTTTCAGAAGAAAGTAAACCGGTGACCGCTTTCACGATACCGGGCAGGGGACTTTTTCAGTTTAGGGTGATGCCATTCGGTTTAAATTCCGCCCCGGCTACTTTCCAGAGGTTACTTGACCGAATTATTGGCCCCGAAATGGAACCCAGAGCATTTGCATACCTAGATGATATCATTGTTCTGGGGCGAACCTTCGACGAACACCTTGAGAACCTGAAGGAAGTATTCCACCGACTCCGATCTGCTAACCTAATACTTAACGCCGAGAAATGTCAGTTTGGTCAAAAATCGCTGAAATACCTGGGACATGTAGTTACCGAGAATGGAGTACAGACCGACCCAGACAAAGTGGCATCTATCGTTCAAATGCCAGCTCTAAAGAACGTTAGGGAATTACGACGATTCTTGGGGACTGCCTCATGGTATAGAAGGTTCGTGAAAGACTTTTCTAAAGAGGTCACGCCACTTACGAGGCTACTCAAGAAAAACTACCGTTGGAAATGGGACGAAGAGCAAGAACGCGCTTTTAACGCTCTGAAGAAGAAACTCACCGAAGCACCCGTCTTGGCCTGTCCCGATTTTGAAAAACCCTTCAATCTGCAGACTGATGCCTCCGATTATGGATTGGGAGTAGCATTAACACAGAAATGTGACGGACTGGACCGAGTAATTGCATATGCTAGCCGAACATTGGCCCCGGCCGAGAAGAACTACTCGGTGACGGAAAAAGAATGTCTCGCTATAGTCTGGGGAATCGAAAAGATGAGACCATATTTGGAAGGATACCATTTTACCGTCACCACCGATCATCAATCTTTACGCTGGTTACACTCCATAAAAAGTCCAACAGGTCGACTGGCTCGATGGAGTATCTTCCTACAGCAATATGATTTCGAGATTGTATACCGTAAGGGCGCGTTGAATCGAGTGGCAGATGCATTATCTCGGCAACCATTACCGATTACCGAAACCGATCCTCTAGATAGCAGTGATCTATGTACTATAGAAGGGGGTGGAGAGTGCAAATGGTATCACAGCAAACTCCAAGAGGTAGAGAAAAACCCGGTGGATTTTCCGGACTATTGTGTTAAGGAGGGACGACTCTACCGACATTTCTGGGACTCAAAAGACCTTCGTGACATCGATATGGCACAGCCGTGGAAATTGTGCGTACCTAAACCATTACGAACACAGGTCCTAAGAGAAAATCACGATGTCACCACCGCCGGACATATGGGGATTGCTAAAACGATATCTCGAATCGCTGCCCATTACTATTGGCCGGGAATGTTCCGCGATATCTCGCGATATGTGCGACAATGTACCACCTGTCAACGATATAAAGCCAGTCAACAACAAATCCCCGGAAAGATGCAACTATCCATCACCACAAAGCCGTGGCAGACTGTTAGCGTGGATTTAGTAGGACCACTTCCACGATCCAAAAAGGGACACACAATGTTGATAGTATTCTTCGATCGATTTACCAAGTGGGTCCACTGCCGACCATTGAGACGAGCAACAGCACGGTTGGTGACTGAAGCGTTGTATGAGGATATCATCACCAAATTCGGCTGTCCACAAATGGTGTTGAGTGATAATGGTACTCAATTCGACAGCCGTCTATTTAAGAACTTATTAAAGGATTTGGGCATCAATCACCGATTTACACCACCGTATACGCCACAAGCAAACCCAGTAGAACGAATGAATCGCACACTCAAAACCATGATCGCACAATATTGTGAAGAAAATCACAAAGAATGGGATCGTTTTCTACCAGACTTTCTCTTTGCGATCAATACAGCTCGACAAGAATCTACTGGATTTACCCCAGCGTTTTTGAACTTTGGCAGAGAGTTAGAAGTACCGAAAGCCATATACCGACCGACTCCCGAATCTCCGGAAGAAGAAACACCGACCGAAGACTTTCCATGCGATGATCCGAAAAATCGCATCGTGGAACTTAGCAAACTGAAAGAGATTTTCATCTTAGTCAAGACCAATCTCGAACGAGCATTCACCGTTCAAAGTAAAGCCTACAACTTACGAAGGCGAGATTGGCGATGCAAATTGGGCGACATAGTCTTTAAGAAGGACCATCATTTGTCGTCTGCAGTAAATAGTTTCGCGGCTAAGTTGGCTCCTAAGTATTCCGGACCGTATACCGTTGTGAAAGTTCATTCACCCGTCGTATATGATTTGAAAAATCAACAGGGGCGAAGATTCAATCGAATACACATTAAAGATATGAAAATGGCACCAGTAACTAAAGAAGATGTTTCCTAAATTATTCCGGTCAGCCCACCCTTTCTGCATTTTTCTTTTCAGTACACCGTTCCGACATCAAACCAGGAGTCCTTTCAAGACAAACAAGGGGCACTTGATCCACCTGGCTCGACCGTAATTATTAATTCCCCAAACCTTGTTCCAGTTGAAAAATGTCCGAGATTGCGAAGGAGAAGTTTTTGATGGAGACAGGGCTGGACTCCATCCTGGATGACGACATCGAGACGGATGGGGAGTCTTACCTGGATTGGGCTTCCTCCCCTCTCCCCAACGATCCCATTGTCGAGTGGGAAAAGGAGATGGAGGAGTTGTGTAAGACCCCGAAGGAGGACTCAAAACCGGCTGGTTCAACGCGGGCCCCAAGAGGACGCAAACGTAATCATGGACCAGCCAAGACATCGCAGTCGGAAGTCGTCACCACACCGAAAAAGATACCGTCGTCAGTGAGGCTACCACCGTCATCCACCGTTCCGCCCAGCATACCAGGACCGTCATCGGCAGAACCGTCTGCAAGTTCCCGAAGAGCCCCTGCTACCTCCCAACGGCAAGTGGTAACGTCGTTCTTGATGAACGACTATAACCCGAACTGCTGTTGGAGGTGCGATGAAAGGGGGCATGGAAGGGAACAATGCCAGAACGAGGCACTCCTCTTCTGCTCCCAGTGTGGCCGACTGGGAAGCACCACGAAGAGGTGTTGCAAGGCCCGGTAATACCGTCTTCACCTGTTGTGGCGTCTGTACCGTCCTATGTTTATTTACCGGATGTACCGTTTCCTAACCGTGTATTTTCTGTTTAGGCAAGATGAATCCAGAGCAAAAGAAATCCACACGGCCGACACCCGTGGCCACGTCCGGTGGAAAGCGCCGGATAGCTCACCAGCCGGCCACAAATACCGCCACCGGTCTACCAGCCGCAGCCCCCACCGTCGCCAGCACCACCCCCGTCATCAACCCCACCACCCCCGACAGCACCACTACTCCCCCCATCGCCATCGCCGGACCGAGTAGGTTGATGCCCTCGTCGCAGGCCGGACCTAGTAGGGTCAAAAGGGGGAAGACTTTCCTCCCATGGAGTGGAAAGTGCTACGGCCCAGCCACACTGGAGACACGAATGGCCAATTTATTCGGGGCAGAATCCCCCGAGAATAAGTCGGCAGTGGAGCTGGTGTCCGGCAACCCGCCTTCAAAAAAGGCGAAGGTAAAGGTGTTGTCGGACATCTCTTTGATACCGGCCCGTACGCTGTCGACGACCAGGGAGATACAGGCGTCCGTCGAAGTGGAGTCCCGGGGCACACAAGTGTCTCCCAGTCGGGAGACACAGCGTCAAGTGTCACGGGGCACCCAGACGTCGCCAACGCCGACCATCCAACCGTCTCCAGCCGCCGTACTTCCCCCTGTGCAGCATGACCCCGACATCGTGGTCCAGGCCAGAGGGCATCCACGCCAGCCTACTCCACCCCAATGCCCCGTGCTGTTTCCCCCGCTGAGACGACGAAGCCCGGTCCCGGAAGAGCCCAACCGGGACCCACCCCGCCGCCCCCAAGTACCCAACGTGCCCCTCCGTTCCCGAAGGGAATATGTTAGGATTCCGGGGGGCAAGAGCTACTGGCGAAAGCGTTAGGGAAAGGGAGGACTGCAGTGTAGTGTCTTGTGTAGTGTTTCGTGTTTAGTGTAGAAAGGATTGTTTTATTTTTATTTTGTTGAATTTATTTTTATTTTATTATTTTGAAGTACATATTTCATGTTAATGTTACGTCCTGCTCTAAAATGTACATAACCGAGAGCACATTCTATTGGTAACCTTTATATTTTTTTTAGTTTCACATTTTTTTTATATATTGTTGTAAATAGCATCATCACCGTAGAATATATCACGTGAAAAGTTTCTTGTGGTACCGTTTTTATTACCGACCATACCGTTCCTATAAAAGAGTGATGAATCACTCTTTTTCCCGAAGAAAGAGGGGGGTGTAATGAACCCATTATTGTCTTCCCCTAAAAAAGACAAATAAATTAGTCGTTACAATTATTATTCCAAATACTTACCGATCTTCATGCTGTTGTTGGTCCAATCTCCTAACCGCACTTTGGTGACAATAATATCTTCCCTGGAAAATTAAGAACAAGTGAATAAATGTACTAACAATTATTACTACATTTACCAGGCCAGCCCAAACAAGTGCATTTCAAGCACTAAGTACAGTCAGTACCATTTTTTCCACCAGTGCAAGTGCAGCTGTCACAACATAACCACTTTTGGAGATTTAACCATAGGCAACCAGAGTCACTCAGGATGTTTGTTTACCTTTTGGACTTGTAAATAAAATTCACCAGTTGGACCCAAAAAACTCAAAAATAAATCATTTTAACTTACTATGATAATCCAGACTTGATTGTCTTCCGTCGTCCACCACGAATACAGCCGTCTAAGTTACCAAAACATCCCTGATGACTCCAACTTTCTTATTTTGTTCTTGTTCCGTCGGCATATGTAGTCACTTTTTAACACTCTTTTCTTCGGAAATTATTATTCCCTTCACATTTATGGTTTCACTAAACAAAAGAACGACACTTTCTTGTCACTAACATTCACCACCGAAACTACGAAAGTACACCGATTTCGAAAATAGGCCCGTTTACCGAACAACAACTCCCGACGGCAAAAGACCACCTAACCTACAAGAGAAATCACGCAAACCGTTAACCGTTTATATCAAACTTTCCGTTTTCGTTGAATAAACGGACAACTAGTAACGGGGTGTGTTCTTTAGAGGGCACTACAAACTATATCTCACTGCCACAACCGTCTTCGGAGGCTAGAGACGAATAATTTGAAGTACCGGAAAAGAAAGCGCAGGTGGCACTAATTACTACATCTTACCAGTGTCCTTCCGGTTAAGCAGTATAAGCGTTGGCCTGTTTTACCAAGAAATCAGTTCTGTTATAACTCAAATATAACAATCCACTGTACAATACTGCTAGCAGTAGTTCAAGTGTTAAGTACCAAAAGTTCTTCGAGAAAACGTTCCAAAACCGTTATTATACCGTAAGTACTTTTTTTTATTTCTGACTTTTCCGCTCTACCGTGTTTCTGTTACGGACCGTTATTAGAATCACCGTGTTGAGCTTTTAATAGACACCACTCTATACCCAATTTCCTTTTGGTGAGCGTCTGTGACGCCATACGCCGTTTCCTGGTGGACATTTTATGTCATTCGCCACTCTATACCCCCACTTTCCTTTTTGGTGAGCGTCTGTGACGCCATACGCCGTTTCCTGGTGGACATTTTATGTCATTCGCCACTCTATACCCCTATTTTCCGTTTGGTGAGCGTCTGTGACGCCATACGCCGTTTCCTGGTGGACATTTTATGTCATTCGCCACTCTATACCCCCACTTTCCTTTTTGGTGAGCGTCTGTGACGCCATACGCCGTTTCCTGGTGGACATTTTATGTCATTCGCCACTCTATACCCCCACTTTCCTTTTTGGTGAGCGTCTGTGACGCCATACGCCGTTTCCTGGTGGACATTTTATGTCATTCGCCACTCTATACCCCCACTTTCCTTTTTGGTGAGCGTCTGTGACGCCATACGCCGTTTCCTGGTGGACATTTTATGTCATTCGCCACTCTAAACCCCCCACCTTCCTTTTGGTGAGCGTCTGTGACGCCATACGCCGTTTCCTGGTGGACATTTTATGTCATTCGCCATTCTATACCCCCATTTTCCGTTTGGTGAGCGTCTGTGACGCCATACGCCGTTTCCTGGTGGACATTTTATGTCATTCGCCACTCGATCCTAAATAATTTGATTCACTCCGTCTGAGTTTTCGTCGTCAAAATTGATTTTCATCATAACCGACATTTTTACCATGCATATTACTCCGTAAACAGAATCACCGTTAAATGTTATGTGTTTTCCTTTTCTTTCCGTATTAATTTTGATTTGTATAGTATTGCTTTAACGACCTTTTGACAGTGTACAATAAAGAGGACTTATTTTAATTCTTATAAATGTGTTTTATTGTCTTTATTTGACCCCTGGATACCGTATCTCCATCTGTGCTACCTAGGCTGACCGGGATTTTCCTATTTTTATGTATAAAATAGGTGGCGCTCGAGGGCACCGAGGAAAAAGCGTCACAGTGGATTTAGCACCTCATTTTACATAAAATAAATTCTATAACTTTACTCTCAAGAGTTGATAAAGGTACAAACGAATAAAATGTTAATATATCACATTTTCAAATATCTATTATTCTCCATTTTACTCGATCTCCTAAACGGTTAAAGATAGGACCTCGCGGTTTTCACCAGTGGATTAAGCACCTCATTTTACATTAAATAAGTCATATAAGTCTACTCTCAAGAGTTGATAAAGGTACAAACGAATAAAATGTTAATATATCAAATTTTCAAATATCTATTATTCTCCATTTTACTCGATCTAATAAACGGTTAAAGATAGGACATCGCGGTTTTCACCAGTGGATTTAGCACCTCATTTTACATAAATTAAGTCCTATAAGTCTACTCTCAAGAGTTGATAAAGGTACAAACGAATAAAATGTTAATATATCACATTTTCAAATATCTATGATTCTTCATTTTACTCGATCTCCTAAACGGTTAAAGATAGGACCTCGCGGTTTTCACCAGTGGATTAAGCACCTAATTTTACGTAAAATAAGTCCTATAAGTCTACTCTTAAGAGTTGATAAAGGTACAAACGAATAAAATGTTTATATATCACATTTTCAAATATCTATTATTCTCCATTTTATTCGATCTCCTAAACAGTTAAAGATAGGATATCTCGGTTTCCTCCAGTGGATTTAGAACCTCATTTTACATAAAATAAGTCCTATAAGTCTACTCTCAAGAGTTGATAATGGTACAAACGAATAAAATGTTTATATATCACATTTTCAAATATCTATTATTCTAAATTTTACTCGATTTCCTATACGGTTAGAGATAGGACATCGCGGTTTTTACCAGTTTATTTAGCACCTCATTTTACGTAAAATAAGTCCTATAAGTCTACTCTCAGGAGTTGATAAACGTACAAACGATTAAAATGATTATATATCACATTTTCAAATATCTATTATTTTCCATTTTACTTGATCTCCTAAACGGTTAAAGATAGGACATTGCGGTTTTCACCAGTGGATTTAGCACCTCATTTTACATAAAATAAGTCCTATAGGTCTACTCTCAAGAGTTGATAAAGGTACAAACGAATAAAATGTTTATATATCACATTTTCAAATGTCATATATTCCCCATTTTACTCGATCTCCTAAACGGATAAAGATAGGACATCGCGCATTTCACCAGTGGATTTAGCACCTCATTTTACGTAAAATAAGTCCCATAAGTCTACTCTCAAGAGTTGATAAAGGTACAAACGAATAAAATGTTTATATATCACATTTTCAAATATCTATTATTCTTCATTTTACTCGATCTCCTAAACGGTTAAAGATAGGACATCGCGGTTTTTACCAGTGGATTTAGCACCTAATTTTACATAAAATAAGTCCTATAAATTTACTCTCAAGAGTTGATAAAGGTACAAACGAATAAAATGTTTATATATCACATTTTCAAATATCTATTATTCTTCATTTTACTCGACCTCCTAAACGGTTAAAGATAGGACATCGCGGTTTTCAGTAGTAAATTTAGCACCTCATTTTACATAAAATAAGTAATATAAGTCTACCCTCAAGGGTTGATAAAGGTACAATCGAATAAAATTGTTTATATATCACATTTTCAAATATCTATTATTTTCCATTTTATTCGATCACCTAAACGGTTAAAGATAGGACATCGCGGCTTTGACCAGTAGATTTAGCACCTCATTTTACATAAAATAAGTCCTATAAGTCTACTTTCAAGAGTTGATAAAGGTACAAACGAATAAAATGTTTATATATCACATTTTCAAATATATATTCCTCATTTTACTCGATCTCCTAAACGGATAAAGATAGGACATCGCGGTTTTCACCAGTGGATTTAACACCTCACGTTACGTAAAATAAGTCCTATAAATCTACTCTCAAGAGTTGATAAAGGTACAAACGAATAAAATGTTTATATATCACATTTTCAAATATCTATTATTCTTCATTTTACTCGATCTCCTAAACGGTTAAAGATAGGACATCGCGGTTTTTACCAGTGGATTTAGCACCTTATTTTACATAAAATAAGTAATATAAGTCTACCCTCAAGGGTTAATAAAGGTACAATCGAATAAAATTGTTTATATATCACATTTTCAAATATCCATTATTTTTCATTTTACTCGATCACCTAAACGGTTAACGATAGGTCATCGCGGTTTTAACCAGTGCATTTAGCACCTAATTTTACATAAAATAAGTCCTATAAGTCTACTCTCAAGAGTTGATAAAGGTACAAACGAATAAAATTGTTTATATATCACATTTTCAAATATCTATTACTCTCCATTTCACTCGATCTCCTAAACAATTAAAGATAGGACATCGCGGTTTTCACTAGTGGATTTAGCACCTCATTTTACATAAAATAAGTTCTATAAGTCTACTCTCAAGGGTTGATAAAGGTACAAACGAATAAAATTTTTATATATCATATTTTTAAATATCTATTATTCTTCATTTTACTCGATCTCCTAAACGGTTAAAGATAGGACATCGCGGTTTTTACCAGTGCATTTAGCTCCTAATTTTACATAAAATAAGTCCTATAAGTCTACTCTCAAGAGTTTATAAAGGTACAAACGAATAAAATGTTTATATATCACATTTTCAAATATCTAATATTTTCCATTTTACTTGATCTCCTAAACGGTTAAAGATAGGACATCGCGGTTTTCACCAGTGGATTTAGCACCTCATTTTACATTATATAAGTCCTATAAGTCTACACTTAAGAGTTGATAAAGGTACAAACGAATAAAATTGTTTATATATCACATTTTCAAACAACTATTATTCTCCATTTTACTCGATCTCCTAAACGGTTAAAGATAGGACATCGCGGTTTTCACCAGAGAATTTAGCACCTCATTTTACATAAAATAAGTAATATAAGTCTACTCTCAAGAGTTGATAAAGGTACAAACGAATAAAATGTTTATATATCACATTTTCAAAAAACTATTATTCTCCATTTTACTCGATCTCCTAAACGGTTAAAGATAGGACATCGCGGCTTTGACCAGTAGATTTAGCACCTCATTTTACATAAAATAAGTCCTATAAGTCTACTCCCATGAGTTGATAAAGGTACAAACGAATAAAATGTTTATATATCACATTTTCAAACAACTATTATTCTCCATTTTACTCGATCTCCTAAACGGTTAAAGATAGGACATCGCGGTTTTCACCAGTGGATTTAGCACTTCATTTTACGTAAAATAAGTCCTATAAGTCTACTCTCAAGAGTTGATAAAGGTACAAACGAATTAAATGTTTATATATCACATTTTCAAACAACTATTATTCTTCATTTTACTCGATCTCCTAAACGGTTAAAGATAGGATATCGCGGTTTTTGCCAGTGGATTTATCACCTCATTTTACATAAAATAAGTCCTAACAGTCTACTCTCAAGAGTTGATAAAGGTACAAACGAATTAAATGTTTATATATCACATTTTCAAATATCGATTATTCTCCATTTTACTCGATCTCCTAAACGGTAGAAGAAAGGACATCGCGGTTTATACCAGTGGATTTAGCACCTCATTTTACATAAAATAAGTCCTATACGTCTACTCTCAAGAGTTGATAAAGGTACAAACGAATAAAATGTTTATATATCACATTTTCAAATATCTATTAGTCTTCATTTTACTCGATCTCCTAAACGGTTAAAGATAGGACATCGCGGTTTTTACCAGTGGATTTAGCACCTCATTTTACATCAAATAAGTCCTATAAGTCTACTCTCAAGATTTGATAAGAGTACAAACGAATAAAATGTTTATATATCACATTTTCAAAAATCTATTATTCTCCAATTTACTCGATCTCCTAAACGGTTAAAGATAGGACATCGCGGTTTTCACCAGTGGATTTAGCACCTCATTTTACATAAAATAAGTCCTATAAGTCTACTCTCAAGAGTTGATAAAGGTACAAACGAATAAAATGTTTAAATATCACATTTTCAAATATCTATTATTTTCTATTTTACTCGATCTCATAAACGGTTAAAGATAGGACATCGCGGTTTTCACCAGTGGATTTAGCACCTCATTTTACATAAAATAAGTCCTATAAGTCAACTCTGAAGAGTTGATAAAATTACAAACGTATAAAATGTTTATATATCACATTTTCAAAAAACTATTATTCTCCATTTTACTCGATCTCCTAAACGGTTAAAGATAGGACATCGCGGCTTTGACCAGTAGATTTAGCACCTCATTTTACATAAAATAAGTAATATAAGTCTACTCTCAAGAGTTGATAAAGGTACAAACGAATAAAATGTTTATATATCACATTTTCAAACAACTATTATTCTCCATTTTACTCGATCTCCTAAACGGTTAAAGATAGGACATCGCGGTTTTCACCAGTGGATTTAGCACTTCATTTTACGTAAAATAAGTCCTATAAGTCTACTCTCAAGAGTTGATAAAGGTACAAACGAATTAAATGTTTATATATCACATTTTCAAACAACTATTATTCTTCATTTTACTCGATCTCCTAAACGGTTAAAGATAGGATATCGCGGTTTTTGCCAGTGGATTTATCACCTCATTTTACATAAAATAAGTCCTAACAGTCTACTCTCAAGAGTTGATAAAGGTACAAACGAATTAAATGTTTATATATCACATTTTCAAATATCGATTATTCTCCATTTTACTCGATCTCCTAAACGGTAGAAGAAAGGACATCGCGGTTTATACCAGTGGATTTAGCACCTCATTTTACATAAAATAAGTCTTATACGTCTACTCTCAAGAGTTGATAAAGGTACAAACGAATAAAATGTTTATATATCACATTTTCAAATATCTATTAGTCTTCATTTTACTCGATCTCCTAAACGGTTAAAGATAGGACATCGCGGTTTTTACCAGTGGATTTAGCACCTCATTTTACATCAAATAAGTCCTATAAGTCTACTCTCAAGATTTGATAAGAGTACAAACGAATAAAATGTTTATATATCACATTTTCAAAAATCTATTACTCTCCAATTTACTCGATCTCCTAAACGGTTAAAGATAGGACATCGCGGTTTTCACCAGTGGATTTAGCACCTCATTTTACATAAAATAAGTCCAATAAGTCTACTCTCAAGAGTTGATAAAGGTACAAACGAATAAAATGTTTAAATATCACATTTTCAAATATCTATTATTTTCTATTTTACTCGATCTCATAAACGGTTAAAGATAGGACATCGCGGTTTTCACCAGTGGATTTAGCACCTCATTTTACATAAAATAAGTCCTATAAGTCAACTCTGAAGAGTTGATAAAATTACAAACGTATAAAATGTTTATATATCACATTTTCAAAAAACTATTATTCTCCATTTTACTCGATCTCCTAAACGGTTAAAGATAGGACATCGCGGCTTTGACCAGTAGATTTAGCACCTCATTTTACATAAAATAAGTAATATAAGTCTACTCTCAAGAGTTGATAAAGGTACAAACGAATAAAATGTTTATATATCACATTTTCAAACAACTATTATTCTCCATTTTACTCGATCTCCTAAACGGTTAAAGATAGGACATCGCGGTTTTCACCAGTGGATTTAGCACTTCATTTTACGTAAAATAAGTCCTATAAGTCTACTCTCAAGAGTTGATAAAGGTACAAACGAATTAAATGTTTATATATCACATTTTCAAACAACTATTATTCTCCATTTTACTCGATCTCCTAAACGGTTAAAGATAGGACATCGCGGTTTTCACCAGTGGATTTAGCACTTCATTTTACGTAAAATAAGTCCTATAAGTCTACTCTCAAGAGTTGATAAAGGTACAAACGAATTAAATGTTTATATATCACATTTTCAAACAACTATTATTCTTCATTTTACTCGATCTCCTAAACGGTTAAAGATAGGATATCGCGGTTTTTGCCAGTGGATTTATCACCTCATTTTACATAAAATAAGTCCTAACAGTCTACTCTCAAGAGTTGATAAAGGTACAAACGAATTAAATGTTTATATATCACATTTTCAAATATCGATTATTCTCCATTTTACTCGATCTCCTAAACGGTAGAAGAAAGGACATCGCGGTTTATACCAGTGGATTTAGCACCTCATTTTACATAAAATAAGTCCTATACGTCTACTCTCAAGAGTTGATAAAGGTACAAACGAATAAAATGTTTATATATCACATTTTCAAATATCTATTAGTCTTCATTTTACTCGATCTCCTAAACGGTTAAAGATAGGACATCGCGGTTTTTACCAGTGGATTTAGCACCTCATTTTACATCAAATAAGTCCTATAAGTCTACTCTCAAGATTTGATAAGAGTACAAACGAATAAAATGTTTATATATCACATTTTCAAAAATCTATTATTCTCCAATTTACTCGATCTCCTAAACGGTTAAAGATAGGACATCGCGGTTTTCACCAGTGGATTTAGCACCTCATTTTACATAAAATAAGTCCAATAAGTCTACTCTCAAGAGTTGATAAAGGTACAAACGAATAAAATGTTTAAATATCACATTTTCAAATATCTATTATTTTCTATTTTACTCGATCTCATAAACGGTTAAAGATAGGACATCGCGGTTTTCACCAGTGGATTTAGCACCTCATTTTACATAAAATAAGTCCTATAAGTCAACTCTGAAGAGTTGATAAAATTACAAACGTATAAAATGTTTATATATCACATTTTCAAAAAACTATTATTCTCCATTTTACTCGATCTCCTAAACGGTTAAAGATAGGACATCGCGGCTTTGACCAGTAGATTTAGCACCTCATTTTACATAAAATAAGTAATATAAGTCTACTCTCAAGAGTTGATAAAGGTACAAACGAATAAAATGTTTATATATCACATTTTCAAACAACTATTATTCTCCATTTTACTCGATCTCCTAAACGGTTAAAGATAGGACATCGCGGTTTTCACCAGTGGATTTAGCACTTCATTTTACGTAAAATAAGTCCTATAAGTCTACTCTCAAGAGTTGATAAAGGTACAAACGAATTAAATGTTTATATATCACATTTTCAAACAACTATTATTCTTCATTTTACTCGATCTCCTAAACGGTTAAAGATAGGATATCGCGGTTTTTGCCAGTGGATTTATCACCTCATTTTACATAAAATAAGTCCTAACAGTCTACTCTCAAGGGTTGATAAAGGTACAAACGAATTAAATGTTTATATATCACATTTTCAAATATCGATTATTCTCCATTTTACTCGATCTCCTAAACGGTAGAAGAAAGGACATCGCGGTTTATACCAGTGGATTTAGCACCTCATTTTACATAAAATAAGTCCTATACGTCTACTCTCAAGAGTTGATAAAGGTACAAACGAATAAAATGTTTATATATCACATTTTCAAATATCTATTAGTCTTCATTTTACTCGATCTCCTAAACGGTTAAAGATAGGACATCGCGGTTTTTACCAGTGGATTTAGCACCTCATTTTACATCAAATAAGTCCTATAAGTCTACTCTCAAGATTTGATAAGAGTACAAACGAATAAAATGTTTATATATCACATTTTCAAAAATCTAATATTCTCCAATTTACTCGATCTCCTAAACGGTTAAAGATAGGACATCGCGGTTTTCACCAGTGGATTTAGCACCTCATTTTACATAAAATAAGTCCTATAAGTCTACTCTCAAGAGTTGATAAAGGTACAAACGAATAAAATGTTTAAATATCACATTTTCAAATATCTATTATTTTCAATTTTACTCGATCTCATAAACGGTTAAAGATAGGACATCGCGGTTTTCACCAGTGGATTTAGCACCTCATTTTACATAAAATAAGTCCTATAAGTCAACTCTGAAGAGTTGATAAAATTACAAACGTATAAAATGTTTATATTTCACATTTTCAAAAATCTATTATTCTCCATTTTACTCGATCTCCTAAACGGTTAAAGGTAGGACATCACGGTTTTTACTAGTGGATTTAGCACCTCATTTTACATAAAATAAGTAATATAAGTCTACTCTCAAGAGTTGATAAAGGTACAAACGAATAAAATATTTATATATCACATTTTCAAATATCTATTATTCTCCATTTACTCGATCTCCTAAACGGTTAACGATAGGACATCGGGGTTTTCACCAGTGGATTTAGCACCTCATTTTACATAAAATAAGTCCAATAAGTCTACTCTCAAGAGTTGATAAAGGTACAAACGAATAAAATGTTTAAATATCACATTTTCAAATATCTATTATTTTCTATTTTACTCGATCTCATAAACGGTTAAAGACAGGACATCGCGGTTTTCACCAGTGGATTTAGCACCTCATTTTACATAAAATAAGTCCTATAAGTCAACTCTGAAGAGTTGATAAAATTACAAACGTATAAAATGTTTATATATCACATTTTCAAAAAACTATTATTCTCCATTTTACTCGATCTCCTAAACGGTTAAAGATAGGACATCGCGGCTTTGACCAGTAGATTTAGCACCTCATTTTACATAAAATAAGTAATATAAGTCTACTCTCAAGAGTTGATAAAGGTACAAACGAATAAAATGTTTATATATCACATTTTCAAACAACTATTATTCTCCATTTTACTCGATCTCCTAAACGGTTAAAGATAGGACATCGCGGTTTTCACCAGTGGATTTAGCACTTCATTTTACGTAAAATAAGTCCTATAAGTCTACTCTCAAGAGTTGATAAAGGTACAAACGAATTAAATGTTTATATATCACATTTTCAAACAACTATTATTCTTCATTTTACTCGATCTCCTAAACGGTTAAAGATAGGATATCGCGGTTTTTGCCAGTGGATTTATCACCTCATTTTACATAAAATAAGTCCTAACAGTCTACTCTCAAGGGTTGATAAAGGTACAAACGAATTAAATGTTTATATATCACATTTTCAAATATCGATTATTCTCCATTTTACTCGATCTCCTAAACGGTAGAAGAAAGGACATCGCGGTTTATACCAGTGGATTTAGCACCTCATTTTACATAAAATAAGTCCTATACGTCTACTCTCAAGAGTTGATAAGAGTACAAACGAATAAAATGTTTATATATCACATTTTCAAAAATCTAATATTCTCCAATTTACTCGATCTCCTAAACGGTTAAAGATAGGACATCGCGGTTTTCACCAGTGGATTTAGCACCTCATTTTACATAAAATAAGTCCTATAAGTCTACTCTCAAGAGTTGATAAAGGTACAAACGAATAAAATGTTTAAATATCACATTTTCAAATATCTATTATTTTCAATTTTACTCGATCTCATAAACGGTTAAAGATAGGACATCGCGGTTTTCACCAGTGGATTTAGCACCTCATTTTACATAAAATAAGTCCTATAAGTCTACTCTCAAGAGTTGATAAAGGTACAAACGAATAAAATGTTTAAATATCACATTTTCAAATATCTATTATTTTCAATTTTACTCGATCTCATAAACGGTTAAAGATAGGACATCGCGGTTTTCACCAGTGGATTTAGCACCTCATTTTACATAAAATAAGTCCTATAAGTCAACTCTGAAGAGTTGATAAAATTACAAACGTATAAAATGTTTATATTTCACATTTTCAAAAATCTATTATTCTCCATTTTACTCGATCTCCTAAACGGTTAAAGGTAGGACATCACGGTTTTTACTAGTGGATTTAGCACCTCATTTTACATAAAATAAGTAATATAAGTCTACTCTCAAGAGTTGATAAAGGTACAAACGAATAAAATATTTATATATCACATTTTCAAATATCTATTATTCTCCATTTACTCGATCTCCTAAACGGTTAACGATAGGACATCGCGGTTTTCACCAGTGGATTTAGCACCTCATTTTACATTAAATAAGTCGTATAAGTCTACTCTCAAGGGTTGATAAAGGTACAAACGAATAAAATATTTATATATCACATTTTCAAATATCTATTATTCTCCATTTACTCGATCTCCTAAACGGTTAACGATAGGACATCGCGGTTTTCACCAGTGGATTTAGCACCTCATTTTACATAAAATAAGTCCTATAAGTCTACTCTCAAGAGTTGATAAAGGTACAAACGAATAAAATGTTTATATATCACATTTTCAAATACCTATTATTCTCCATTTACTCGATCTCCTAAACGGTTAACGATAGGACATCGCGGTTTTCACCAGTGGATTTAGCACCTCATTTTACATAAAATAAGTCCTATAAGTCTACTCTTAAGAGTTGATAAAGGTACAAACGAATAAAATGTTTTTATATCACATTTTCAAATATCTATTATTCTCCATTTTACTCGATCTCCTAAATGGTTAAAGATAGGACATCGCGGTTTTCACCAGTGGATTTAGCACTTCATTTTACATAAAATAAGTCCTATAAGTCTACTCTCAAGAGTTGATAAAGGTACAAACGAATAAAATGTTTATATATCACATTTTCAAATATCTATTATTTTTCATTTTACTCGATCTCCTAAATGGTTAAAGATAGGACATCGCGGTTTTCACCAGTAGATTTAGCACTTCATTTTACATAAAATAAGTCCTATAAGTCTACTCTCAAGAGTTGATAAAGGTACAAACGAATAAAATGTTTATATATCACATTTTCAAACAACTATTATTCTCCATTTTACTCGATCTCCTAAACGGTTAAAGATAGGACATCGCGGTTTTCACCAGTGGATTTAGCACTTCATTTTACGTAAAATAAGTCCTATAAGTCTACTCTCAAGAGTTGATAAAGGTACAAACGAATTAAATGTTTATATATCACATTTTCAAACAACTATTATTCTTCATTTTACTCGATCTCCTAAACGGTTAAAGATAGGATATCGCGGTTTTTGCCAGTGGATTTATCACCTCATTTTACATAAAATAAGTCCTAACAGTCTACTCTCAAGGGTTGATAAAGGTACAAACGAATTAAATGTTTATATATCACATTTTCAAATATCGATTATTCTCCATTTTACTCGATCTCCTAAACGGTAGAAGAAAGGACATCGCGGTTTATACCAGTGGATTTAGCACCTCATTTTACATAAAATAAGTCCTATACGTCTACTCTCAAGAGTTGATAAAGGTACAAACGAATAAAATGTTTATATATCACAATTTCAAATATCTATTAGTCTTCATTTTACTCGATCTCCTAAACGGTTAAAGATAGGACATCGCGGTTTTTACCAGTGGATTTAGCACCTCATTTTACATCAAATAAGTCCTATAAGTCTACTCTCAAGATTTGATAAGAGTACAAACGAATAAAATGTTTATATATCACATTTTCAAAAATCTAATATTCTCCAATTTACTCGATCTCCTAAACGGTTAAAGATAGGACATCGCGGTTTTCACCAGTGGATTTAGCACCTCATTTTACATAAAATAAGTCCTATAAGTCTACTCTCAAGAGTTGATAAAGGTACAAACGAATAAAATGTTTAAATATCACATTTTCAAATATCTATTATTTTCAATTTTACTCGATCTCATAAACGGTTAAAGATAGGACATCGCGGTTTTCACCAGTGGATTTAGCACCTCATTTTACATAAAATAAGTCCTATAAGTCAACTCTGAAGAGTTGATAAAATTACAAACGTATAAAATGTTTATATTTCACATTTTCAAAAATCTATTATTCTCCATTTTACTCGATCTCCTAAACGGTTAAAGGTAGGACATCACGGTTTTTACTAGTGGATTTAGCACCTCATTTTACATAAAATAAGTAATATAAGTCTACTCTCAAGAGTTGATAAAGGTACAAACGAATAAAATATTTATATATCACATTTTCAAATATCTATTATTCTCCATTTACTCGATCTCCTAAACGGTTAACGATAGGACATCGCGGTTTTCACCAGTGGATTTAGCACCTCATTTTACATAAAATAAGTCCTATAAGTCTACTCTCAAGAGTTGATAAAGGTACAAACGAATAAAATGTTTATATATCACATTTTCAAATACCTATTATTCTCCATTTACTCGATCTCCTAAACGGTTAACGATAGGACATCGCGGTTTTCACCAGTGGATTTAGCACCTCATTTTACATAAAATAAGTCCTATAAGTCTACTCTTAAGAGTTGATAAAGGTACAAACGAATAAAATGTTTTTATATCACATTTTCAAATATCTATTATTCTCCATTTTACTCGATCTCCTAAATGGTTAAAGATAGGACATCGCGGTTTTCACCAGTGGATTTAGCACTTCATTTTACATAAAATAAGTCCTATAAGTCTACTCTCAAGAGTTGATAAAGGTACAAACGAATAAAATGTTTATATATCACATTTTCAAATATCTATTATTTTTCATTTTACTCGATCTCCTAAATGGTTAAAGATAGGACATCGCGGTTTTCACCAGTAGATTTAGCACTTCATTTTACATAAAATAAGTCCTATAAGTCTACTCTCAAGAGTTGATAAAGGTACAAACGAATAAAATGTTTTTATATCACATTTTCAAATATCTATTATTCTCCATTTTACTCGATCTCCTAAACGGTTAAAGATAGGACATCGGGGTTTTCACCAGTGGATTTAGCACCTCATTTTACATAAAATAAGTCCAATAAGTCTACTCTCAAGAGTTGATAAAGGTACAAACGAATAAAATGTTTAAATATCACATTTTCAAATATCTATTATTTTCTATTTTACTCGATCTCATAAACGGTTAAAGACAGGACATCGCGGTTTTCACCAGTGGATTTAGCACCTCATTTTACATAAAATAAGTCCTATAAGTCAACTCTGAAGAGTTGATAAAATTACAAACGTATAAAATGTTTATATATCACATTTTCAAAAAACTATTATTCTCCATTTTACTCGATCTCCTAAACGGTTAAAGATAGGACATCGCGGCTTTGACCAGTAGATTTAGCACCTCATTTTACATAAAATAAGTAATATAAGTCTACTCTCAAGAGTTGATAAAGGTACAAACGAATAAAATGTTTATATATCACATTTTCAAACAACTATTATTCTCCATTTTACTCGATCTCCTAAACGGTTAAAGATAGGACATCGCGGTTTTCACCAGTGGATTTAGCACTTCATTTTACGTAAAATAAGTCCTATAAGTCTACTCTCAAGAGTTGATAAAGGTACAAACGAATTAAATGTTTATATATCACATTTTCAAACAACTATTATTCTTCATTTTACTCGATCTCCTAAACGGTTAAAGATAGGATATCGCGGTTTTTGCCAGTGGATTTATCACCTCATTTTACATAAAATAAGTCCTAACAGTCTACTCTCAAGGGTTGATAAAGGTACAAACGAATTAAATGTTTATATATCACATTTTCAAATATCGATTATTCTCCATTTTACTCGATCTCCTAAACGGTAGAAGAAAGGACATCGCGGTTTATACCAGTGGATTTAGCACCTCATTTTACATAAAATAAGTCCTATACGTCTACTCTCAAGAGTTGATAAAGGTACAAACGAATAAAATGTTTATATATCACATTTTCAAATATCTATTAGTCTTCATTTTACTCGATCTCCTAAACGGTTAAAGATAGGACATCGCGGTTTTTACCAGTGGATTTAGCACCTCATTTTACATCAAATAAGTCCTATAAGTCTACTCTCAAGATTTGATAAGAGTACAAACGAATAAAATGTTTATATATCACATTTTCAAAAATCTAATATTCTCCAATTTACTCGATCTCCTAAACGGTTAAAGATAAGACATCGCGGTTTTCACCAGTGGATTTAGCACCTCATTTTACATAAAATAAGTCCTATAAGTCTACTCTCAAGAGTTGATAAAGGTACAAACGAATAAAATGTTTAAATATCACATTTTCAAATATCTATTATTTTCAATTTTACTCGATCTCATAAACGGTTAAAGATAGGACATCGCGGTTTTCACCAGTGGATTTAGCACCTCATTTTACATAAAATAAGTCCTATAAGTCAACTCTGAAGAGTTGATAAAATTACAAACGTATAAAATGTTTATATTTCACATTTTCAAAAATCTATTATTCTCCATTTTACTCGATCTCCTAAACGGTTAAAGGTAGGACATCACGGTTTTTACTAGTGGATTTAGCACCTCATTTTACATAAAATAAGTAATATAAGTCTACTCTCAAGAGTTGATAAAGGTACAAACGAATAAAATATTTATATATCACATTTTCAAATATCTATTATTCTCCATTTACTCGATCTCCTAAACGGTTAACGATAGGACATCGCGGTTTTCACCAGTGGATTTAGCACCTCATTTTACATAAAATAAGTCGTATAAGTCTACTCTCAAGGGTTGATAAAGGTACAAACGAATAAAATATTTATATATCACATTTTCAAATATCTATTATTCTCCATTTACTCGATCTCCTAAACGGTTAACGATAGGACATCGCGGTTTTCACCAGTGGATTTAGCACCTCATTTTACATAAAATAAGTCCTATACGTCTACTCTCAAGAGTTGATAAAGGTACAAACGAATAAAATGTTTATATATCACATTTTCAAATATCTATTAGTCTTCATTTTACTCGATCTCCTAAACGGTTAAAGATAGGACATCGCGGTTTTTACCAGTGGATTTAGCACCTCATTTTACATCAAATAAGTCCTATAAGTCTACTCTCAAGATTTGATAAGAGTACAAACGAATAAAATGTTTATATATCACATTTTCAAAAATCTAATATTCTCCAATTTACTCGATCTCCTAAACGGTTAAAGATAGGACATCGCGGTTTTCACCAGTGGATTTAGCACCTCATTTTACATAAAATAAGTCCTATAAGTCTACTCTCAAGAGTTGATAAAGGTACAAACGAATAAAATGTTTAAATATCACATTTTCAAATATCTATTATTTTCAATTTTACTCGATCTCATAAACGGTTAAAGATAGGACATCGCGGTTTTCACCAGTGGATTTAGCACCTCATTTTACATAAAATAAGTCCTATAAGTCAACTCTGAAGAGTTGATAAAATTACAAACGTATAAAATGTTTATATTTCACATTTTCAAAAATCTATTATTCTCCATTTTACTCGATCTCCTAAACGGTTAAAGGTAGGACATCACGGTTTTTACTAGTGGATTTAGCACCTCATTTTACATAAAATAAGTAATATAAGTCTACTCTCAAGAGTTGATAAAGGTACAAACGAATAAAATATTTATATATCACATTTTCAAATATCTATTATTCTCCATTTACTCGATCTCCTAAACGGTTAACGATAGGACATCGCGGTTTTCACCAGTGGATTTAGCACCTCATTTTACATAAAATAAGTCGTATAAGTCTACTCTCAAGGGTTGATAAAGGTACAAACGAATAAAATATTTATATATCACATTTTCAAATATCTATTATTCTCCATTTACTCGATCTCCTAAACGGTTAACGATAGGACATCGCGGTTTTCACCAGTGGATTTAGCACCTCATTTTACATAAAATAAGTCCTATAAGTCTACTCTCAAGAGTTGATAAAGGTACAAACGAATAAAATGTTTATATATCACATTTTCAAATACCTATTATTCTCCATTTACTCGATCTCCTAAACGGTTAACGATAGGACATCGCGGTTTTCACCAGTGGATTTAGCACCTCATTTTACATAAAATAAGTCCTATAAGTCTACTCTTAAGAGTTGATAAAGGTACAAACGAATAAAATGTTTTTATATCACATTTTCAAATATCTATTATTCTCCATTTTACTCGATCTCCTAAATGGTTAAAGATAGGACATCGCGGTTTTCACCAGTGGATTTAGCACTTCATTTTACATAAAATAAGTCCTATAAGTCTACTCTCAAGAGTTGATAAAGGTACAAACGAATAAAATGTTTATATATCACATTTTCAAATATCTATTATTTTTCATTTTACTCGATCTCCTAAATGGTTAAAGATAGGACATCGCGGTTTTCACCAGTAGATTTAGCACTTCATTTTACATAAAATAAGTCCTATAAGTCTACTCTCAAGAGTTGATAAAGGTACAAACGAATAAAATGTTTTTATATCACATTTTCAAATATCTATTATTCTCCATTTTACTCGATCTCCTAAACGGTTAAAGATAGGACATCGCGGTTTTCACCAGTGGATTTAGCTCCTCATTTTACATAAAATAAGTCCTATAAGTCTACTCTTAAGAGTTCATAAAGGTACAAACGAATAAAATGTTTATATATCACATTTTCAAATGTCATATATTCCCCATTTTACTCGATCTCCTAAACGGATAAAGATAGGACATCGCGGTTTTCACCAGTGGATTTAGCACCTCATTTTACGTAAAATAAGTCCAATAAGTCTACTCTCAAGAGTTGATAAAGGTACAAACGAATAAAATGTTTATATATCACATTTTCAAATATCATATATTCCCCATTTTACTCGATCTCCTAAACGGAAAAAGATAGGACATCGCGGATTTCACCAGTGGATTTAGCTCCTCATTTTACATAAAATAAATCCTTTAAGTCTTCTCTCAAAAGTTGATAAAGGTACATACGAATTAAATGTTTACATATCACATTTTCAAACAACTATTATTCTTCATTTTACTCGATCTCCTAAACGGTTAAAGATAGGATATCGCGGTTTTTGCCAGTGGATTTAGCACCTTATTTTACATAAAATAAGTCGTATAAGTCAACCCTCAAGAGTTGATAAAGGTACAAAAGAATAAAATGTTTATATATCACATTTTCAAATATCATATATTCTCCATTTTAGTCGATCTCCTAAACGGATAAAGATAGGACATCGCGGTTTTCACCAGTGGATTTAGCACCTCATTTTACGTAAAATAAGTCCTATAAGTCTACTCTCAAGAGTTGATAAAGGTACAAACGAATAAAATGTTTATATATCACATTTTCAAATATCTATTATTCTCCATTTTACTCGATCTCCTAAACGGTTAAAGATAGGACATCGCGGTTTTCACCAGTGGATTTAGCACTTCATTTTACGTAAAATAAGTCCTATAAGTCTACTCTCAAGAGTTGATAAAGGTACAAACGAATTAAATGTTTATATATCACATTTTCAAACAACTATTATTCTTCATTTTACTCGATCTCCTAAACGGTTAAAGATAGGATATCGCGGTTTTTGCCAGTGGATTTATCACCTCATTTTACATAAAATAAGTCCTAACAGTCTACTCTCAAGGGTTGATAAAGGTACAAACGAATTAAATGTTTATATATCACATTTTCAAATATCGATTATTCTCCATTTTACTCGATCTCCTAAACGGTAGAAGAAAGGACATCGCGGTTTTCACCAGAGAATTTAGCATCTCATTTTACATAAAATAAGTAATATAAGTCTACTCTCAAGAGTTAATAAAGGTACAAACGATTAATGTTTATATATCACATTTTCAAACAACTATTATTCTTCATTTTACTCGATCTCCTAAACGGTTAAAGATAGGATATCGCGGTTTTCACCAGTGGATTTAGCACCTCATTTTACATACAATAAGTCCTATAAGTCTACTCTCAAGAGTTGATAAAGGTACAAACGATTAATGTTTATATATCACATTTTCTAATATCGAATATTCTTCATTTTACTCGATCTCCTAAACGGTTAAAGATAGGACATCGCGGTTTTCACCAGAGAATTTAGCATCTCATTTTACATAAAATAAGTAATATAAGTCTACTCTCAAGAGTTAATAAAGGTACAAACGAATAAAATGTTTATATATCACATTTTCAAAAAACTATTATTCTCCATTTTACTCGATCTCCTAAACGGTTAAAGATAGGACATCGCGGCTTTGACCAAAAGATTTAGCACCTCATTTTACATAAAATAAGTCCTATAAGTCTTCTCTCAAGAGTTGATAAAGGTACAAACGAATAAAATGTTTATATATCACATTTTCAAACAACTATTATTCTCCATTTTACTCGATCTCCTAAACGGTTAAAGATAGGACATCGCGGTTTTCACCAGTGGATTTAGCACTTCATTTTACGTAAAATAAGTCCTATAAGTCTACTCTCAAGAGTTGATAAAGGTACAAACGAATTAAATGTTTATATATCACATTTTCAAACAACTATTATTCTTCATTTTACTCGATCTCCTAAACGGTTAAAGATAGGATATCGCGGTTTTTGCCAGTGGATTTATCACCTCATTTTACATAAAATAAGTCCTAACAGTCTACTCTCAAGAGTTGATAAAGGTACAAACGAATTAAATGTTTATATATCACATTTTCAAATATCGATTATTCTCCATTTTACTCGATCTCACAAACGGTAGAAGATAGGACATCGCGGTTTTCACCAGTGGATTTAGCACTTCATTTTACGTAAAATAAGTCCTATAAGTCTACTCTCAAGAGTTGATAAAGGTACAAACGAATTAAATGTTTATATATCACATTTTCAAACAACTATTATTCTTCATTTTACTCGATCTCCTAAACGGTTAAAGATAGGATATCGCGGTTTTTGCCAGTGGATTTATCACCTCATTTTACATAAAATAAGTCCTAACAGTCTACTCTCAAGGGTTGATAAAGGTACAAACGAATTAAATGTTTATATATCACATTTTCAAATATCGATTATTCTCCATTTTACTCGATCTCACAAACGGTAGAAGATAGGACATCGCGGTTTATACCAGTGGATTTAGCACCTCATTTTACATAAAATAAGTCCTATAAGTCAACTCTCAAGAGTTGATAAAGGTACAAACGAATAAAATGGTTATATATCACATTTTCAAACAACTATTATTCTCCATTTTACTCGATCTCCTAAACGGTTAAAGATAGGACATCGCGGTTTTCACCAGTGGATTTAGCACTTCATTTTACGTAAAATAAGTCCTATAAGTCTACTCTCAAGAGTTGATAAAGGTACAAACGAATTAAATGTTTATATATCACATTTTCAAGCAACTATTATTCTTCATTTTACTCGATCTCCTAAACGGTTAAAGATAGGATATCGCGGCTTTTGCCAGTGGATTTATCACCTCATTTTACATAAAATAAGTCCTAACAGTCTACTCTCAAGAGTTGATAAAGGTACAAACGAATTAAATGTTTATATATCACATTTTCAAATATCGATTATTCTCCATTTTACTCGATCTCACAAACGGTAGAAGATAGGACATCGCGGTTTATACCAGTGGATTTAGCACCTCATTTTACATAAAATAAGTCCTATAAGACTACTCTCAAGAGTTGATAAAGGTACAAACGAATTAAATGTTTATATTTCACATTTTCAAAAATCTATTATTCTCCATTTTACTCGATCTCCTAAACGGTTAAAGGTAGGACATCACGGTTTTTACTAGTGGATTTAGCACCTCATTTTACATAAAATAAGTAATATAAGTCTACTCTCAAGAGTTGATAAAGGTACAAACGAATAAAATATTTATATATCACATTTTCAAATATCTATTATTCTCCATTTACTCGATCTCCTAAACGGTTAACGATAGGACATCGCGGTTTTCACCAGTGGATTTAGCACCTCATTTTACATAAAATAAGTTGTATAAGTCTACTCTCAAGGGTTGATAAAGGTACAAACGAATAAAATATTTATATATCACATTTTCAAATATCTATTATTCTCCATTTACTCGATCTCCTAAACGGTTAACGATAGGACATCGCGGTTTTCACCAGTGGATTTAGCACCTCATTTTACATAAAATAAGTCCTATAAGTCTACTCTCAAGAGTTGATAAAGGTACAAACGAATAAAATGTTTATATATCACATTTTCAAATACCTATTATTCTCCATTTACTCGATCTCCTAAACGGTTAACGATAGGACATCGCGGTTTTCACCAGTGGATTAACCACCTCATTTTACATAAAATAAGTCCTATAAGTCTACTCTCAAGAGTTGATAAAGGTACAAACGAATAAAATGTTTATATATCACATTTTCAAATATCTATTATTCTCCATTTTACTCGATCTCCTAAATGGTTAAAGATAGGACATCGCGGTTTTCACCAGTGGATTTAGCACTTCATTTTACATAAAATATGTCCTATAAGTCTACTCTCAAGAGTTGATAAAGGTACAAACGAATAAAATGTTTATATATCACATTTTCAAATATCTATTATTTTTCATTTTACTCGATCTCCTAAATGGTTAAAGATAGGACATCGCGGTTTTCACCAGTAGATTTAGCACTTCATTTTACATAAAATAAGTCCTATAAGTCTACTCTCAAGAGTTGATAAAGGTACAAACGAATAAAATGTTTATATATCACATTTTCAAATATCTATTATTCTCCATTTTACTCGATCTCCTAAACGGTTAAAGATAGGACATCGCGGTTTTCACCAGTGGATTTAGCACCTCATTTTACATACAATAAGTCCTATAAGTCTACTCTCAAGAGTTGATAAAGGTACAAACGATTAATGTTTATATATCACATTTTCTAATATCGAATATTCTTCATTTTACTCGATCTCCTAAACGGTTAAAGATAGGACATCGCGGTTTTCACCAGAGAATTTAGCATCTCATTTTACATAAAATAAGTAATATAAGTCTACTCTCAAGAGTTAATAAAGGTACAAACGAATAAAATGTTTATATATCACATTTTCAAAAAACTATTATTCTCCATTTTACTCGATCTCCTAAACGGTTAAAGATAGGACATCGCAACTTTGACCAAAAGATTTAGCACCTCATTTTACATAAAATAAGTCCTATAAGTCTACTCTCAAGAGTTGATAAAGGTACAAACGAATAAAATGTTTATATATCACATTTTCAAACAACTATTATTCTCCATTTTACTCGATCTCCTAAACGGTTAAAGATAGGACATCGCGGTTTTCACCAGTGGATTTAGCACTTCATTTTACGTAAAATAAAATACTCGATCTCCTAAACGGTTAAAGGTAGGACAACACGGTTTTTACTAGTGGATTTAGCACCTCATTTTACATAAAATAAGTAATATAAGTCTACTATCAAGAGTTGATAAAGGTACAAACGAATAAAATATTTATATATCACATTTTCAAATATCTATTATTCTCCATTTACTCGATCTCCTAAACGGTTAACGATAGGACATCGCGGTTTTCACCAGTGGATTTAGCACCTCATTTTACATAAAATAAGTTGTATAAGTCTACTCTCAAGGGTTGATAAAGGTACAAACGAATAAAATATTTATATATCACATTTTCAAATATCTATTATTCTCCATTTACTCGATCTCCTAAACGGTTAACGATAGGACATCGCGGTTTTCACCAGTGGATTTAGCACCTCATTTTACATAAAATAAGTCCTATAAGTCTACTCTCAAGAGTTGATAAAGGTACAAACGAATAAAATGTTTATATATCACATTTTCAAATACCTATTATTCTCCATTTACTCGATCTCCTAAACGGTTAACGATAGGACATCGCGGTTTTAACCAGTGGATTTAGCACCTCATTTTACATAAAATAAGTCCTATAAGTCTACTCTCAAGAGTTGATAAAGGTACAAACGAATAAAATGTTTTTATATCACATTTTCAAATATCTATTATTCTCCATTTTACTCGATCTCCTAAATGGTTAAAGATAGGACATCGCGGTTTTCACCAGTGGATTTAGCACTTCATTTTACATAAAATAAGTCCTATAAGTCTACTCTCAAGAGTTGATAAAGGTACAAACGAATAAAATGTTTATATATCACATTTTCAAATATCTATTATTTTTCATTTTACTCGATCTCCTAAATGGTTAAAGATAGGACATCGCGGTTTTCACCAGTAGATTTAGCACTTCATTTTACATTATATAAGTCCTATAAGTCTACTCTCAAGAGTTGATAAAGGTACAAACGAATAAAATGTTTTTATATCACATTTTCAAATATCTATTATTCTCCATTTTACTCGATCTCCTAAACGGTTAAAGATAGGACATCGCGGTTTTCACCAGTGGATTTAGCTCCTCATTTTACATAAAATAAGTCCTATAAGTCTACTCTTAAGAGTTCATAAAGGTACAAACGAATAAAATGTTTATATATCACATTTTCAAATGTCATATATTCCCCATTTTACTCGATCTCCTAAACGGATAAAGATAGGACATCGCGGTTTTCACCAGTGGATTTAGCACCTTATTTTACGTAAAATAAGTCCAATAAGTCTACTCTCAAGAGTTGATAAAGGTACAAACGAATAAAATGTTTATATATCACATTTTCAAATATCATATATTCCCCATTTTACTCGATTTCCTAAACGGATAAAGATAGGACATCGCGGTTTTCACCAGTGGATTTAGCACCTCATTTTACGTAAAATAAGTTCTATAAGTCTACTCTCAAGAGTTGATAAAGGTACAAACGAATAAAATGTTTATATATCACATTTTCAAATATCATATATTCTCCATTTTAGTCGATCTCCTAAACGGATAAAGATAGGACATCGCGGTTTTCACCAGTGGATTTAGCACCTCATTTTACGTAAAATAAGTCCTATAAGTCTACTCTCAAGAGTTGATAAAGGTACAAACGAATAAAATGTTTATATATCACATTTTCAAATATCTATTATTCTCCATTTTACTCGATCTCCTAAACGGTTAAAGATAGGACATCGCGGTTTTCACCAGTGGATTTAGCACCTCATTTTACATACAATAAGTCCTATAAGTCTACTCTCAAGAGTTGATAAAGGTACAAACGATTAATGTTTATATATCACATTTTCTAATATCGAATATTCTTCATTTTACTCGATCTCCTAAACGGTTAAAGATAGGACATCGCGGTTTTCACCAGAGAATTTAGCACCTCATTTTACATAAAATAAGTAATATAAGTCTACTCTCAAGAGTTGATAAAGGTACAAACGAATAAAATGTTTATATATCACATTTTCAAAAAACTATTATTCTCCATTTTACTCGATCTCCTAAACGGTTAAGGATAGGACATCGCGGCTTTGACCAAAAGATTTAGCACCTCATTTTACATAAAATAAGTCCTATAAGTCTACTCTCAAGAGTTGATAAAGGTACAAACGAATTAAATGTTTATATTTCACATTTTCAAAAATCTATTATTCTCCATTTTACTCGATCTCCTAAACGGTTAAAGGTAGGACAACACGGTTTTTACTAGTGGATTTAGCACCTCATTTTACATAAAATAAGTAATATAAGTCTACTATCAAGAGTTGATAAAGGTACAAACGAATAAAATATTTATATATCACATTTTCAAATATCTATTATTCTCCATTTACTCGATCTCCTAAACGGTTAACGATAGGACATCGCGGTTTTCACCAGTGGATTTAGCACCTCATTTTACATAAAATAAGTCCTATAAGTCAACTCTGAAGAGTTGATAAAATTACAAACGTATAAAATGTTTATATTTCACATTTTCAAAAATCTATTATTCTCCATTTTACTCGATCTCCTAAACGGTTAAAGATAGGATATCGCGGTTTTTGCTAGTGGATTTAGCACCTCATTTTACATAAAATAAGTAATATAAGTCTACTCTCAAGAGTTGATAAAGGTTCAAACGAATAAAATGTTTATATATCACATTTTCAAATATCTATTATTCTCCATTTACTCGATCTCCTAAACGGTTAACGATTGAACATCGCGGCTTTCACCAGTGGATTAAGCACCTCATTTTACATAAAATAAAACCTATAGGTCTACTTTCAAGAGTTGATAAAGGTACAAACGAATAAAATGTTTATATATCACATTTTGAAATATCTATTAATCTTCATTTTACTCGATCTCCTAAACGGTTATAAATAGGACATCGCGGTTTTCACCAGTGGATTTAGCACCTCATTTTACATCAAATAAGTCCTATAAGTCTACTTTCAAGATTTGATAAGAGTACAAACGAATAAAATGTTTATATATCACATTTTCAAAAATCTATTATTCTCCATTTTACTCGATCTCCTAAACGGTTAAAGATAGGACATCGCGGTTTTCACCAGTGGATTTAGCTCCTCATTTTACATAAAATAAGTAATATAAGTCTACTCTCAAGAGTTGATAAAGGTACAAACGAATAAAATGTTTATATATCACATTTTCAAAAACCTATTATTCTCCATTTTACTCGATCTCCTAAACGGTTAAAGATAGGACATCGCGGTTTTTACTAGTGGATTTAGCACCTCATTTTACATAAAATAAGTAATATAAGTCTACTCTCAAGTGTTGATAAAGGTACAAACGAATAAAATGTTTATATATCACAATTTCAAATATCTATTATTCTCCATTTCACTCGATCTCCTAAACGGTTTAAGATTGGACATCGCGGTTTTTACCAGTGGATTTAGCACCTCATTTTACATAAAATAAGTCCTATAAGTCTACTCTCAAGAGTTAATAAAGGTACAAACGAATAAAATGTTTATATATCACATTTTCAAATATCTATTATTCTCCATTTTACTCGATCTCCTAAACGGTTAACGATAGGACATCGCGGTTTGCACCAGTGGATTTAGCACCTCATTTTACAGAAAATAAGTCCTATAAGTCTACTCTCAAGAGTTGATAAAGGTACAAACGAATAAAATGTTTATATTTCACATTTTCAAATATCTATTATTCTCCATTTACTCGATCTCCGAAACGGTTAACGATAGGACATCGCGGCTTTCACCAGTGGATTAAGCACCTCATTTTACATAAAATAAGTCCTATAAGTCTACTCTCAAGAGTTGATAAAGGTACAAACGAATAAAATGTTTATATATCACAATTTCAAATATCTATTATTCTCCATTTCACTCGATCTCCTAAACGGTTTAAGATTGGACATCGCGGTTTTCAGCAGTGGACTTAGCACCTCATTTTACATAAAATAAGTCCTATAAGTTTACTCTGAAGAGTTGATAAAGGTACAAACAAATAAAATGTTTATGTAGCACATTTTCAAATATTTATTATTCTCCATTTTACTCGATCTTCTAAACGGTTAAAGATAGGATATCGCAATTTTTACCAGTGGATTTAGCACCTCATTTTACATAAAATAAGTCTTATAAGTCTACTTTCAAGAGTTGATAAAGGTACAAACGAATAAAATGTTTATATATCACATTTTCAAATATCTATTATTCTCCATTTTACTCGATCTCCTAAACGATTAAAGATAGGATATCGCAATTTTTACCAGTGGATTTAGCACCTCATTTTACAGAAAATAAGTCCTATAAGTCTACTCTCAAGAGTTGATAAAGGAACAAACGAATAAAATGTTTATATTTCACATTTTCAAATATCTATTATTCTCCATTTACTCGATCTCCGAAACGGTTAACGATAGGACATCGCGGCTTTCACCAGTGGATTAAGCACCTCATTTTACATAAAATAAGTCCTATATGTCTACTCTCAAGAGTTGATAAAGGTACAAACGAATAAAATGTTTATATTTCACATTTTCAAATATCTATTATCCTCCATTTACTCGATCTCCGAAACGGTTAACGATAGGACATCGCGGTTTTTACCAGTGGATTTAGCACCTCATTTTACATCAAATAAGTCCTATAAGTCTACTCTCAAGATTTGATAAGAGTACAAACGAATAAAATGTTTATATATCACATTTTCAAAAACCTATTATTCTCCATTTTACTCGATCTCCTAAACGGTTAAAGATAGGACATCGCGGTTTTCACCAGTGGATTTAGCACCTCATTTTACATAAAATAAGTCCTAACAGTCTACTCTCAAGAGTTGATAAAGGTACAAACGAATTAAATGTTTATATATCACATTTTCAAATATCGATTATTCTCCATTTTACTCGATCTCCTAAACGGTAGAAGATAGGACATCGCGGTTTATACCAGTGGATTTAGCACCTCATTTTACATAAAATAAGTCCTATAAGTCTACTCTCAAGAGTTGATAAAGGTACAAACGAATAAAATGTTTATATATCACATTTTCAAATATCTATTAGTCTTCATTTTACTCGATCTCCTAAACGGTTAAAGATAGGACATCGCGGCTTTTACCAGTGGATTTAGCACCTCATTTTACATCAAATAAGTCCTATAAGTCTACTCTCAAGATTTGATAAGAGTACAAACGAATAAAATGTTTATATATCACATTTTCAAAAATCTATTATTCTCCATTTTACTCGATCTCCTAAACGGTTAAAGATAGGACATCGCGGTTTTCACCAGTGGATTTAGCACCTCATTTTACATAAAATAAGTCCTATAAGTCTACTCTCAAGAGTTGATAAAGGTACAAACGAATAAAATGTTTAAATATCACATTTTCAAATATCTATTATTTTCTATTTTACTCGATCTCATAAACGGTTAAAGATAGGACATCGCGGTTTTCACCAGTGGATTTAGCACCTCATTTTACATAAAATAAGTCCTATAAGTCAACTCTGAAGAGTTGATAAAATTACAAACGTATAAAATGTTTATATTTCACATTTTCAAAAATCTATTATTCTCCATTTTACTCGATCTCTTAAACGGTTAAAGGTAGGACATCACGGTTTTTACTAGTGGATTTAGCACCTCATTTTACATAAAATAAGTAACATAAGTCTACTCTCAAGAGTTGATAAAGGTACAAACGAATAAAATATTTATATATCACATTTTCAAATATCTATTATTCTCCATTTACTCGATCTCCTAAACGGTTAACGATAGGACATCGCGGTTTTCACCAGTGGATTTAGCACCTCATTTTACATAAAATAAGTCGTATAAGTCTACTCTCAAGGGTTGATAAAGGTACAAACGAATAAAATATTTATATATCACATTTTCAAATATCTATTATTCTCCATTTACTCGATCTCCTAAACGGTTAACGATAGGACATCGCGGTTTTCACCAGTGGATTTAGCACCTCATTTTACATAAAATAAGTCCTATAAGTCTACTCTCAAGAGTTGATAAAGGTACAAACGAATAAAATGTTTATATATCACATTTTCAAATACCTATTATTCTCCATTTACTCGATCTCCTAAACGGTTAACGATAGGACATCGCGGTTTTCACCAGTGCATTTAGCACCTTATTTTACATAAAATAAGTCCTATATGTCTACTCTCAAGAGTTGATAAAGGTACAAACGAATAAAATATTTATATTTCACATTTTCAAATATCTATTATTCTCCATTTACTCGATCTCCGAAACGGTTAACGATAGGACATCGCGGCTTTCACCAGTGGATTAAGCACCTCATTTTACATAAAATAAGTCCTATAAGTCTACTCTCAAGAGTTGATAAAGGTACAAACCAATAAAATGTTTATATTTCACATTTTCAAATATCTATTATTCTCCATTTACTCGATCTCCGAAACGGTTAACGATAGGACATCGCGGCTTTCACCAGTGGATTAAGCACCTCATTTTACATAAAATATGTCCTATAAGTCTACTCTCAAGAGTTGATAAAGGTACAAACGAATAAAATGTTTAAATATCACAATTTCAAATATCTATTATTCTCCATTTTACTCGATCTCCTAAAAGGTTAAAGATAGGACATCGCGGTTTTTACCAGTGGATTTAGCACCTCATTTTACATCAAATAAGTCCTATAAGTCTACTCTCAAGATTTGATAAGAGTACAAACGAATAAAATGTTTATATATCACATTTTCAAAAACCTATTATTCTCCATTTTACTCGATCTCCTAAACGGTTAAAGATAGGACATCGCGGTTTTCACCAGTGGATTTAGCACCTCATTTTACATAAAATAAGTCCTAACAGTCTACTCTCAAGAGTTGATAAAGGTACAAACGAATTACATGTTTATATATCACATTTTCAAATATCTATTATTCTCCATTTACTCGATCTCCTAAACGGTTAACGATAGGACATCGCGGTTTTCACCAGTGGATTTAGCACCTCATTTTACATAAAATAAGTCGTATAAGTCTACTCTCAAGGGTTGATAAAGGTACAAACGAATAAAATATTTATATATCACATTTTCAAATATCTATTATTCTCCATTTACTCGATCTCCTAAACGGTTAACGATAGGACATCGCGGTTTTCACCAGTGGATTTAGCACCTCATTTTACATAAAATAAGTCCTATAAGTCTACTCTCAAGAGTTGATAAAGGTACAAACGAATAAAATGTTTATATATCACATTTTCAAATACCTATTATTCTCCATTTACTCGATCTCCTAAACGGTTAACGATAGGACATCGCGGTTTTCACCAGTGCATTTAGCACCTTATTTTACATCAAATAAGTCCTATAGGTCTACTTTCAAGATTTGATAAGAGTACAAACGAATAAAATGTTTATATATCACATTTTCAAAAATCTATTATTCTCCATTTTACTCGATCTCCTAAACGGTTAAAGATAGGACATCGCGGTTTTCACCAGTGGATTTAGCTCCTCATTTTACATAAAATAAGTAATATAAGTCTACTCTCAAGAGTTGATAAAGGTACAAACGAATAAAATGTTTATATATCACATTTTCAAAAACCTATTATTCTCCATTTTACTCGATCTCCTAAACGGTTAAAGGTAGGACATCGCGGTTTTTACTAGTGGATTTAGCACCTCATTTTACATAAAATAAGTAATATAAGTCTACTCTCAAGAGTTGATAAAGGTTCAAACGAATAAAATGTTTATATATCACATTTTCAAATATCTATTATTCTCCATTACACTCGATCTCCTAAACGGTTTAAGATTGGACATCGCGGTTTTTACCAGTGGATTTAGCACCTCATTTTACATAAAATAAGTAATATAAGTCTACTCTCAAGTGTTGATAAAGGTACAAACGAATAAAATGTTTATATATCACAATTTCAAATATCTATTATTCTCCATTTCACTCGATCTCCTAAACGGTTTAAGATTGGACATCGCGGTTTTTACCAGTGGATTTAGCACCTCATTTTACATAAAATAAGTCCTATAAGTCTACTCTCAAGAGTTAATAAAGGTACAAACGAATAAAATGTTTATATATCACATTTTCAAATATCTATTATTCTCCATTTTACTCGATCTCCTAAACGGTTAACGATAGGACATCGCGGTTTGCACCAGTGGATTTAGCACCTCATTTTACATAAAATAAGTCCTATAAGTCTACTCTCAAGAGTTGATAAAGGTACAAACGAATAAAATGTTTATATTTCACATTTTCAAATATCTATTATTCTCCATTTACTCGATCTCCGAAACGGTTAACGATAGGACATCGCGGCTTTCACCAGTGGATTAAGCACCTCATTTTACATAAAATAAGTAATATAAGTCTACTCTCAAGAGTTGATAAAGGTACAAACGAATAAAATGTTTATATATCACATTTTCAAAAACCTATTATTCTCCATTTTACTCGATCTCCTAAACGGTTAAAGATAGGACATCGCGGTTTTTACTAGTGGATTTAGCACCTCATTTTACATCAAATAAGTCCTATAGGTCTACTTTCAAGATTTGATAAGAGTACAAACGAATAAAATGTTTATATATCACATTTTCAAAAATCTATTATTCTCCATTTTACTCGATCTCCTAAACGGTTAAAGATAGGACATCGCGGTTTTCACCAGTGGATTTAGCTCCTCATTTTACATAAAATAAGTAATATAAGTCTACTCTCAAGAGTTGATAAAGGTACAAACGAATAAAATGTTTATATATCACATTTTCAAAAACCTATTATTCTCCATTTTACTCGATCTCCTAAACGGTTAAAGGTAGGACATCGCGGTTTTTACTAGTGGATTTAGCACCTCATTTTACATAAAATAAGTAATATAAGTCTACTCTCAAGAGTTGATAAAGGTTCAAACGAATAAAATGTTTATATATCACATTTTCAAATATCTATTATTCTCCATTTCACTCGATCTCCTAAACGGTTTAAGATTGGACATCGCGGTTTTTACCAGTGGATTTAGCACCTCATTTTACATAAAATAAGTAATATAAGTCTACTCTCAAGTGTTGATAAAGGTACAAACGAATAAAATGTTTATATATCACAATTTCAAATATCTATTATTCTCCATTTCACTCGATCTCCTAAACGGTTTAAGATTGGACATCGCGGTTTTTACCAGTGGATTTAGCACCTCATTTTACATAAAATAAGTCCTATAAGTCTACTCTCAAGAGTTAATAAAGGTACAAACGAATAAAATGTTTATATATCACATTTTCAAATATCTATTATTCTCCATTTTACTCGATCTCCTAAACGGTTAACGATAGGACATCGCGGTTTGCACCAGTGGATTTAGCACCTCATTTTACATAAAATAAGTCCTATAAGTCTACTCTCAAGAGTTGATAAAGGTACAAACGAATAAAATGTTTATATTTCACATTTTCAAATATCTATTATTCTCCATTTACTCGATCTCCGAAACGGTTAACGATAGGACATCGCGGCTTTCACCAGTGGATTAAGCACCTCATTTTACATAAAATAAGTCCTATAAGTCTACTCTCAAGAGTTGATAAAGGTACAAACGAATAAAATGTTTAAATATCACATTTTCAAATATCTATTATTTTCTATTTTACTCGATCTCATAAACGGTTAAAGATAGGACATCGCGGTTTTCACCAGTGGATTTAGCACCTCATTTTACATAAAATAAGTAATATAAGTCTACTCTCAAGAGTTGATAAGAGTACAAACGAATAAAATGTTTATATATCACATTTTCAAAAATCTATTATTCTCCATTTTACTCGATCTCCTAAACGGTTAAAGATAGGACATCGCGGTTTTCACCAGTGGGTTTAGCTCCTCATTTTACATAAAATAAGTAATATAAGTCTACTCTCAAGAGTTGATAAAGGTACAAACGAATAAAATGTTTATATATCACATTTTCAAAAACCTATTATTCTCCATTTTACTCGATCTCCTAAACGGTGAAAGATAGGACATCGCGGTTTTCACCAGTGGATTAAGCACCTCATTTTACATAAAATAAGTCCTATAAGTCTACTCTCAAGAGTTGATAAAGGTACAAACGAATAAAATTGTTTATATATCACATTTTCAAATATCTATTATTCTCCATTTCACTCGATCTCCTAAACGGTTTAAGATAGGACATCGCGGTTTTCACCAGTGGATTTAGCACCTCATTTTACATAAAGAGAGTCCTATAAGTCTACTCTCAAGAGTTGATAAAGGTACAAACGAATAAAATGTTTAAATATCACATTTTCAAATATCTTTTATTTTTCATTTTACTCGATCTCCTAAACGGTTAAAGATAGGACATCGCGGTTTTCACCAGTACATTTAGCACCTCATTTTACATAAAATAAGTCCTATAAGTCTACTCTCAAGAGTTGATAAAGGCGCAAACGAATAAAATTGTTTATATATCACATTTTCAAATATCTATTATTTTCCATTTCACTCGATCTCCTAAACGGTTAAAGATAGGACATCGCGGTTTTCACCAGTGGATTAAGCACCTCATTTTACATAAAATAAGTCCTATAAGTCTACTCTCAAGAGTTGATAAAGGTACAAACGAATAAAATGTTTATATATCAAATTTTTCAAATATCTATTATTTTCCATTTTACTCGATCTCCTAAACGGTTATAGATAGGACAACGCGGTTTTCAAAAGTGGATTTAGCACCTCATTTTACGTGAAATAAGTCCTATAAGTCTACTCTCAAGAGTTGATAAAGGTACAAACGAATAAAATGTTTATATATCACATTTTGAAATATCTATTATTCTTCATTTTATTCGATCTCCTAAACGGTTAAAGATTGGACATCGCGGTTTTCACCAGTGGATTTAGCACCTCATTTTACATAAAATAAGTCCTATAAGTCTGCTCTCAAGAGTTGATAAAGGTACAAACGAATAAAATGTTTATATATCACAATTTCAAATATCTATTATTCTCCATTTCACTCGATCTCCTAAACGGTTTAAGATAGGACATCGCGGTTTTTACCAGTGGATTTAGCACCTCATTTTACATAAAGAGAGTCCTATAAGTGTACTCTCAAGAGTTGATAAAGGTACAAACGAATAAAATGTTTAAATATCACAATTTCAAATATCTATTATTCTCCATTTCACTCGATCTCCTAAACGGTTAAAGATAGGACATCGTGGATTTCACCAGTGCATTTAGCACCTCATTTTACATAAAATAAGTCTTATAAGTCTACTTTCAAGAGTTGATAAAGGTACAAACGAATAAAATGTTTATATATCACATTTTCAAATATCTATTATTCTCCATTTTACTCGATCTCCTAAACGATTAAAGATAGGATATCGCAATTTTTACCAGTGGATTTAGCACCTCATTTTACATAAAATAAGTCCTATAAGTCTACTCTCAAGAGTTAATTAAGGTACAAACGAATAATATGTTGATATATCACATTTTCAAATATCTATTATTCTTCATTTTACTCGATCTCCTAAACGGTTAAAGATAGGACATCGCGGTTTTCACCAGAGGATTTAGCCCTCATTTTACATCAAATAAGTCCTATAAGTCTACTCTCAAGATTTGATAAGAGTACAAACGAATAAAATGTTTATATATCACATTTTCATAAATTTATTATTCTCCATTTTACTCGATCTCCTAAACGGTTAAAGATAGGACATCGCGGTTTTCACCAGTGGATTAAGCACCTCATTTTACATAAAATAAGTCCTATAAGTCTACTCTCAAGAGTTGATAAAGGTACAAACGAATAGAATGTTTATATATCACATTTTTAAATATCTATTATTTTCCATTTTACTCGATCTCCTAAACGGTTAAAGATAGGACATCGCGGTTTTCACCAGTGGATTTAGCACCTCATTTTACATAAAATAAGTCCTATAAGTCTACTCTTAAGAGTTGATAAAGGTACAAACGAATAAATTATTTATATATCACATTTTTAAATATCTATTATTTTCCATTTTACTCAATCTCCTAAACAATTAAAGATAGGACATCGCGGTTTTCACCAGTATATATAGCACTTTATTTTACATAAAATAAGTCCTATAAGTCTACTCTCAAGGGTTGATAAAGTTACAAGCGAATAAAATGTTTATATATCACATTTTCAAATATCTATTATTTTCCATTTTACTCGATCTCCTAAACGGTTAAAGATAGGACATCTCGGTTTTCACCAGTAGATTTAGCACCTAATTTTACATAAAATAAGTCCTATAAGTCTACTCTCAAGAGTTGATTAAGGTACAAACGAATAAAATGTTTATATATCACATTTTCAAATATCTATTATTCTCCATTTTACTCGATCTCCTAAACGGTTAAAGATAAGACATCGTGGTTTTGACTAGTGGATTTAGCACCTCATTTTACATAAAATAAGTCCTATAAGTCTACTCTCAAAAGTTGATAAAGGTACAAACGAATAAAATGTTTATATATCATATTTTCAAATATTTATTATTCTCCATTTTACTCGATCTTCTAAACGGTTAAAGATAGGACATCGCGGTTTTCACCAGTGGATTTAGCACTTCATTTTACATAAAATAAGTCCTATAAGTCTACTCTCAAGTGTTGATAAAGGTACAAACGAATAAAATGTTTATATGTCACATTTTCAAATATCTATTATTTTTCATTTTACTCGATCTCCTAAACGGTTAAAGATACTACATCGCGGTTTTTACCAGTGGATTTAGCACTTCATTTTACATAAAATAAGTCCAATAAGTCTACTCTCAAGAGTACAAAGAGGTACAAACGGTTGATAGAGGTACAAACGAATAAAATGTTTATATATCACATTTTCAAATATCTATTAATCTTCATTTTACTCAATCTCCTAAACGGTTAAAGATAGGACATCGTGGTTTTCAGCAGTGGACTTAGCACCTCATTTTACATAAAATAAGTCCTATAAGTTTACTCTGAAGAGTTGATAAAGGTACAAACAAATAAAATGTTTATGTAGCACATTTTCAAATATTTATTATTCTCCATTTTACTCGATCTTCTAAACGGTTAAAGATAGGATATCGCAATTTTTACCAGTGGATTTAGCATCTCATTTTACATAAAATAAGTCTTATAAGTCTACTTTCAAGAGTTGATAAAGGTACAAACGAATAAAATGTTTATATATCACATTTTCAAATATCTATTATTCTCCATTTTACTCGATCTCCTAAACGATTAAAGATAGGATATCGCAATTTTTACCAGTGGATTTAGCACCTCATTTTACATAAAATAAGTCCTATAAGTCTACTCTCAAGAGTTAATTAAGGTATAAACGAATAAAATGTTGATATATCACATTTTCAAATATCTATTATTCTTCATTTTTTTCGATCTCCTAAACGGTTAAAGATAGGACATCGCGGTTTTCACCAGAGGATTTAGCCCTCATTTTACATCAAATAAGTCCTATAAGTCTACTCTCAAGATTTGATAAGAGTACAAACGAATAAAATGTTAATATATCACATTTTCATAAATCTATTATTCTCCATTTTACTCGATCTCCTAAACGGTTAAAGATAGGACATCGCGGTTTTCACCAGTGGATTAAGCACCTCATTTTACATAAAATAAGTCCTATAAGTCTACTCTCAAGAGTTGATAAAGGTACAAACGAATAGAATGTTTATATATCACATTTTCAAATATCTATTATTCTCCATTTTACTCGATCTCCTAAACGGTTAACGATAGGACATCGCGGTTTGCACCAGTGGATTTAGCACCTCATTTTACATAAAATAAGTCCTATAAGTCTACTCTCAAGAGTTGATAAAGGTACAAACGAATAAAATGTTTATATTTCACATTTTCAAATATCTATTATTCTCCATTTACTCGATCTCCGAAACGGTTAACGATAGGACATCGCGGCTTTCACCAGTGGATTAAGCACCTCATTTTACATAAAATAAGTCCTATAAGTCTACTCTCAAGAGTTGATAAAGGTACAAACGAATAAAATGTTTAAATATCACATTTTCAAATATCTATTATTTTCTATTTTACTCGATCTCATAAACGGTTAAAGATAGGACATCGCGGTTTTCACCAGTGGATTTAGCACCTCATTTTACATAAAATAAGTAATATAAGTCTACTCTCAAGAGTTGATAAGAGTACAAACGAATAAAATGTTTATATATCACATTTTCAAAAATCTATTATTCTCCATTTTACTCGATCTCCTAAACGGTTAAAGATAGGACATCGCGGTTTTCACCAGTGGGTTTAGCTCCTCATTTTACATAAAATAAGTAATATAAGTCTACTCTCAAGAGTTGATAAAGGTACAAACGAATAAAATGTTTATATATCACATTTTCAAAAACCTATTATTCTCCATTTTACTCGATCTCCTAAACGGTGAAAGATAGGACATCGCGGTTTTCACCAGTGGATTAAGCACCTCATTTTACATAAAATAAGTCCTATAAGTCTACTCTCAAGAGTTGATAAAGGTACAAACGAATAAAATTGTTTATATATCACATTTTCAAATATCTATTATTCTCCATTTCACTCGATCTCCTAAACGGTTTAAGATAGGACATCGCGGTTTTCACCAGTGGATTTAGCACCTCATTTTACATAAAGAGAGTCCTATAAGTCTACTCTCAAGAGTTGATAAAGGTACAAACGAATAAAATGTTTAAATATCACATTTTCAAATATCTTTTATTTTTCATTTTACTCGATCTCCTAAACGGTTAAAGATAGGACATCGCGGTTTTCACCAGTACATTTAGCACCTCATTTTACATAAAATAAGTCCTATAAGTCTACTCTCAAGAGTTGATAAAGGCGCAAACGAATAAAATTGTTTATATATCACATTTTCAAATATCTATTATTTTCCATTTCACTCGATCTCCTAAACGGTTAAAGATAGGACATCGCGGTTTTCACCAGTGGATTAAGCACCTCATTTTACATAAAATAAGTCCTATAAGTCTACTCTCAAGAGTTGATAAAGGTACAAACGAATAAAATGTTTATATATCAAATTTTTCAAATATCTATTATTTTCCATTTTACTCGATCTCCTAAACGGTTATAGATAGGACAACGCGGTTTTCAAAAGTGGATTTAGCACCTCATTTTACGTGAAATAAGTCCTATAAGTCTACTCTCAAGAGTTGATAAAGGTACAAACGAATAAAATGTTTATATATCACATTTTGAAATATCTATTATTCTTCATTTTATTCGATCTCCTAAACGGTTAAAGATTGGACATCGCGGTTTTCACCAGTGGATTTAGCACCTCATTTTACATAAAATAAGTCCTATAAGTCTGCTCTCAAGAGTTGATAAAGGTACAAACGAATAAAATGTTTATATATCACAATTTCAAATATCTATTATTCTCCATTTCACTCGATCTCCTAAACGGTTTAAGATAGGACATCGCGGTTTTTACCAGTGGATTTAGCACCTCATTTTACATAAAGAGAGTCCTATAAGTGTACTCTCAAGAGTTGATAAAGGTACAAACGAATAAAATGTTTAAATATCACAATTTCAAATATCTATTATTCTCCATTTCACTCGATCTCCTAAACGGTTAAAGATAGGACATCGTGGATTTCACCAGTGCATTTAGCACCTCATTTTACATAAAATAAGTCTTATAAGTCTACTTTCAAGAGTTGATAAAGGTACAAACGAATAAAATGTTTATATATCACATTTTCAAATATCTATTATTCTCCATTTTACTCGATCTCCTAAACGATTAAAGATAGGATATCGCAATTTTTACCAGTGGATTTAGCACCTCATTTTACATAAAATAAGTCCTATAAGTCTACTCTCAAGAGTTAATTAAGGTACAAACGAATAATATGTTGATATATCACATTTTCAAATATCTATTATTCTTCATTTTACTCGATCTCCTAAACGGTTAAAGATAGGACATCGCGGTTTTCACCAGAGGATTTAGCCCTCATTTTACATCAAATAAGTCCTATAAGTCTACTCTCAAGATTTGATAAGAGTACAAACGAATAAAATGTTTATATATCACATTTTCATAAATTTATTATTCTCCATTTTACTCGATCTCCTAAACGGTTAAAGATAGGACATCGCGGTTTTCACCAGTGGATTAAGCACCTCATTTTACATAAAATAAGTCCTATAAGTCTACTCTCAAGAGTTGATAAAGGTACAAACGAATAGAATGTTTATATATCACATTTTTAAATATCTATTATTTTCCATTTTACTCGATCTCCTAAACGGTTAAAGATAGGACATCGCGGTTTTCACCAGTGGATTTAGCACCTCATTTTACATAAAATAAGTCCTATAAGTCTACTCTTAAGAGTTGATAAAGGTACAAACGAATAAATTATTTATATATCACATTTTTAAATATCTATTATTTTCCATTTTACTCAATCTCCTAAACAATTAAAGATAGGACATCGCGGTTTTCACCAGTATATATAGCACTTTATTTTACATAAAATAAGTCCTATAAGTCTACTCTCAAGGGTTGATAAAGTTACAAGCGAATAAAATGTTTATATATCACATTTTCAAATATCTATTATTTTCCATTTTACTCGATCTCCTAAACGGTTAAAGATAGGACATCTCGGTTTTCACCAGTAGATTTAGCACCTAATTTTACATAAAATAAGTCCTATAAGTCTACTCTCAAGAGTTGATTAAGGTACAAACGAATAAAATGTTTATATATCACATTTTCAAATATCTATTATTCTCCATTTTACTCGATCTCCTAAACGGTTAAAGATAAGACATCGTGGTTTTGACTAGTGGATTTAGCACCTCATTTTACATAAAATAAGTCCTATAAGTCTACTCTCAAAAGTTGATAAAGGTACAAACGAATAAAATGTTTATATATCATATTTTCAAATATTTATTATTCTCCATTTTACTCGATCTTCTAAACGGTTAAAGATAGGACATCGCGGTTTTCACCAGTGGATTTAGCACTTCATTTTACATAAAATAAGTCCTATAAGTCTACTCTCAAGTGTTGATAAAGGTACAAACGAATAAAATGTTTATATGTCACATTTTCAAATATCTATTATTTTTCATTTTACTCGATCTCCTAAACGGTTAAAGATACTACATCGCGGTTTTTACCAGTGGATTTAGCACTTCATTTTACATAAAATAAGTCCAATAAGTCTACTCTCAAGAGTACAAAGAGGTACAAACGGTTGATAGAGGTACAAACGAATAAAATGTTTATATATCACATTTTCAAATATCTATTAATCTTCATTTTACTTAATCTCCTAAACGGTTAAAGATAGGACATCGTGGTTTTCAGCAGTGGACTTAGCACCTCATTTTACATAAAATAAGTCCTATAAGTTTACTCTGAAGAGTTGATAAAGGTACAAACAAATAAAATGTTTATGTAGCACATTTTCAAATATTTATTATTCTCCATTTTACTCGATCTTCTAAACGGTTAAAGATAGGATATCGCAATTTTTACCAGTGGATTTAGCATCTCATTTTACATAAAATAAGTCTTATAAGTCTACTTTCAAGAGTTGATAAAGGTACAAACGAATAAAATGTTTATATATCACATTTTCAAATATCTATTATTCTCCATTTTACTCGATCTCCTAAACGATTAAAGATAGGATATCGCAATTTTTACCAGTGGATTTAGCACCTCATTTTACATAAAATAAGTCCTATAAGTCTACTCTCAAGAGTTAATTAAGGTATAAACGAATAAAATGTTGATATATCACATTTTCAAATATCTATTATTCTTCATTTTTTTCGATCTCCTAAACGGTTAAAGATAGGACATCGCGGTTTTCACCAGAGGATTTAGCCCTCATTTTACATCAAATAAGTCCTATAAGTCTACTCTCAAGATTTGATAAGAGTACAAACGAATAAAATGTTAATATATCACATTTTCATAAATCTATTATTCTCCATTTTACTCGATCTCCTAAACGGTTAAAGATAGGACATCGCGGTTTTCACCAGTGGATTAAGCACCTCATTTTACATAAAATAAGTCCTATAAGTCTACTCTCAAGAGTTGATAAAGGTACAAACGAATAGAATGTTTATATATCACATTTTTAAATAACTATTATTTTCCATTTTACTCGATCTCCTAAACGGTTAAAGATAGGACATCGCGGTTTTCACCAGTGGATTTAGCACCTCATTTTACATAAAATAAGTCCTATAAGTCTACACTTAAGAGTTGATAAAGGTACAAACGAATAAATTATTTATATATCACATTTTTAAATATCTATTATTTTCCATTTTACTCAATCTCCTAAACAATTAAAGATAGGACATCGCGGTTTTCACCAGTATATATAGCACTTTATTTTACATAAAATAAGTCCTATAAGTCTACTCTCAAGGGTTGATAAAGTTACAAGCGAATAAAATGTTTATATATCACATTTTCAAATATCTATTATTTTCCATTTTACTCGGTCTCCTAAACGGTTAAAGATAGGACATCTCGGTTTTCACCAGTAGATTTAGCACCTAATTTTACATAAAATAAGTCCTATAAGTCTACTCTCAAGAGTTGATTAAGGTACAAACGAATAAAATGTTTATATATCACATTTTCAAATATCTATTATTCTCCATTTTACTCGATCTCCTAAACGGTTAAAGATAAGACATCGTGGTTTTGACTAGTGGATTTAGCACCTCATTTTACATAAAATAAGTCCTATAAGTCTACTCTCAAAAGTTGATAAAGGTACAAACGAATAAAATGTTTATATATCATATTTTCAAATATTTATTATTCTCCATTTTACTCGATCTTCTAAACGGTTAAAGATAGGACATCGCGGTTTTCACCAGTGGATTTAGCACTTCATTTTACATAAAATAAGTCCAATAAGTCTACTCTCAAGTGTTGATAAAGGTACAAACGAATAAAATGTTTATATGTCACATTTTCAAATATCTATTATTTTTCATTTTACTCGATCTCCTAAACGGTTAAAGATACTACATCGCGGTTTTTACCAGTGGATTTAGCACTTCATTTTACATAAAATAAGTCCAATAAGTCTACTCTCAAGAGTACAAAGAGGTACAAACGGTTGATAGAGGTACAAACGAATAAAATGTTTATATATCACATTTTCAAATATCTATTAATCTTCATTTTACTCAATCTCTTAAACGGTTAAAGATAGGACATCGTGGTTTTCAGCAGTGGACTTAGCACCTCATTTTACATAAAATAAGTCCTATAAGTTTACTCTGAAGAGTTGATAAAGGTACAAACAAATAAAATGTTTATGTAGCACATTTTCAAATATTTATTATTCTCCATTTTACTCGATCTTCTAAACGGTTAAAGATAGGATATCGCAATTTTTACCAGTGGATTTAGCACCTCATTTTACATAAAATAAGTAATATAAGTCTACTCTCAAGAGTTGATAAGAGTACAAACGAATAAAATGTTTATATATCACATTTTCAAAAATCTATTATTCTCCATTTTACTCGATCTCCTAAACGGTTAAAGATAGGACATCGCGGTTTTCACCAGTGGGTTTAGCTCCTCATTTTACATAAAATAAGTAATATAAGTCTACTCTCAAGAGTTGATAAAGGTACAAACGAATAAAATGTTTATATATCACATTTTCAAAAACCTATTATTCTCCATTTTACTCGATCTCCTAAACGGTGAAAGATAGGACATCGCGGTTTTCACCAGTGGATTAAGCACCTCATTTTACATAAAATAAGTCCTATAAGTCTACTCTCAAGAGTTGATAAAGGTACAAACGAATAAAATTGTTTATATATCACATTTTCAAATATCTATTATTCTCCATTTCACTCGATCTCCTAAACGGTTTAAGATAGGACATCGCGGTTTTCACCAGTGGATTTAGCACCTCATTTTACATAAAGAGAGTCCTATAAGTCTACTCTCAAGAGTTGATAAAGGTACAAACGAATAAAATGTTTAAATATCACATTTTCAAATATCTTTTATTTTTCATTTTACTCGATTTCCTAAACGGTTAATGATAGGACATCGCGGTTTTCACCAGTACATTTAGCACCTCATTTTACATAAAATAAGTCCTATAAGTCTACTCTCAAGAGTTGATAAAGGTACAAACGAATAAAATGTTTATATATCAAATTTTTCAAATATCTATTATTTTTCATTTTACTCGATCTCCTAGACGGTTATAGATAGGACAACGCGGTTTTCAAAAGTGGATTTAGCACCTCATTTTACGTGAAATAAGTCCTATAAGTCTACTCTCAAGAGTTGATAAAGGTACAAACGAATAAAATGTTTATATATCACATTTTGAAATATCTATTATTCTTCATTTTATTCGATCTCCTAAACGGTTAAAGATTGGACATCGCGGTTTTCACCAGTGGATTTAGCACCTCATTTTACATAAAATAAGTCCTATAAGTCTGCTCTCAAGAGTTGATAAAGGTACAAACGAATAAAATGTTTATATATCACAATTTCAAATATCTATTATTCTCCATTTCACTCGATCTCCTAAACGGTTTAAGATAGGACATCGCGGTTTTTACCAGTGGATTTAGCACCTCATTTTACATAAAGAGAGTCCTATAAGTGTACTCTCAAGAGTTGATAAAGGTACAAACGAATAAAATGTTTAAATATCACAATTTCAAATATCTATTATTCTCCATTTCACTCGATCTCCTAAACGGTTAAAGATAGGACATCGCGGATTTCACCAGTGCATTTAGCACCTCATTTTACATAAAATAAGTCTTATAAGTCTACTTTCAAGAGTTGATAAAGGTACAAACGAATAAAATGTTTATATATCACATTTTCAAATATCTATTATTCTCCATTTTACTCGATCTCCTAAACGATTAAAGATAGGATATCGCAATTTTTACCAGTGGATTTAGCACCTCATTTTACATAAAATAAGTCCTATAAGTCTACTCTCAAGAGTTAATTAAGGTACAAACGAATAAAATGTTGATATATCACATTTTCAAATATCTATTATTCTTCATTTTACTCGATCTCCTAAACGGTTAAAGATAGGACATCGCGGTTTTCACCAGAGGATTTAGCCCTCATTTTACATCAAATAAGTCCTATAAGTCTACTCTCAAGATTTGATAAGAGTACAAACGAATAAAATGTTTATATATCACATTTTCATAAATCTATTATTCTCCATTTTACTCGATCTCCTAAACGGTTAAAGATAGGACATCGCGGTTTTCACCAGTGGATTAAGCACCTCATTTTACATAAAATAAGTCCTATAAGTCTACTCTCAAGAGTTGATAAAGGTACAAACGAATAGAATGTTTATATATCACATTTTTAAATATCTATTATTTTCCATTTTACTCGATCTCCTAAACGGTTAAAGATAGGACATCGCGGTTTTCACCAGTGGATTTAGCACCTCATTTTACATAAAATAAGTCCTATAAGTCTACTCTTAAGAGTTGATAAAGGTACAAACGAATAAATTATTTATATATCACATTTTTAAATATCTATTATTTTCCATTTTACTCAATCTCCTAAACAATTAAAGATAGGACATCGCGGTTTTCACCAGTATATATAGCACTTTATTTTACATAAAATAAGTCCTATAAGTCTACTCTCAAGGGTTGATAAAGTTACAAGCGAATAAAATGTTTATATATCACATTTTCAAATATCTATTATTTTCCATTTTACTCGATCTCCTAAACGGTTAAAGATAGGACATCTCGGTTTTCACCAGAAGATTTAGCACCTAATTTTACATAAAATAAGTCCTATAAGTCTACTCTCAAGAGTTGATAAAGGTACAAACGAATAAAATGTTTATGTATCACATTTTCAAATATCTATTATTTTCCATTTTCCTCGATCTCCTAAACGGTTAAAAATAAGACATCGCGGTTTTCACCATTGGATTTAGCACTTTATTTTACATGAAATAAGTCCTATAAGTCTACTCTCAAGAGTTGATAAAGGTATAAACGAATAAAATGTTTATATATCACATTTTCAAATATCTATTATTCTCCATTTTACTCGATCACCTAAGCGGTTAAAGATAGGACTTCGCGGTTTTCACCAGTACATTTAGCACCTCATTTTACATAAAATAAGTCCTATAAGTCTACTCTCAAGAGTTGATAAAGGTACAAACGAATAAAATGTTTATATATCAAATTTTTCAAATATCTATTATTTTCCATTTTACTCGATCTCCTAAACGGTTATAGATAGGACAACGCGGTTTTCAAAAGTGGATTTAGCACCTCATTTTACGTGAAATAAGTCCTATAAGTCTACTCTCAAGAGTTGATAAAGGTACAAACGAATAAAATGTTTATATATCACATTTTGAAATATCTATTATTCTTCATTTTATTCGATCTCCTAAACGGTTAAAGATTGGACATCGCGGTTTTCACCAGTGGATTTAGCACCTCATTTTAAATAAAATAAGTCCTATAAGTCTGCTCTCAAGAGTTGATAAAGGTACAAACGAATAAAATGTTTATATATCACAATTTCAAATATCTATTATTCTCCATTTCACTCGATCTCCTAAACGGTTTAAGATAGGACATCGCGGTTTTTACCAGTGGATTTAGCACCTCATTTTACATAAAGAGAGTCCTATAAGTGTACTCTCAAGAGTTGATAAAGGTACAAACGAATAAAATGTTTAAATATCACAATTTCAAATATCTATTATTCTCCATTTCACTCGATCTCCTAAACGGTTAAAGATAGGACATCGCGGATTTCACCAGTGCATTTAGCACCTCATTTTACATAAAATAAGTCTTATAAGTCTACTTTCAAGAGTTGATAAAGGTACAAACGAATAAAATGTTTATATATCACATTTTCAAATATCTATTATTCTCCATTTTACTCGATCTCCTAAACGATTAAAGATAGGATATCGCAATTTTTACCAGTGGATTTAGCACCTCATTTTACATAAAATAAGTCCTATAAGTCTACTCTCAAGAGTTAATTAAGGTACAAACGAATAAAATGTTGATATATCACATTTTCAAATATCTATTATTCTTCATTTTACTCGATCTCCTAAACGGTTAAAGATAGGACATCGCGGTTTTCACCAGAGGATTTAGCCCTCATTTTACATCAAATAAGTCCTATAAGTCTACTCTCAAGATTTGATAAGAGTACAAACGAATAAAATGTTTATATATCACATTTTCATAAATCTATTATTCTCCATTTTACTCGATCTCCTAAACGGTTAAAGATAGGACATCGCGGTTTTCACCAGTGGATTAAGCACCTCATTTTACATAAAATAAGTCCTATAAGTCTACTCTCAAGAGTTGATAAAGGTACAAACGAATAGAATGTTTATATATCACATTTTTAAATATCTATTATTTTCCATTTTACTCGATCTCCTAAACGGTTAAAGATAGGACATCGCGGTTTTCACCAGTGGATTTAGCACCTCATTTTACATAAAATAAGTCCTATAAGTCTACTCTTAAGAGTTGATAAAGGTACAAACGAATAAATTATTTACATATCACATTTTTAAATATCTATTATTTTCCATTTTACTCAATCTCCTAAACAATTAAAGATAAGACATCGCGGTTTTCACCAGTATATACAGCACTTTATTTTACATAAAATAAGTCCTATAAGTCTACTCTCAAGGGTTGATAAAGTTACAAGAGAATAAAATGTTTATATATCACATTTTCAAATATCTATTATTTTCCATTTTACTCGATCTCCTAAACGGTTAAAGATAGGACATCTCGGTTTTTACCAGTAGATTTAGTACCTAATTTTACATAAAATAAGTCCTATAAGTCTACTCTCAAGAGTTGATAAAGGTACAAACGAATAAAATGTTTATGTATCACATTTTCAAATATCTATTATTTTCCATTTTCCTCGATCTCCTAAACGGTTAAAAATAAGACATCGCGGTTTTCACCATTGGATTTAGCACTTTATTTTACATGAAATAAGTCCTATAAGTCTACTCTCAAGAGTTGATAAAGGTATAAACGAATAAAATGTTTATATATCACATTTTCAAATATCTATTATTCTCCATTTTACTCGATCACCTAAGCGGTTAAAGATAGGACTTCGCGGTTTTCACCAGTGGATTTAGCACCTCATTTTACATAAAATAAGTCCTATAAGTCTACTCTCAAGAGTTGATAAAGGTAAAAACGAATAAAATGTTTATGTATCACATTTTCAAATATCTATTATTTTTCATTTTACTCGATCTCCTAAACGGTTAAAGATACTACATCGCGGTTTTTACCAGTGGATTTAGCACTTCATTTTACATAAAATAAGTCCTATAAGTCTACTCTCAAGAGTTGATAAAGGTACAAACGAATAAAATGTTTGTATATCACATTTTCAAATATCTATTATTCTCCATTTTACTCGATCTCCAATACGGTTAAAGATAGGACATCGTGGTTTTCAGCAGTGGACTTAGCACCTCATTTTACATAAAATAAGTCCTATAAGTCTACTCTCAAGGGTTGATAAAGGTACAAGCGAATAAAATATTTATATATCACATTTTCAAATATCTATTATTTTCCATTTTACTAGATCTCCTAAACGGTTAAAGATAGGACATCGCGGATTTCACGAGTGGATTTAGCACTTCATTTTACATAAAATAAGTCATATAAGTCTACTCTCAAGTGTTGATAAAGGTACAAACGAATAAAATGTTTATATAACACATTTTCAAATATCTATTATTCTCCATTTTACTCGATCTCCTAAACGGTTAAAGATAGGACATCGTGGTTTTCAGCAGTGGACTTAGCACCTCATTTTACATAAAATAAGTCCTATAAGTCTACTCTCAAGTGTTGATAAAGGTACAAACGAATAAAATGTTTATAAATCACATTTTCACACATCTATTATTCTCCATTTTACTCGATCTCCTAAACGGTTAAAGATAGGACATCGCGGTTTTCACCAGTATATATATATCACATTATCTTACATAAAATAAGTCCTATAAGTCTACTCTCAAGAGTTGATAGAGGTACAAACGAATAAAATGTTTATAAATCACATTTTCACACATCTATTATTCTCCATTTTACTCGATCTCCTAAACGGTTAAAGATAGGACATCGCGGTTTTCACCAGTATATATATATCACATTATCTTACATAAAATAAGTCCTATAAGTCTACTCTCAAGTGTTGATAAAGGTACAAACGAATAAAATGTTTATAAATCACATTTTCACACATCTATTATTCTCCATTTTACTCGATCTCCTAAACGGTTAAAGATAGGACATCGCGGTTTTCACCAGTATATATAGCACCTAAGTTTACATAAAATAAGTCCTATAAGTCTACTCTCAAGAGTTGATAGAGGTACAAACGAATAAAATGTTTATATATCACATTTTCAAATATCTATTATTCTTCATTTTACTCAATCTCCTAAACGGTTAAAGATAGGACATCGCGGTTTTCACCAGTGGATGTAGCACCGCATTTTACATTATATAAGTCCTATAAGTCTACTCTCAAGAGTTGATAAAGGTACAAACGAATAAAATGTTTATATATCACATTTTCAAATATCTATTATTCCCCATTTTACTCGATCTCCTAAACGGTTAAGATAGGACATCGGGGTTTTTACCAGAGGATTTAGCACCTCATTTTACATAAAATAAGTCCTATAAGTCTACTCTCAAGGGTTGATAAAGGTACAAGCGAATAAAATGTTTATATATCACATTTTCAAATATCTATTATTTTCCATTTTACTCGATCTTCTAAACGGTTAAAGATAGGACATCTCGGTTTTCACCAGTAGATTTAGCACCTAAGTTTACATAAAATAAGTCCTTTAAGTCTACTCTCAAGAGTTGATTAAGGTACAAACGAATAAAATGTTTATATATCACATTTTCAAATATCTATTATTCTCCATTTCACTCGATCTCCTAAACGGTTAAAGATAGGACATCGTGGTTTTGACTAGTGGATTTAGCACCTCATTTTACATAAAATAAGTCCTATAAGTCTACTCTCAAGAGTTGATAAAGGTACAAACGAATAAAATGTTTATATATCATATTTTCAAATATTTATTATTCTCCATTTTACTCGATCTTCT